>CM030832.1:352500-892500 GCA_018105865.1 Metaphire vulgaris
CTCTCTCTCTCTCTCTCTCTCTCTCTCTCTCTCTCTGTGTTTTTCCGAGTTTAGCTGTATAGCTCCAGTAGGTTTATCTTCTACCGAAAGCTAATGATATCTGAATACAGATCTGCTGTGTAAGATCTGCTGTGTAGCGATATGCATCCATCACATAAACCTAAATGTAATAGGCCTACAGTTGCCATCTCTACAATGTATAGCCTCATCAGCTGGCGAAATTTAGTCCTCTACTGGAATCACGATGATTCTCAAAATCATAAAAATTTCTCCTTTGACGATAACCTGTTGGAGTCTACAAGCATAAAGTCTTTTCTTATCAAACGAATTGGACTTTTATATTGAACGTAGCGATGATATTTCAGTCAACATGTACGTGCAACTAGATCTGCGGTCTGCGGAGAAGATCGGCATGTCATAATTATTATTAGGCCTATCCGCGTTTTGTGTCCAGAATTTTAGACAATAATAATTGCGATTAATATTCGCAAAATAGGCTAATAGGGCATATATATATATATATATATATATATATATATATATATGCACCGATCGTATAGGACTATAGGTCTATGTTATATTAAGGCATATCGATTCTATGCGCTGTTTTGCATTATTCTCTCTCGTATGGATTTGACACGCATTAGGCCTACTGAGATTAGGCCTACTGAGGCCTAATAATAGATCCGCTACTCTTATGAAGCAGGCTAAACAGACGCTTAATCTGCTTCTGCTGATACAATTGCATACACTGAAACTCCGAAAGCCATTAAGCCTTTAGGCTACAGCGCTGCATTGTGTTATGATTGTAACATTCGCTTGTCCCTCCTCCCCCTCCTCCCATCATAAGCAATGACGAATAAATAAATAAATAACACTTTTAAATAGAGCGCGCCCATGTGGGAGAGAGAGAGAGAGAGAGAGAGAGAGAGAGAGAGAGAGAGAGAGAGAGAGAGAGAGAGAGAGAGAGAGAGAGAGAGAGAGAGAGAGAGAGAGAGAGAGAGAGAGAGAGAGAGAGAGAGAGAGAGAGAGAGAGAGAGAGCAAGAAAGAACGCATCTTTTTCAGCTTCTGCTAAAATTCTCGGCAGTCACGTGACGCCTCTCAGAACGGCAAAGAAGGAGGCTGCTTTGCCCCGAGGCCGTCTCTACGCCGCCGCCTTGGCCGCCTTCATCCCCACTCGGCTGCATGGTTACCTCCGCAGCAGGCGGAGGAGCTAATAGAGCGAAAGTTTCTCACTGTCTATAGCCGAGAGAGAGAGAGAGAGAGAGAGAGAGAGAGAGAGAGAGAGAGAGAGAGACCGGTGGATTCGCAGCTAGGCCTCCTGTTCTATTTCGAGGAGATTCGGTGACCAGTGGCCAAGGCCTTTGACCATAAACGGAGATTAATTGAAATTCTTTGTCTCTAATGGATACGGACATGTGTTCAATCAGAATAGGCCTACCTGAGTTGATATAGGCTATAGTGACTGTTTCTATTCGTCCGAAGATGTTTATATCAGTGTTTATTCTAGCCACCGTGGCATTGGGGGATTTTGAAATGTTTGGAGGGGGCACGGTCTGAGTCTCGAACTTTGGGGGGATTTCCATCCCCATGCAACATATAAAAAATTTAGTGGGGGAATTTTAAAACTTGGGTGTGGGAAATTCCTCTCCAGAGAAGGTCTAGAATAAACACTGTTTCATAATACATAGGATTTGTGGTAATTTAATCGCATTTTGGAAGCTTACTTCGTTCTGTTAGAGATGGACTTCAAGCACCATATTGAGCCATTATCTTTAGCATTCTTCACTAGATCGATATCGATCGCTATTGTAAACATAGACCATCGTCTTCTGTTTTTATAGCGCCTCGAGCATGACAACCCCCGTTGTTCCATAATGCTAATAATGCACAGGATTTGTGCAAATACAACCGCACATTTGAAAGTTAGGCTACTTCGTCCTGTTAGAGATCGATTTCAAACACCATATTGAGCCACTATCTTTAGCATCCATTACTACATCGATATCAATCGATATTGCAAATATGGGAGATCACCTTCTGCATTTAAAACGGCTCATCCATGACAACCATCGTTATTCCATAATCAGTGTTTATTCTAGCCACCTTGACATTGGGGGGATTTTGAAATGTTTGGGAGGGCAAGGTCTGATCGAGTCTCCAACTTGGGAGGGGGAATTTCCATCCCCATGCAACATATAAAAAATGTTGTGGAGGAATTTTAAAACTTGGGGGATTCCCCCCAGAGAAGGCCTAGAATAAACACTGGTTTATATTCATTTTCTCACCAGGCATTGCAGTTGCAATAACAACACTGTGGACGCTTAATGACGCTTAATAAGTTAATAACAAGCTTCCGGTGGAGATATGCGAATTATTACATGTAGGCCTACAAGAAATCTTAAAGTCGGATAACTGCATTTCAGACAGTGTTTAATCCAGGCCTACTCTGGAGAAGGATTTCCCCAAAGTTTGAATCCCCCAATTTGTTTTGACATTTTGGCAAGTAGTATGACCTCCCCACTGTCTTTTACCTCCACAATTTCTAGGTGGCTAGAATAGCCACTGATTTTATAACAACAACATGTTAGGCCCAATGAGACTAATAGGCCTACGTCTTCTACGAGCAATTAGCATAAAAATCGGACAGCGGCGCAGCCCGGGTTCCGAAATATGTGAGGGGGAAGCATGCATCTACAGCTAGATGACTAGGGGAACTTGAAACGGCGTACGTGAGGTGTTTGCTAGCCTACCCAAATATTAAACTCTAATCCGCTTATGATCGTCACCACCTTCATCATCATTATCATCATCACATCATCAGGGCCTCCGAGAGGGAGCAGGGGGCAGAGACGTCATTTCACTGTTTTTCAGGGGCAAAACACTTTTGACCTGACAAGTTACAAGTTTGCGAAAAAGTTGACGACCTTTTTTTTTTTTTTTTTTGCTCGTCAGCCGTTTATAACGGTTAGTTACTTTTCAGACTACTCCACATCATATCATATACATCACATATCAGGCGCTCCTTCGCTCCTTTAGGACATGTAAAAAACTAAATACTAAATAACACAAGAAAAAAATTTTTTCTCTCAAAATCAGGGGGGGCAAATGCCCCCCCCCCTGCCCCCCCCAAATGACGTCCCTGGCAGGGGGGCAACTGCACAGGGGCCCAGCGGTCTGGAGGGGGCCCGCGGGCCAATGATGAATATGTATAATTAACAATAAAATGAGTAATAACACTAAAGAATGGTTAAGATGTTAGCTCAGCAGAGGGGCCCGGCGAGCACAAGGGGGCCCGGGACACAGTGCTACTAAAAAAGATCGTCAACACTTTATAAACGCCTGACAAGCAAAAACAGGTCGTCAAGAAATTAATACTTCTCAAGGGCCCGTCGCCCATTCTGCACAGGGGCCCGGAATTTCTCTCGGAGGGCCTGCATATCATCATCCATCGTCGTCATCGTCATCATCAAACCCATCGCTCTATAGGCCTATTAGCATAAATTATATCCTCCATAGCTCTGCCTTGCTGTTTCTCACTGACTAATTCCTGGAATGACCCGGTCTTTTGCTGATGAATGTGAAGTACCATCGATTGACGCCTTTATATGATTTAAACGGTGCTATGAAAGTGCATAATTATTTTATATTATTATCCGTGGCGTTTCTCTCTTTGCTTGAGGGCTATAGCAACGGGGATCAGCGCCGTCCTATGAACCCGTGAGGCTCGGGAATGACTTTGACTTTTTTGACTATGCGATAGTAACTTCTGACCAAATCGTTATGACTAAAATTTAACAGGGTCTTCGTAGACTCAAGGCGCTAAAGGCGTTATACAAAATGATGAATATTTACATTTGACAACAACAACAACAACAACAAACCACCTCCGCCTATTCGAAGCAATCAGATAGCAGCTTAGAAACTAGATTCTCTTAGACGTTTTCTGATTGGCCGATCAGTTTGAATGGCGATTGCGGAGAATTCTTGAGTTTATGCTGAGAATTTCTGATTTTTCGTTGGATTATGAGACTGACTCCGTCGTTGGAACGATGAACCATAGGAATCTGAGGACTGAGAACCGTTTGACCGCTGGTCGATCCACTCCTCTGACGGATCCCGGCGAAATGGACCCCAGAATCCGTGGTAGTACACGACGGGGACAAGTTACAGAGTAAGTACTTCTGACCACTACAGGTTGTACTCTCTGAAATAAGTACACGCGCACATTGCCCGCGGGCCGCGGACTATACGATTTTTACAAACAAAAACGCCAGGTGTAGGCAGTGCGGAGATGCGGGCAATCTAGATCGTATTCTACAGAAAATGTCAACAGACCAGCTCTTTCTATTAGGTTTAAGCCTAGAAATATCGATGTTTATGTTCAGCCACGCAGTCTTCGCGTATCAAGGAATTGTTCCTGAGATCTTTTAATAGTCTATAGTACATTTCCGAATTGACCAAATGCCTAACTTTGATCGCTGCTAGTTGTCTGCAGCTCTTATTGGTATTCTTACGTCTGGCATCATCACCACCAATACCATTGATTCTTAAATGTGACTCTTACAAGTTGATCAGTGGCTCATTACTTTAGACAAAGTTAATGTAGGAAACTTTCAAATCTAGCAGTTTCAACATTTGTGTACATGTTTATAAAATAGATTTACACGGATGTTGACCATTGCCTGGCTGATCCCACACCTTTCCTATAGCTATTTTAAGAAAGGATGAGTGCCTAAGAATAAGCAGCTACTGTTGTGCTGCTTTCCAAAGTGCTATATAAATCGACAAATTTTTACTTACTTAAGTGTCTTGACCAACAATTTAAACCTTCCAATGCAAGGCAAATTGAGCATTAATTGCTATAGCAAAATATTGGTAATTCAGGTGGAAAGTTTTGAAATTGCTGTTTTACTGGATAGCTTTTATAATCTCAATGTATTATATTGATAAATGATATTTTTAAAATAGAAAAGTCACGATGCGGCATTCAGTTGCTGGTGGAAACAATTATGAGTATGAATTCGACTCCTGGGAGTCGTGAGTAGCCTTTCTTATTTCTTCTTTGATATGATGTTCTTTGCTGATTTAGTAACTAGTATGTTGGGTTTTAGCATGGTTGTTTAGTTGAAATGGGAATTTAGCTCATTCATCCTGCATGGCAGAAAAATACATCGTTATCATCATCATCATCATCATCATCATCATCATCATCATCATCATCATCATCATCATCATCATCATAAGAGAACCTTACAAGTTGAATTTTGTGTAACATTGATGTTTGCAAATAATTGAGGTTTGAAATAATTTCCTCGAATGTTGTCATTTATTTTCAGAACTCCAAAGACAGACTACACTTACTCTAGAAGGTGAGTTATGAAGTTATGACTTTGTACTCAAGGGTCTTTTGCTTTTATACTAAAGACTAATTAAATAGTTTAAGTAACCACAGTCCACAGGATCTGTGTTATGCTCTGTGCTGCATTTCTTTCCATAGTTAATATGGTTTTGTGATTTTAGTCACAGCTACTTGAAGCAGCCGACTAACGATAACTATGTCTCTCCTAATATGTCCAGAAGAAGTTTGCATGGTAGATCATCTCGACTGGATGGGCATTCATCAAATAGCAGTCTCAGTGAGTTATACAATATTGGTTTATTACACTTTTTGATATGCCCCCTGAAATGAAGTTTCATAATTTGCCAGTGTGTGTGTGTGTGTGTGTGTGTGTGTGTGTGTGTGTGTGTGTGTGTGTGTGTGTGTGTGCAGTATATGTAAGTTATTGTGGATGTAAAGTATTTTGAATGTTATCCATAATATAAAATTATTGTTTTTGATGTTGGAGAAGATGGAGAAGGAAGCGACTTTGTGGAGACTTCGACATCCAATCGTATGGCTACAAATTTGACGTCGGCCATTGCTGAAGAGGAAGAGGTGAAGTACATGACCCTGAGGTCACGTACTCTGATGTCGAAACGTCCTCGCTCGACTGGATGGCAAAGCAACAATACATTTGAGATGCTCAGTATGCATGGTGCGATTTAGCAAGATACAGTATTTCAGTCATGAGTTAACAGTAATGTGATGCTGTTGGTCGTTTATATAGCACCTCTTCTGGGTAGGCACTCAGAAGTGCTCACTGTATGGTTACTTTGAATGGGAAATGGGTATTGCCACATATTAGTTCTGATTAATGTTATTATAATTATTAGTGAACTTCTATAGTGCCGTTTTAGTGATGATGCGATGTCCATAGTTGCAGAGCAACTGATTTTCCTAATGCTGTTTGATGTATGATTTACAGTGAATAATAATGAAGTTGAATCTATGGCTGTACTGTGTCTGTTCTGACAGAATCTCCAATCTTTGACGCTGTTTTGAGTATGATCTTGGAAATTTTATGTGGTAGTGGCTGCTTTAAATATTTCTCTTCAATGTACGATGTTGTCTATGCAGGAAAATGCATTTGACCTTGAGAGTTAACCCTTAAACCACCGGAACCAAGGATACTCGGTTACGTTGCATATAGTTGCAAAGTATCTTGTGGTTTTAGGCTTAAAGTTGTCTGAGCTGCATTTCCTTATGCATTTTGTTTGTGTAGGAACTGATGTGGAGGAGGAGGAGGAGGAGGTGGTGGTTGGGGAATCAGTTGCAAATTATTCAGCAGTTGGTAACCATCGCAGTTGTGCAACAAACTATGAAAGTGCAGTTGTTCTTTGCGACCAAACACCTTTCAACAGATTTTCATCGTTTCTGTGTCTGTTGTTTTACTTTTCATTTCTAGTGCAGTTAAAAGTGCAATGAAATTGAGTTAATGTTACGTGCAGGGTTGCTCAAATTGTGTGACATTAGCCCTTTCTCCCATACGACCGATGTTTTGGTTTCATGGCCTACTGGTTATATGGATTGTCGAGGTCCAAGGGTTGACTTCAAATGGGTTTGTATATCTGGTGTTGGTGGTGACTGCAGATCAGAAATGCAGTGACAGTGAGATGAATGTCTGAGATGTTAAAGCAGGTTTTGTTGTGTTTGCCATATTGTTTCTTAGATTTACAGTCAATTTAATTTGTCTTTTTTGTTTTTCTATTCTGGTGCTTTCTTGTTTCTGTAGTGATTGTGATTCAGATGTGTGTGACCGTGATTACATATTTGCCGAAGAAAGCCTTGGAGCTGGGAACGTCGTCTACTACGATATTTTTCTCGGGTACAGTTTGCTTTGTTGCACCGTTTGATTTTGCACTCAATTTTAGAAGTTGTTTGTTGACAGATTGTGAATTTGCTATTTGTTGAATCCATAGTTGAACTTCATTGAGTGCACGTTTGATCTTTGGTCTTGAATTGTCAGTGTTGTCGAGTGCGCTCGTTGGAAATCAGAGTTGTCATTCAATCAGCCGACAGCACGAGACGGTTGCTATGACAACTGGCACTTCGGCGCTAAGAACTTCATCAGCTACCAGTTCCAGGTGGACGAAGGTTTGGGACGCTTCGTGGACGGTCATCAGATTTGTTTTCCTAACATTACCAGTCGGTGAGTTTCTTTTAGTTGACTTATTTTTGTAGATCTTTTCTTTTTGCTTCTCATAGATTTTTGGTTTCTGCTGTTGTTCATACAGCTGTTTATTCATTGCTTGTAAATATTTTGCTTCAAGGATACATTGCTATTTATAAATAAATACGTTTCTTATTTCATTGTTATAATTGTTATTCTGAAAGTCCTTCACTTCTGTTTTATAATTGGTCATTATTGATCTTGTTTGATTAGTATATTGTTTCTCATTCATTGATTTTCATATTTGACATGCTTTCTTATTATTAATATATTTTATTGTTATTGAAATATTTTCTGGATGTTTTCCATGACTTAACATTTGATTTCATTCTCTGCTTTGCTTATCATGCAACTGTTTGCACTTGATTCAGATGTATGTGTTGTCTTATGAGGCTGTGTAATTGAGACTTAGAACAGTGCTTGAACTATGAACCCTTTTAGATGTTGGCTGGTTTCGAAGGCGTACTTGCTTTGTTTTACGTATTTACCAAGAATGTTGTAGAAAGTTTTTCTTAGTAAGGTTTTGTCACCTTTTGCAGAAATGGTTTTAGAATGTACACGTTTATATTTAAATTATTGCGTTAACTTAATTCTTGAATGTTTGTTTCTGATAGGTTTGGTCAGTTGGGCTGTGTATGGAGTCATAGCTACTAGTAAAGCTTGTTGTAAGTCGATTGTCTCTTTCTCCGAGTCATTATTTTTTAAAGAATTCTTCAACTTTTGTGAATATTTTTCTGTGTGCCTGTAATAATTCCTGAGCCATTGTTTTGGATGTGACTAAACTTTTCCGTTGCCATAGAACATCTGGAACGTTTTGTGGCAATTTTAGGGCAACCGGCCAACACTGCCTGGCGCTGGTTGGAAAAAGTTCTCTACTCAACGGTGACCAAGTCTTGTCGAGTGGTGGACTCAGCGATTTTGTCCAGGTTTAGACAAATGTTTTTAGTATCTTCCTGAAAGACCTAAAGTCAATGAAATAGCTTGTTATGATGGTAATGGATTTTGCCATATATTTAAATGTTGGTTTTTATCTTAATTGATATGAGTTGTTTGATGGTCATATTTATTTTTCAGAGCAACGGCACTGAGGCGTCGTTATGACTGCTGTTGTCTGGTTGCACTGTTACTTCCTCTGATTCTTCTTCTTGTTATTGGTAAGTCGTTTGTGCGTAATAATTGAATATCGTCATATGTATTAGTGAGCTTATTAGTGATTACTGTAGTAAAAGATTAATTGTTTAGTGATGCAATGTCTGTCTAATTATGGTGCTGTGTTTTAGCATGTGATTGCTTTGGCTGTAATGTGAAGTGCATCTATTTTCTGCTTTTAGGTCTTCTTTATGCTTCTTCGTGCCAAAAAGAAGTGACTGTTATTGACTCGGTGAAAAATCAGTTCTTCGCTTATTTTGAATCTCACAAGACTCCTGTAAATATTATTTCTTTCGTGTTCATTTTGATGCGTTTGTGCTGCTTGAGTATTTACTTTCATTGGCTTTTACTGTATTCTGTTATATCTGCATTGTTGCATGATGTGAATCAGTGTCAGGCATGTAACACATGTATTGCACGTTTGTATACAAGCTAAGCAGCACTCCGAAGACTCTACATCCTAAGCATTTATCTCAAAATATCTTGGTTTAGATTGTTTGAAGATGCTTCTTGTTATTTGAGTGAAAATATGGAATGTTATAGTTTTGGTTTTTCAACATTTATAGTTTTATTATTTTGAAAATTTGTCCTGGCTTTCGATTATCATTTTGTGATAAATTATTTTGAAGAAGGAGATGGAGAGTTCGACCAAAGTCAGTAAGTCTTCGTATGGGTTCATTCCGAAAGATGCACCTTTTGAAAATACTGAAGCTAGCGAAGGCAATCTGCTGGCCATTGCTGTGTTAGAGGAACGTATGCGAGGCTTCTTCTCAGATTTCATCGCCGATCACAAAGTGGCAGTGCACGAAGATCAGGAACGAGCTCTGACAGCGTTCCGATCACACATCGATCAAATGGTGAAGCTCCTCGTGCAGCGTGAACTTCAGGTGCTGAGGATTCAGTGGAGATCTCAGATCAGCTCGATGAAATCAGCGGCAGACGGTGATCGCGTGCACGTGGTATGCACTGAAATTTGTATACTTTGCACTGTATTGAATATTGTTTTGTTGGCCCCAGAAAATGGTTGCCATGTCCAGAAGAAATTATGTGATTGGTATTAATATTATTACTTTTTTAAGTAAGGATTTTGACGCATATTCTGTTGTTTGTTTGAATGTTCAGCTTGGAGAACAGCACAAACAGTTGATGGCCATCGAAGCAATGCGAGCGACTTTGGGCGATCTCACCGAGAAATCAACGGTATGCTCAAGGGATTCAATTGTCCTTCAATTGTTTTCCTCTCTTTGTTGAGATTTTCTGCACATGAACGACTCTGTTGCTCTCTCTCTCTCTCTCTCTCTCTCTCTCTCTCTCTCTCTCTCTCTCTCTCTCTCTCTCTCTCTCTCTCTCTCTCTCTCTCTCTCTCTCTCTTTCTCTCTCTCTCTCTCTCTTTCTCTCTCTCTCTCATGTCTTATGTGAGCAGTGGTTTTACCTGCTCAAGTGATCATAAGAGTAAATATAAAGTTTTGGATTTTAGGCGTTGTCGAACGATTTGATCCTTTTGAGGAAGAGTTGGAAGCAGTAAGTTCAAATGTTTGATTCTTCATTTAATTCAGCTTCTATGATAAATTTAAAATTTGATGGTAAAGATTAAATGGAATCATATGTGCATAACATTCTTTAAGGGTTCACGGAATATTGTCTGTGGTGTTTTATGCCCATTAAGATGTCCTCATTTTCTGGATGAGATTGAGGAAACATTCTGGTTTCATGAGGATTCCTTTAATTATGCCATTCTTGCATATAAATGAACAAATACTTTGAATTAAAAAATCTTTGTATATAAACTGAGTGCACTGTCTATTATGTTGATTACCCAGGCATTCAGAGGCAACGCCACAAATTCCTCTGGTTGACGATCAAAGAATTGTAGACCTGGAAACTCACCTGAAGCAACTGAACCAAGAATTCAGCGTCCTGAAGACAAAGCACGATCGTCTAACAGCACAGATCTCAGAAATGCCGTCGGACGAACAGTTGGCGCTTGTCGTGAAGACTCGCATTCGAGAGTTCTTTGCTCAGGTCGGCGTCCAAGTCTTCTGCGTTACGACCAGTGTAGTGTTGGGATAGTTACCTACATGTCGGAAGTAATTTCATTACAGATTACTAGCTACACTGTGAAAAAGTAATCTGATTACAGTAATAATTACTATTGCTGCGCTAAAAGTAACATCACTTTATAGATTACTTGAAGAATCCAGTCACAGAGCAGTAGTTTGTCACTTATGTTAACATCTAATAACTATAGCATTACAGTACATTGCCATTGTGGTTTAAAAATAATAATAATTGCCTGTTATAAAAACCATTGTGTCACACTTTTCATATCACACTGCCAATTTGCCAGATGAAAAGTAACTAGAAAAGTAATTAGAATTTTGATTACAATTACTGCATAAAAGTTACTTATTGCAGTAATTTGTCACTTCAGCTGAAAAGTAAAAAGTTACAGTAATGTATATTGCCTAAAAAAGTTACAAGTAGCTTATTACAAGTAATCAAATACTTCACAACACTGGTTGCAACTGATATGAACGAATGCTGATCAGGAAGGAGCTCTCTTGTCCAGAAGAACAATGAATGTTTAGTTCTGTGAACTAAGCACAGTCACTGTTGCATTAGCATATTATTACTGATTTGTATTACACACGTTCTTATGTTTTAGGTAAAATCTGGATTTTAATGAGTAGTTTTTCTTTCTCTCTTAGACTATGACTGACTTTGGCTCTTGGTCTTCCACCGGTCTCCATCAAGATACCGATGAAGCCGGCACACCGTCGGCCGATGGTAAAGTGGCGTTTGGTTACTGGCTCAACCAGCAGTTCGTCTCACGAGCTGATCTTGATGGGCGACTGGCCGTCCTCGCTGCTCGTATAGCGAAAGAAGTCAACGAAATTATTGTCGCTTCGAAAGACGACCCAGCAAAGCTTGCTGTGGCTGTTGCTGCTATAAGTAAGATAGTGGTGTTGCTCTTGTTAAGCTGCTTTTTAATTGAAGAAACTGTGACACTAGTCACAATACAGTTCATAGTATTGATTATGAAATGTACTTGTGATGTTTTGAAGGCTTTGCTTAACTCTTAGGCAGCCATGTTGTTTTTAGAGAATTTACCCCTCCACAGTTTCCCAAAATGTTTTAATTCGAATATCATAACAATATTGACAATGTATATATCAATTTAAAGGGCTTTTGATTACCTACAAGAATATGAAAAGAAAAATATAACATTTGCAATGATATTCTTCATATTTCATGAGAAGATATAAAAATTAAAAATATTAAAAATTAAAATTGGACTTTGAAGTTCATTAAAAATTGTGTAAGCAACAAGACAGTGTAAGAAAGCTATGTGAAATATGCACACATATATAATAAACATTTAAAAATTTAGATATAGATGTAAAAATGTCATATTTTAGTTTACAGAGAATTTAGTGTGAAAGGTCACAAAGAAATTATGACATATGTATTTTTGGCACTTGGCACTTGGCACTTGTCGCAAATGCTCCTAAAAGATTTTATCAGCAACAAGACATGCTGCAATTTTTCGGGCTGCCCGCAAAATGTCACTGCCTATGTAATCGACGTTAAAAATTATGTAAAATGTGATATTTTAATTTAGAAAGGATCTTGTGTGAAAGATGTCGAAGCAATTATGACATACATATATTTGACAATTGTCACAAAAGTTCAAAAACTTGGTTTTTTTATAATTTCCAGCAGAATTTGTTCGGTTTCGTTATCATCGGACCTGGAAATACCCATGTCATCAAACTTACCATTTTCAATCGCTTCTAAACCTTCTTTAGTTGAATAAAACATCTGCCCCTGTGTATAGAAGGGCATTTAAAATTTAAATGCCAGAAGGACCGCAAAGCTCGCCTACGAATCGACATATTTTCGCAGTCAAACTCATGAAATAAACGGTTTTTCGCACGTTTTAGATGCAAAATTATGTTAGCTTTCCGTTAGAATAGCCCTAAATCCTAAATATAGCGGTCTATATATAGAAATGGGTGCGATTTCTTGTGCGGTCGATAACGACCGCACAGGCTGCCTAAGAGTTAATAAAAGAGGAGAAAAACATCCTACCCTGTCATTTGTTTCATAATTATGGATAGCGTTAGATGCTAACCGATGTCCTTCCTAATCATGTTCTTTGTTCTGCCCTATCCTCCTGTTCATTTTAACACATTGCGCAAAATTTCCTTAACATTAATGTCATGACATTTACTCAAGTATAGTAAGTACGTTATGGTCTGCATTGCAGTTCTAACTGTTGTTGATTGGATTTATGTTGTGCCTAGTTGCTGAGTCTAGGACTGAAGCGGTTGAAAAGGAGACGACGGGGGCTGACAGTTTCATCACTGGCTCGTCTAGAGATGGCGCTCTGAGAGTCTCACAGCCATGTACGATCTGTGGTGGAATTCTGACTGAGGCGGCAAGTTGTTTTTAGTTGCATTTTAGTGTTTTCAGTTGCTTGGGCATCTTACAAATGCAATGGAATGCTCTGCGATAAGAATCTCACTTGGTCTGGAACTCTGCAGGATATGCTAGGCCATCGGTTCCTTAAGGGGACCCATCTACTGTATTTGGTGTTCTTATTTGTGTGTGTTGATGCTGTTTTTTTTGTTTTTGTTGTTGTTTGGATCAGGATGTGCTTAAACTGATTCAGGCAGAGATTGGAATATACGATGCGGATAAAACTGGAAAGGTCGACTACGCACTGGAATCTGCAGGTTCTGTTTCCTGGTTTCTTTAGTCTGCGACATAATAATGTAACGTAACAGAGTATTTTTATAGCGCCTCTTATGAGGAATCACTCAGAAGAACGTTATTTACATAAGCATTTGCATGGCTGTGCTAATTCAAAAGTTCAATTGTTGAACGTAAGTAATTTTTTCAGGTTGGAACCTGCCATCATGTGCCATGTATTTAATTGTATTTTGCTATTGTTACTTATAGAAATTACTGTAATGTATATTACTTTTCAGTTGTTATTAACTGTAACGGTGTATTCTGACTTGTGAATTTTCTAAGAGCGTCTCCTGTTGTCATTCTCAGAACTACTTTGATTGGCATTTGCGCGCAGGTGGAAGCGTCATCAGTGTACGATGCTCAGAGACTTATCAGCTGCGGACGGCTCAAACAAGTGTCTTTGGTATTCCGCTGTGGTATACTTATAACTCACCAAGAGTCGTCATACAGGTCAGACCATCATATCTCTTGTGGGTAGAGCGTAGGAGAGGCATTTAGGCCATTTTTCTTTTGGCTGACGTCAGAAAATTTTGACATTACCCGCCCACTTTCTGTACAGTTATTTTTGACGTAAGTGAACTTTGATTTGTGTTGAGAAGTCTGGAATGCAGCCCGGAGAGTGCTGGCCATTCACGGGGAGCCAGGGCTACGTGGTCGTGCAACTGTCCCGGAAGATCTTCTTAACCGAAGTATCCATCGAACATATTCCAAAGACTCTCGCTCCAAACGGGATGATCGACAGTGCGCCAAAGGACTGCGAAATATGGGTCGGTTTATTGTGTTTAGAGTTTAGGAGGTTTTTGATGGATTTATCTTTAAATGTTTTCGTTTTATGTTAATTGCATTTGGTTTCCTTGTAATTGAAAAATTTCGTTGCTTTCGTTCGAAGGGTCTTGAAAATGAGTTGGATTCAGTTGGGACATTTCTTGGTGCTTTCACTTACAGCAGCAGTGGAAGACCAATTCAGACGTTTAAAGTGGAAGTAAGAAGACATTTGGAAATGTTTACAGAATTACAATTGGCTCTGTTTAGAGTTATGTTTCTTTGTTTTTTATTCAATTATTTGCAATTATTTGTATGTTTTAGAGGGTTCTCGAAGAGCTTAAACTCGTGAGTTTCAATGGAGAGGTTGAGAGGACTGTTGATTTCATTGTGAGCGTGTTTACCAAGTTCTTGTTTATTTTTGCAGAACTCAACGGCAGCTTCATACAGGTTCATTGAGTTGAAGATCAATTCAAACCATGGCAACGACCACTACACCTGTCTCTACAGATTCCGTGTCCATGGTAACGTCGACCCCACCGATCCAGGTTCAGCGTAGCAGCATCTCTGAGTATTGTTATCGACGAGCAAAGTGCTTTGCAGTGACTTGCAATTCTTTCTGTTCTGTTTAACTATTTCTCGAACTAACAAGATTTAAGACAATTCATCGCATCGAAACCTAATCTAATCGTCTGCTTCTATGACGTCACTTCGTAGCGCGTGGAAGCATCAGCCGAAGGTGCACGAACTCACAATTGCACACAAGATCCAGGGTATTGGGTCGAACAATCTGTTTTTGATAAGCCAGGTGAAAAAGATGTGATTTTTTTTATCTTGTTCTAAAATTTGCTGTTCACACATGAGGCCGAGGCAAAGTGTTGCAGAGAAGAAGTCACAAAGCAATCTCAGTTGACATCTTATCACAGAGACAACTATGCTGCATGTGCCTGCTTTTGTTCATTTGAGTTGAAGGATTCTGGAAATTAATGCATTATGTGTTCCACTCGCATCTGGTTCCCTGCTTGGCGCTTTGTGTTTTGTCCTTTCATTGGAGATCTTCAGTTTAGTTATGCGCTTTAACAGATGCCGACAGTAGGCCTATGGGCCGACTGAATTTATACTTGTTGTGCCAATTTGATAAATTAATTTACAAAGCATCTGATGCCATTTTGCAGTTGGATGTAGCTTGCTTCTGTGTTGATTTATGTGAAGTGGTGTAGCAGAATACTAGCATTTAAGGACTGTCATTTCTTGGTGCTGTTTATAGGTTAGTGTTTATGACTGCCGGTATTTTATTTTAAGTGAATTGTGAATTTGCTAGAAGCAAACTCTGTTACTTGTGTTCAAAATATTTGAAGATATTTACCTGAAATCAGAAATTCTGTTTCATTACGACCGTTGACATTTGAAAGTTATTTTCCTCAGGTGCTTTTTGGTTTTTCATTCATTTGTATGCATTCCGTCTGTCTGTGTCTTGTTCGTATGTTCTTTGCTCTGTTCTTTTGTTTCTGTTATACTTTGAAGTTTCATCTTTTGTCCTTTTCCATTGAATTACCATCTTGAGGTTGTCTTTGGGAATGACATATGCTTTATCTATTCTGAGTTACAGATTTGTTCTTATTTAAACATTTTTTATTAGCATTCTCTTGGTATTTGATATTAATGTTTTAGTGATATCAATGTCTTTTTGAGTTAGGACTGAGATATTTGACTTTAATTTTTTTTAGCCTTGTTTCATTTGGTCTGAAGTTGGATGCAAAGTACAATTAAGTGTCACTTGACATTGAAATTCCATCTGCATTTCTTTATTTGTTTCAGTTGGATCCACATTGCAATAAGTCTTGTAAGAAATCTTAGTTGATGCATCATTTGCTTGTTGTCACAATGGAGTTTGGAGTAATGGAGTGGAACTCTGTAAATCTGTCGATGTGTAATTAAAGGCGTTGTCTCCTTAATCTCTCCCTTAAGTTAAGCATAAGATAAAACAAATTGGAGTTGCATTGTATATTTGGCACTTTTGAGCTTTTATGTGCATTGTTTGGTATTCTCAATTGGGAGACTTTTTTGTTGGATTCATATGCTTTGAATTTGACCTTTATTGCTTCCTGAAACCAAATGAGATTTGCAAATTATGAATATGATATCTGGCCAAAAAACAAATAAATTTGAACCACATTTCTGAACCTCATAAAAATTCTACAGAAATAAGCCAAAGAAGTTTTACCAGAGCAGTAAAATTTTGTTGACATTGATAATAACAGTAGTTATGATGATATTAGCTAAGAAATCATATTGCCAATATTATGATAACAATAGTTGCAATATTCTGTTGTATATGTAGCACTGTATATCCAGTTTATTTGCCAGTGTTTGTGAAAAGTAGCTTAGAGTTAAATATAGGTTTACCTTTTAAGGGCAGCACAGTTTTGTTTTAGGTTATAAATTATTTTCTTTTCTCTACATTTTTTATGGTTGCTTGCCATTTTCGTAGAAATTAGAGCGCAGGTCTGTAGTTGTCAACTGATTTCAGATTGGTTATAAGAACTTCAGTTGTTTGTGATTAGCGGTAGATTAATAGCTGTGAAATTTTGCTTTGAATTGATCTTAATTTTTAATTTTTGTTGTACAAATGCATCGTTAGTTTTTATGTGTTGAGCCTTGTTTCGATACTCATATGTTGCTTAGTTGTCAACTGATTTTTTGTGCTTCTTTAACGTTGGATGAAAGCGTAACATTTCTATCGACATTGAATTTTCAACAATGGATGGTCGTACAGTAACTGGAAGGAGATTTTGTACAGTCAATCTCATTTAATGTCTCTTGTATTGGCTTTTCAATCTTTGATATTAAATAGGATCGATGCTAATGCAAGTTGTTACTGGTTGATAAATTCATTACCTTCACTCGAGTCTACATATGAATAATTCCTGTGACCGAATGAGTGTTTGGCTTTTGTGCAGAGAGCATACGAGACTCAGTGTGTGCTGCTATAGGAGGATACGAGGCCAGTTATCAAACTGCTTTGAAATGCAAAGATATTTTTTGATTTTGTAAACTACCGAGTGATTGCGGTGCTTTGTCCATCTTTTGAACTTGAAAGTGTTTTAGTTTTTTTAAATAAAATCCATCCCTGTCTTAAATTTTCTTGTTTGTTTCAACAACAAAAGAGACCCGCTGACTGATTTCAGGACTATTGGGTCATTTGGTGCTGTATTTGTTATTAGGTTAATTGAAAGTGAATCCTTCCACTTGTCATTAGTCTTAATGAAGGAGTAATGAATCAAGGCCAATTTACCCTATTCATCTTCCTTCATGTGCTGAAGTTGAGGTTTGGCCACAGTGGCGTGCCCAGGATTCTGAAACAACGAATTTGGACATATTAACACTAGGCTATGGCATAACAGACCACAAGGCTGATGGCTGTCAACATCACCGTTGACTCAGCCTACTATACGCACTTCCAATCGACGTTCGAACAACAATGTTATCCCGCCTGGAACTTGTTTGCAATGCTAATCGATTATTTAGGGTCCGATCGATGGTCGACCTCTAAAGGCCTACACACGGGTACATCTAACAGGACGCATATAGGCCTAATCTCAAATGGGTCAGGCAGTCGTAGGTCTATTCTTCGAAGACCTGTTGATTCGTTTGGCGAAACAGGATTAACGTAAACGAAAAAGCATCGCTTCGTGTTTTTTGCAGAGATCAACATCAGAGCATAATAATAATTATCAAAGGTAGGCAGAAGTCCTAATCGCAAAACCTCAGCTCATAAGACGACGACGACGACGACGGAGGGCGCTGTGCAGTGGTTTCACTTGCATGATTAATTATAGGCCTAAATCTAGGTTTATCGTCGATCACTTTAAATGTTGTAAAGAAAGCGCAAATGCAATTATATGTGTTGTGTTATTTGCCCTCACAAGTGCCACGTAATAGACCCGTAATTCCAATTGAGACCGTTCTCACAAATCGTCTCGATTAGATGCCCCTTAGTTTTCCCTTCCTTTGTTCCCTTTATCTGGATTTGACATTGTTCTCAATACGTGGGCAGCGCTCAAGTCTCAAATCAGGAAGAAAAATTGAAAAACGAATAAATAAAAAATAGTCAGACCTAATCCGAATTTTTACGCATTCTATTAGTTTATAAACTTGAAATTTCGTTGGCGTAGCCACGGGCTTATTCTAATCAAAGACAGACGATTGAAGAAATCGAGAATCAATTCAGGGATCAGTCTCAAGGCCGTTGACATTTTTCTCCCAGGGGTGTGTGTGGATCGACAGGGTTTAATCTAGAACGTTTCTGGGGGCAAAATTGCCCTTTTTCTCCCGGAAATTTCAAATTCACACCGGAAATTTTGGCATACTACATCAACTAACAGCAGCCCCTAGCTGACTTCCCCCCGGCTTTGTCAGTTCCCCCCGGAGTCCAGAGTCTAGATTAAACACTGCAGTGTGTGGGTATGGCGTATAGGTGAATGCGCCAACAATTAACTCATGTTTTTTTCATATGATAAAAAATGAATTAATTTTGTGTGTTTGATCTCTATGTGTGTAATCTTGAGAAATAAATTGATTGATTTCTTAATTTCTGTCGATCAGAATTAGGCCTACTTCTAATAGATCGATCTCTTGCAATGGGAAATCGATACACGAAGGTAAGCAACATCAAAGAGGTCCGGCGGGGCGATCACGTTTCCTACAAGAACGGCTGGTTCTACCACCACGCCATCGTCGTCCAGGTAGACGCGGCCGAGAACACCTTGACCGTCATCCACTACCTTCACAACAGCGTCGGGTCGAAGACTGAATCGTCCGGTCCCTCGTCGACCGACCATCCGGCCATTTCCTACGCCAGGGTCAGAGAGGAGGTCATTGACTTCGGTCTGTACGCCACCGGCGACCGTCTCTACCGATACCTCTACGAAGACCACGAATGCGTCGGCGCCGAAGAGGCGCTGGCCAAAGCAAGGCTGCACCTCGACGACAGAACGCGCTTCAACGTCCGATACAACAACTGCCAGGACTTTGCCGTACGGTGCAAGACGGCGGCGGCGGCGGCGGCGGTGGGCGCAGAGGGACCCTCTGGGGCGGCGGTGGCGGCGGCGGGGCAGGATGGGCCCTATGGCGGTGGCGGCTGCAGGAATCCCGGTGCCGGCGATCGCGATTGGACCCGCTCCTCCCATTTACGTCACCACGACTACATCTGACGTCATCAAGACGGCGATCGCAGAAGAAAAATCGAAAATCTACGAAATGGACTGATCGAAGACCGATTTATAAAAGACAAATATCAAAACTGCCCTCCGGCATTGATTGGCAAAGACAATGGTCAATTACTGATGACATGTAGGCCTATAGCAGCGGCATCTAAAACGGCCAAACTAGACGTAGGACTGGTAACGCCAACAGGAGCAGGCGTTGGATGGTAGCTAGGCCTATATATCGAATAGACAAAACACAGTTGGTCATCTTCAAGGAATCGTCTATTAATTAGCCCATGCCTTCCATTCGTTTCTTTTTGTAGTAAAGCAGGATTAGAAGACTTCAATATATTAACCTGTAATTCTTCTTGGACAACGGTAGAAAATAAGTGGGTGGGGTGTTGACAAATAGTAAAACTCTTTAGGCCTAAATCAACATCAAATTATACGCAGCGTCCTAAAGTCGTGGGCGTCGCCTACCTCCTTACTTGTAAGAGCGTATGCTATCCGTCCAAGGAATTTGATGCTGAAAGGGTTATGGGCGTACAGTATGCGTTTCACATCTACAGGCATTTGAGGCGGCTGAGACTACCAATCTAATTGTTTTTGTGACATGACCACATAAAAGCGGTAATTTGCTCCATTGTTCTCTAGCAAAACGAAGTAGGCCTATACACGTGGACGCTCTGGCCCCCTATTGATTCACGAAACCCAACCCAACGCATCATCATCTTTGCTTTCTGCCAGCTCATCAGCGGCAATAGCTAGACACAAAATGTTTCCAAGAAGTTCTATCTTCTGTCAATCGTCTTCCTTCTACTATTGTAATTCCTTTCATGTTCATGTCTTCTCTGATGTTGTCCATCCACTTTTTCCTGGGTCTTCCTCTTCCTTTGTTTCCTTCTATTTGAGTGTCAATTTTTTAAAATCTCGACCCAACCCGACCCAACCTAACCCATGGGTTATAATTACCCAACCCATGGACAACTCTGGCAACTTCCCAGCATTTAAGACGCGATGTCCACAAAAGCGAATGCATATATAGGCCTACGTTACGCCGGTGGACATGTGAATGCTCGACTTGCAAATGCTCGGGATCGAACTTAAGTTGCACGGGCGCCCGCACTTTAGGGCAAGAGGAGGTACCTGCCCCATCTGGAAAATGCAGATACCAGTATGTCACAGTGAAATTTGAAAACCTTGCTAAAATATTAACCGTGACCATATTGTGTTAAAATATGTCCTGGAAAAATTAACGTGGCGTAACCGTGACCATTGTGTTTTCCCTCCTGGAAACATTTCTTGGGCGCCCATGCCAAGGTGACAATAATATTCAGCTAATGCAGAGCTGACGATGCCCTAGCGAATGGGATATCGCTAAACTATTAGCTAATCTGTAGTCGTCCAAACTGATTCATAACTCTCAGCAAGAGAAATCAAAATATGTAGATACAAGAACGGTTGAAGTTTTTCTGGGTCCGAAGACAACAGATAAAACAAATTTATAACTGTGTAGTGTACTTAATTTAATAATTTACTAAATGAATTTGAGGCTATACCAGCGCTATAGAAGTTGTCTGATAAACATAGGTCAACTTTGATGACGTCACTTCCCGTCAGACTGGCGATCAAGAAATGCAAGATGGCGGCAGATAAATTTATAAGATTTATTGTTTATTTCTTCAATTTCTTAATAATTTACTTGCTTACATTCCAAAGAGGTCGGTGTTCACATTCATTGAGTTATATAATTGACATTTGCAGCTACTTGTTAAATATTGTTTATGGATTTGTAAGTATGTTCTGCTCTATTAAGAATCATTTGTGTCAGTGGTCCGTCTAAAAACCATAAACAACTTATGGATCTAGGCTGGGATTATATAGCGCTTGATAAGTTTTATTGAAGTGATTAAGTTTGTAAACGATGGCGTTATTGTAACTGCAATTAGAAATTAATGTGAATTTCTGATGGATCGAGGATGTTATGCTTCGTTCGTACCAACCCCACTGTGGTTTATAAGACAATGAGCAGTATATAAACGTAATCAAGTTGGGCTAACTAAGTAAATGGATTGGTTGGAACCAGCGTCAGAATAGTTCAAGTTGATTCGGTCTTAAATCTTTTTGGAATTGTTTTCTGTGTTAAGTTTCAACAAGCAGCAATTTCTGTGTACATATTTGGCAGAAATTTTGGTTGGAGAATTTTTCTTATTGGTTGTTTTAGTTTTGTAAATGATCATAATGCATAACTATTTTGTGTGTATATTGGTTTTCGTTTTGATGCTCCAGATATGATTCTGAGTTGGTCTTAATTTTCCTTTAAATTATTGAATAAATGGGAAACAGGCAAGTAAGCATCGTAGATTGTTGTCATTTGTTTTGTAGAGGCATCTTTAACTGGTCATGAACTTGTGAGAATATTTTATGTTAGCTTATTATAGGAACTTTCTGTGCAATTTATTTGGCCATTTGAATTCTTTGGCATTATGGATTTTACCTATGGCTGTGTTGCCACGTTGTTTTTCATTACCATGCAGATTTGTATTATATAATTCCTTGATTTGAATTCCCTGCCATTGGCTGGTGCTTCTGTGCATTATGGAGTGGTTTTATGGAAGTTTAATATTAGATTGGATAGATTTGGTTATTTGATTTATATTTGGAGAGTGTTCCAAAAGAAATATTGAAGTGATCAGTCTGTCCATATTCCACTGTATATTAGAAGTTTGTGGCTTTGAAATATATTTGAACAAACAGTTTAAAAAATGTGCCCGAATTTGTTTTGATGTCTTCCATTTGGATGGAAATTTAGGATTTTGTATTTAAAATCCCGTTTGACCTTTGATGGCTGTAAGTTAACCATTAACCCTGTCGCCCCACAAAGCCGCAAAAGCGGCTTTTGCTACCAATACCAGTCCCCGTAGGGCTGCTTTTGGGGTTTCTGCGTCTTTTCCTAATCCCTGCACCACCGGTTTTGATGTTCTTCATGGTATTAAATATTCTATGCTGGAAGTAAACACAGTTCAATTCTGAGGAAACTTGTTTTATGTTAACATTTGCTCAAGATATTTGAGTTTATGTGGGAGTCCCAAACAACCCCATAATTTTTCCCAGGAGCCTAGGGGTCAGGGAACGGACGCACAGGAGCCATAAGGGCGAAAGGGTTAATGACCTGTTTAATGTCGTTTTCTATAAATTGATCATCCTGTGATGTTTAGCAGCATCAATATTAACCTTGTGTTGAATGTTGTTTTTGACTTTGAATGGGAAATTCTGTTAGCTAAGACAAGCACAACATTAAATGTGTTTGACTCTTCTTACAACATTTTGTTATCACCACCACTTATCTCTCCTTCATTTTAGTATGCTGCAACAAATATAGAGCACATAGTGTGTGTGTGTGTGTGTATATATATATATACATATATATATATATATATATATATATATATATATATATATATATATATATATATATATATATATATATATATATATATATATATATATATATATATATATATATATCTTAACTCTAAGTGCAAATAATCTACAACTACAAGAAGCTTATCATTGGATAAACTTCTAGTAGCTGTAGATCTTTGCACTTAGTGTAGTAAAGTGTTATTTAGTATTAAGAAGTTGATGCAATTAATTTGTCAGCATCATAATAAGTGAAATATACTGAAGGAATCATTTTTATAAGTTCCTTCAACATACAATGCATTGAGGTTATGCTGGGTCTTGCCTTTATTCACCTTTAATGCCCTTAGCAGTTAGATTATGGATTGTGGTATGCTAGAGTGCAGAGTCAGGGTTATCAGTGGGTCCAGACCTCTTCAAAAACTGACTTGTTGTAAACTACAACAGATATGGAAACGATTGTAAATGATTTTGCTCAGTTTTATTAATTAAGTGATTATGAATGTTTTACAGGTTGATTGTGAAAGTGTTTCGGGTGAATTGTATGGTTCATTATGTAAACTTATTGATCATATTTTACTTCATGATCATCATCTTGCTCTCTGCCAACTCTTTGGCGGTAATAGCTAAAGACAAAATGTTTCCAAGAAGTTCTATCTTCTGTTAATTGTCTTCCTTCTATGATTGAAATTCCTTCATGTTCATATCTTCTTTGATGTTGTCAATCCACTTTTTCCTGGGTCTTCATGATAATAATGTTATAATTTCCATATCATGTACGGTAGTTGACCTCTTATAGAGTTACTCTATGCGTGCGCGTGCATTTGTGTGCGTATACAGCATATTTTAACAGATTGTTGAAGCAGAAGTCTTTCTTTTTATTTATTTTTTTCATGAATGTGAATCAAACTTGAAATTTAATTTTAGAATATATTTATATAAAGCTGCTAAAGATTTCAAGAGAAATTCTGCTTCTTATCAGATTTGTTTTATGGAATTTTGACCAGCTTTTGTAATCTGTCTTGACGGTTTCTTGCATTGAGTCTGATGTTAGCACTCAACACCTCGCATTTTGGAGTGATAAGCCACAAGTGCTCTGCCAGACAAAGCCCCTGGAATTGCTGCTGTTGCCCTCATGTATTCTATACACAATTCTGGCGTGGTGGCTTCAAGCATTAACCGTATGTATGTAAATATTCAGAACTGCCTGGAGGTGGCTGGGTGGAGGGTGGTGTTTCTCTCTCTCTCTCTTTCTCTCTCTCTCTCTCTCTCTCTCTCTCATTCTCTCCCTCCTGCAGCTGATATGATGACGGTTTGTCATGGTTATCAGTGGAGCTGGTTCTGCCATTGTTTTCATTAGCGATTTCCCTGCTGTGCTGTTGAGGCCAGATGTCTGATGATGTGATGATGATGGTGGTGGTTATGATTATGATGATATTAATATTTTGTGATTGTTTATGACTTTATGTGCTTTTGGTTCTTAATCTTGACATGGATACCAGTGCAGCCTCTTCATCTCTGTGTGTCATTGGTAACACTTTCTGTGTTGGGAGTACTCTGTACTCGATATCTTTGATTCCATTTTCAAGTACCGGTAACTGACTGCTTCCTCTCTGACAACAGTTATAGCCAGATAATTTAGGGCTGTAAATGCAGCCACAATAATGCTTGAATCATGTTTAAATTAATAGGAAATGTAAGCAAAAGAACCCACGATGCTTTCAGAGTTTTTAAAAAATGAAGGCGTAGTGAAGTCCTTTCTTTAGCTTCTAATCTTTTTGGAGTGAATATTTTAAAAGATACCTGTTGCTAATATTGTGCTTTGTTGATGATAATGTTTTGCTTTTTTCTGTTTTTTATTGTCAGTGGGAAGTCTGATGTGTTACTGTACGGTTTGTCCAGAAGATGTTTTTAACGAGACGTGTGAGTTGAAGCCTGGTGGTCAGTGTTTCACTGGAATTGAGCTGGAGACAGATGGAAGCATGGCTTGGTCATATGGTTGTCTCACACCTGTGGATGAAGAAGGTGGAATGATTTTTCAGGTAAGATATGTATGTGAATGGTAATTTAGTAATTTTATATCACTACCTAGATGATAGAAGCTATTATTATTATTATTATTATTATTATTATTATTAAATATTATTGTTAATTTGTCATTAAACTGTGTGCTGCTACAAACATGAGTTGAATGTGTTCTCTTTTGTCAGTGTAAGGGTGGCTTAGTGCCGCACCAGGAGCCTAAAGGCATTCAGTGTTGTGCTGACTATGACCTATGCAACCTTGAACTTCAACCTGTTCTGAGTTCAGGGACTACTGCACCCATCCCTGGTAAGCTGACAACAGAATTGGCTTCAGTGTACTTGTACTTGTACATCCTGTATCCTAGATTAGATGATTTATAATATTTGATATTGTCGATGAATGGGTGTCATGGGTGATTATGAAAGGTTGTCATTGAATGATTTTTGGAAATTTTGAAAATAGTGAAGCATAATAGGCATCATGTGGTATAGGCATTAGGTGTTATGTGCTTTGGTGAGTTGCTGTTTGCTGATTAAAGATAGTTTCGATTATTTTTTAGAAAAATATTTTTTAGATTTTAGAAGTGTTCGTTTTTGTTCTCTTTACAGCAGCTCCATCTATTCTGAGTAACGAGTATCGAGTTCAGATAATTGTTATCGTGCTCGTATTCCTGGTTCTTGTTTCTCTTCTTGTTATCGTCTTTGTTGTCCACATTCGGTACGAATCATAAAACTGTCTGTTTGATTTCTCATTTTATGAATTGATGGCCTATGGTAGTTGGGTTGTTTATTCCTGATTTTATTGTGAGCACTGTTATCAATTCTCAAATGGGAAATGAATTTTGTGGATGCTTAACATTTGCAGAGGTTTTTCAGGCATTCTTATTAAACATTTTGTGATTGCTCGCTTACTGCATCGCAGGTACAGGAAGCACGAAGAACGACGGCTGAAGAACTTGGAAGAGAACGACATGTGTGAGTCGTTCCTGGCTCAGGGTAACTCGCTCAGAGAGCTCATCGATCAGTCGCTCAGCTCGGGGAGTGGCTCTGGTCTCCCTCTTCTGGTCCGTGTCTGATCACTTGTATTTTGGGAATTTTAAAAAATGAAACACTGTGTAAATTTTTGCTGCATGGTCATAATTTGGAAATGTCTGATTTTTGTCGCTAGACACTCGGATAAAAACAGACATCTGAGTTGAAGGCAATGACCAATTACAAGATTTAATGTATATCTTGGTGATTATTAGTCAGCCATCCACAGAATGTCACTGTGTAATGGTTTTCTTGTTATTTCCTGATGTTTCTTAATGTAGGTTCAGCAGACAATAGCTAAGCAGATCTACCTGGTGCGCAGCATTGGAAGAGGTCGCTACGGAGAAGTGTGGAAAGGAAAGTGGAGAGATGAAAATGTGGCTGTCAAGATCTTCTTTACTTCGGAGGAAGCGAGTTGGTACAGAGAGACGGAAATCTACCAGACAGCAATGCTTAGACATGACAATATACTCGGTCAGTATTACCTGCACAGGGAAAGAATTCCTCTGGTTGATACTTTTCTTCCACTTTCACTTTTAGTTTCAACCCGCTGCGGAAGAATATATACACAGAATACTGTGATTTGTTTTTGAATTCCATCACTCCATAAAGCAGTCAGTACGTGCTGAAATTGTGTATTCGTGATGTGGGTGTCTTGATTATGCTCTGGATAGAAAGCTTTGGATAGAATTATAATTGTAGACCTAATGGGTCTGATGGGTGTATATACACACACACGAGTCTTGTCTTTGTTATTCCGGGTTCTGAGTTTCTTTTCAAAGAAGCTGAAGTATGCTGAGTTGAAATCTGAAGTCAGTTGTGATGGTGGTGGCTGTAGGCTTTATAGCGGCTGACATCAAAGGAACCGGGTCGTGGACGCAGCTGCTCCTCATCACCGACTACCATGAAAACGGGTCGCTTTACGATTTCCTGCAACAGCACGAGCTGGACGTGAGCTCAATGCTGAAGATGGCGCACTCAGTTGTCAGTGGAGTTACTCACCTCCACACAGAGATACTCGGCACCCAGGGTATATCGTATTCCATTGACTCTGTAGTACAGAGTACATTTTGTCTTTGTGTTTCTTTAGGTTCTCTGAATCGTTATCTGCTTCTTTGTAATATTTCATTTTCTCTCTAGTTATTCAATTTACTTGTCAAATTCTCTGCTTATGTTGTTGTTGCAAACTTTTTTGTTACACACTTTGAAAGTTTTTCTCTTTCTCTCTCTACCTCTTCACCTCCATTTATTCTCTTTATTTAAAATTTTCAAACAGCTGGCTGACTGAATTGCTCTTCTGTTGTTTAAGGAAAGCCAGCAATAGCACACCGTGACATCAAGAGTAAGAATGTTCTGGTAAAGAAGAATGGAACCTGTTGTATCGCGGACCTTGGTCTGGCCGTTAGGCTCATGAGGTAGGGGGGGAGGCGGGTCATGGATGGACTTATTGCGTCTGAAAGCAGTTAGACATAATTTGCTGATTTTTCTCAACTGATGTGGTCTCTTACATGAACTAATTGCTGGTTAATGGTGAACCGGTGAGATTGTGTGAAAAATAAGATTGACGTTGAGCATTCTGGTTTGAGTTTGGTCTTATGAACACACGATGTATGAAACTTGGCTAGGCAGAGTGATAATCTGGCGCAATGACAGTTGTAAAGTTAGTTGTCAAAGTGATTGAACGTGTGTCGCCCTGAAACGTCTTTTTCAGCGGAACGAGCGAGGTGGACGTTGCGAAAAATACTCGCCAAGGAACCAAGCGCTACATGGCACCCGAGGTGCTCGACGAAACGATGGTTCAGAACCACTTTGAGGCTTTCAAACAATCCGATATATATTCACTTTCACTTGTGCTGTGGGAACTTGCACGACGCTGTCGAGTCTCAGGTGACATTTAACAGTCATTGGCTACATCGAGTCATGATAAGTGTCCGTTAAACTGTCACTCTTAGGGTCAAGTTTCTTCTTCTGAATGTTTCAGTTGAGTAACGATTAGATATTTAGTTTCTGACTCACTACATGTAGAGCTAGAGACAAAATACAATCAAGCCCAATTGACGTTATACTTGTGTTACTTGAAGTTGTATGACTTTTAAGTGGTATTGACAGTAACATGTGTTGAGCAAATAGTGATGTTAGTGAAAATGGGTCACTTTCAGCATTGGAGTTGATGTGGTACTTAACAGGGATGGCCGTTTTATCATTCGGCATGATTTTGTCTCATTGTTAGGCATAGTGGAGGACTATCAAGTTCCTTACTACGGCGCCGTTGGTCATGATCCAAATTTTGATGAAATGAAGAAGGTCGTCTGCATCGAAGGACGGCGGCCGGAGATACCCAACAGGTGGCTGTGTGACGAGGTATTTATTACCAGTCCTTGGAATTATGGGGTTTTAAGGTTTCTTTATGGCACAGGTTTTGCTGGAATAAAATTATTTTGAAAATATTGAAATGTAAGCTGTGGGAGTATTTTTGCACAGTTTTATGTAAATGATTTCATTTTTTGCATTTGTGATTATTTTATTCTCTTACAGTGCGTGTGATCTCGATTTTTGAGCACATTTTGTGAATGGTTTCTTTTGCAGAACATGTTAACGGTTACACGCTTGATTCAAGAGTGTTGGGCGAAAGCACCGGCCGCTCGACTGACGTCACTGCGGGTGAAAAAGACCCTCGGAAAAATCAAATCAAACGTACGAAACGGAATGACGAAGCTCTGACGCACGAAGTGACCGCGACGCAAAATGCGGGCGAGAAATTCGGACTGTTTTGGGGCAGACGGGTGCAGTTTCTTTAATGCCTTTTGTGGTGCGTTGCCGAGAACGGAGAGAGAGAGAGAGAGCAGCGAAGCGCTCATCTTGGCTCTGCGTTGCACCGTGCTGTTGTTGGCGCAGAATCCGAGAAACACAGAAACTGTTGCTATTCGCTGAATGGCGTTCTTCTTGGTTCTGTCGAATCTTGTTCCTGTTTTTGTCTTTTTAATTATTTTTGAGTAGCGACCGTTTCGTTTTTGCTAAAAGTGTCCCGTCGTGTACCTGTGGACTGATGATCGGCTGCCGTGCCATTCAGAACATAAATTCTTAGGATTTGAACTAAGATACTTTTATATTTGATATTTCCGGTGTTTGAACAATGTTTGGAAATATTGTCATTAATTTACTCAATTCACAGAGCTGTTCCTGGAAATTGAAGTTTGTGTGTGATGATGCATCCAAATTGATGGACTTTTATTACTACAAGTAAATCAAAAATATTATTTGTTCTGTTGCCTTGGTTTGAGTTGTGTGTGTGTGTGCTGGATGCTTTGCCCATATCTGTCTCCTGTGCAAGCGGATGTGCGATTTATCTGCCTCAGACCATCTTCCTGTGTTTGATCTGTGAAAGTTTTCATGGACGTTTTGCTGTGAGCATCGGGGGCTGAGTTGTTCATTTTGTTTTCTAAGTATTTTTTACTGTCTGTTGCCTGCAGTCTGTGACTGTTTCTTGTATGAATGATTTTCGTGTTGATGTTGCACATGACGGGTTGACAATTAGCAATGTTTGTTTTGTTTAGATGATCAGTTGTTTGCCGAGTGGATGGAGTGATGAAATAAAGTAAATTGACACAAAGGAAACATGTGAACAGAATCATGAAAAAATCAAAACATATCTTAGAAATATTTTCTTTTCTGTGTATTTTGCCGTTGCTGGCACGCCCTGTCGTCATCGCTTCCTTAATGTAATTGTCAACTCTGCATTTCTAAAAGTTGTAAACTTTTTCTGAACAATTTCGAAAAGTTTTTCTTTACTCGGCTGGTTTTTGAGGCATGGCTGTATGCAGTGTTTGCTGTGTGTGACTTGCACAATGTTTATTAGCATTAAGGAACTTTGAGGAGCCTGTATCATCATCATCATCATCATCATGCTCCTCCGTCATACCGACGCTGAGCGATGCCATGAACCACCTGTCTCCATATAGTCTCGTGTCTCCTTGAAGACATGTCTCCATGTCTTTTGAGCTTTCCTGTAGGCATCCGGAATAGTTGTTTCGGTCCAGTCTGAGATGTTTTTCATCCACGTTGTTCTTGGTTTGCCTCTCCCTCTTTTGCCTTCTACCATCTATAGCACGAGTTTCTTCTCTGGTGTATCGTCTTTTGTCTCGATCTATGTGACCAAAGTACTGTAGCTCCCTCTTCTTTACCGCTGCCAGAAGTCTTCTTTATGTTTTGGCCTGTTCCATTACCTGTACTACATTTGTTAGTCTGTCTGTATATCAGATTCCCAGCACTTTGCTCAGAGGCATTTCATTTCAAAGGCATCAATTCGTTTTTCTTCATATGTAGCTACTTGATGCTTTTATTTTTCCAAATTTTATGAAATTTGTTGAAACTGTTAGTTCCACAGCTAGTCTCTGTGTCGTGTTTCTGACTCACTTTTGGCATCATCCATGATTTTGAACCCCAAATATGTGAAAGTTTCAGCTTGTTCTAGGTTTTTTCCCATTTGCATTAATATGTTTTGGCTCTGAATTGAAGGCAATTACTTTGGTTTTTCCACGTTTAGCATTAGCCCATATTCGGCTCCTGCTCTTAGTAGTTCTCTAAGTAGCTCTTGCAGATCCTCTGGTGATGTAGCAATCAGGACGCGATGTCATCTGCATATCTTAAGGGCCTGTATAGGAAGGCAATTTTCACAAGTTTTCGTTGAATGTGAAAATCTGATTGAAAAGTTTAGCTGCAAAGTATGATATTGAGATTATATTTAGAGTTATTTTGTCTACTAATTCATGACATTTTTACAGTTTTGCATTTTTTTGTCCTTTATCACATTTTATAACGATTATAGCTGAGAATGAAACTTTATACATTGACTTCCTTTGACTTGTAATTAACTGACAGTTTTGTTTTGGGACCTCTGTACAATACGGTGTTTGATATCGTTTAGGCATGTATTATCTGCAAGTTAAGATAGCATTAGCTGTTTAGCATGTTATAACTTCTGTTCTTGTCTGTTATTATGTAACATATGTGAGATATTCATCTCTTGAAGTGATGTTAAATGTTGCACAGTTTGAATGGCTCCTTTAACATGAAGTTAAATGGCTTTTTGCAGTATTTCCTCTCTAGGCATTGCCAACAACGACTTAAGAGTACGCAGCCTTGTAATTAATTTGTTGCCGCAGTGCTTTATGATTATTTGTGTGCTGAGTTGTGAGAACCAATCTTGGGTTGTATAATTACGGTTGTACGGTAGAATGGAGTTAAATGCAAATGTCTGTACAATAGCTACGAGGTGTTGTCTTCTGTTTGGACAGTAGCGCTGTTTTAAATATCCGTTCTTGACTGTAGTAACCCACGTGGCAGGCCAACACATGGGGCACTGTAGAAGAAGTTTGATGAAATCTTCTGAAGCTTATCATTGGAGTAATTTGGAAAAAAGCGCAGAAGCCTAACTTTGAACTGAATGGCCTTTGAACCTAGTTAAGACAGAGTTTATCCCTATCTTAGAATTATTCATAAAAACCAGTGCTGCCTATTGATATTGAGAACTCACGACACTTGCTGTGTGGACGAAAGCTGTCGTCTAGTCATATTGAGAGGATCTTAATTTGGTTGCTGCTGGAAGAGTTCAGTGATACATCAGCAAAGAAAGTTTTTTTTCTACCGTGTAAAACACGCCCAAAATTTGCTTTTAAATAATTTTCCCGTATGAGCAACGTTCAATTGACAAGTAATATTTCAACCTGCCTTGTTTTAACTTTCAAACTTTTGCTTATAGGCCTGCTGTAAATATTATTAGCATAAGCCATGTTGCGTGGATTCGGTTACATCTACGGCCAATAGATTGAAGCTTCCTACTGTTACTGAGAAGAAATGGCCAATACTTTGTGGCATATCCAAGTAATTTGACTCTAAAGCGATGCCGCTTTGTGGAGTAGTTTCTGGCTAAAATACTTTAAGTGCTTAGAGGTTATCTGGGTTTTACATGTTCTTCTCTTATACTGGTCTCTGTATTATGAAGACCGAACGAGATAAATGCCATGGTATGCGTATTGACTGCCTTTGGTAGAGCTAACGTAGAAGAGATTTTATGAAAATATTATTTTAATGTGCTAGTGATTTGTGTAAATGAACATTTCTATCTTATTGTGCTTTATATCTTCTCTTGCTCTGGACTATGCAGATGTTTGTCTGAATATGAAAAAAGTTACCAAATATGAGAAAGTCGTGATAATTTGGTAGATCACTTTTTGCTTAAACTGCATAGAAATCAACTTAAATACACACAATTTATTTGATAATAATAATAATAATAATAATAATAATAATAATAATACAAAACACAACAGAGCAGAGATAAAAGTCTAATGAAAGCCTCGATTTTAAAAGTCATCCAAGGAGCTTTTCCAACCAAACGTAAAATCTTTGAATAAAAGATTTTGCACTGACACCGAGAATGTTGCTTTTGATAACCTAAGGACACAGCACACATGCAAAGGCACAGGCTTAAAAATTAATCGAAACAGCTATAAGCAAAGCAATAACAACAACAACAACAGTTCTAACGCCTTTCAACAACCTCAATCCATTTGCAAAACAACTGGCAGCACTCAACTCTGACACTGCAAAAACAATGTCACCACAAAGCAAAAAACAAACGATTTCAACTCAATTTACGAGACTACAAGACGGAAAATTTTAAAACTTTGCATTATCTTCAATGATATTGTATCATGTTGAAAACCCTTTAAGCACGTACCAAAGAAACTGTTCAGAAATTACACAAACTATGGACGATGCCTATATTTGACCACACAAAGCCTCAAAGTGTTACAGGAATTAAAAATAAGGTATTCATCCAAATCAACACCTAAAGCATTTTCTATTAAGATTGTTGGAATGTCAAATCATTAAATATATACAGCTGCAGCAGCAGGCAACACCAGATGATAAGAAATGCTGTTGACTGTAGAGAAAGAGATCAGCAATGATCAGGAGGCAGGCAAAGTTTCAGGCAAATTCATAGAATTCCAACTGCAAAACTGGATTTCTTAATGCTATCAATCTGGATGTCAAGAGTTCAATTTGACAGCTGATGTTTAGCTAGAAGAACCTCAAGAAGTTTTAATTTTGCTTTTATCGTCTGAAAACAGAAACACAAAAGGTACAGATTATCGTTGACACATAAAATCTTGAACATCTGATGATCATAGCACAAGTCATTATTTACAGCACCAAGGAGTAACTCTATGGGTAATAACAAACAGCACCTCTGAGCAATCTTTGTGAAAGGCACCATATAAGTTCTTCATTACCTTACATTACACAATAAAAAAAATATGCAGAAGAGTTTGCAAAAATGAATACTATACTGATCATTTTACTACTGCCATCTAGTGAGTGAAGGCTGAATCCACATAGGGTTCCTGTGAGCATCAAACTCACTTCCATCAGCTTTCCAGGCCAGTGTCATTACCATGATGAAGAAATAATTGCATGGATTTTGAGCAGTAGTATTATATTACTTATTACATAGAAATTGTTGTTGTAACTATTGTAATTGTCGGTAGCTCTGGCCAAATACATCCAGCTGACCTTGTATTGTTTATATTCACGATCCATGTGTAACTGATCATATTTCTGTATTTTTCTACAAATAGAAGCCAAAGACAAATCACAAAATACTTACATCGAGCAGAACTACTTATTAATTATTAGTGGCCAAGTTCTGATAATGAAGACTGGCTGAAGGAGCAACAGAAGAAAATAGCGACAAAGAACTATCCATGCATTCTACCAAATCTGCTCCAGAGCAGAAGCGCTCAGAAATAGAACTATCAAAGTACTCTGGAAAGGTACAGATATCTGAGAAGTACTTAGAGAAGTACTTGACATCAGAATCCAGCTCCTCACCGGCCGTGTTCTCTTTGGAACTGTTCTTCGAAGTTATGTAAAGTCAACTGAAGGTGTTTCTTCTCGGCCTTTGTCTTCTGCAATTCGCTCAGAAGTCGAGGTCTGAACAAATATATTTGAAAGACAACAGAAATGGTCAACATAAGGTCAAGTGCCAACAAAAAAGTTCATGAATAAAATTTGAATACAGGAACACAATAGAAATGCCAATATCTAAAATTTAGTCAAATAACTGACGGGCATCAATAAAGCAAATATGTAAATAACTCACAGGGATAACTGGTTAAGGTTGAGATTTTCATCATCGTCCAGCGTTCGTCCAATGGCTGCTCTCGTTCCAGACGATTCCGTCTTACGACGAGAAACAGTTTCCCGATGTCTGTCCCAAGCGTCACTTCGACCAATCGAATAAACGCTCGAACTTGTTTGACTTTTTGACGAAGCATGAAGATTACCCGACTGAAAAACAAACATTTAGCTAACATCATCATCTTCAATGAATGGCCGTTTACTCAAATTCTTTGCCAAATATTTGAATTTATATCTTAAGCAACAACTTGGTCATGACAAACGACAATAAAACTGCACTTTTGATATTTAAGAAATAGTCTGAAAATATGATTTCATCCAATACGTTTCTGCCCGAGTGCAGACTGGTTCCCTTAGACCCAGGCACTGTATTCTGAGTAAGAGAAGAGATGAACGACAGGTTTCCAGATGCGCTCTGAATATCGTCAACTTCATCAAAGTGCTGAAATACACAGAAACTTCTGAAAAGGACACATTCTCAAACTCATTACACAATAGAACAGACACCCATATGCGCAAATGTCTAATATGATAGGAGTAATTTCTTGTAGAAGGATAAAAATCAATTTAATCATAGACTATTATATAATAATATCAAAAGCACACAAAAACTGAGGATTACATTTCAACTCCACTTCAAACATTACGGTCTAGTTTAAAAACAAATATTATTATTATTATTATTATTCGACGATTTGTGAAGCGCCGTAACATGGCCATCGGCCAAAACCAAAAGCGCTGTACAGTCAACAGTCAACTGTACGATATGGTGAACAAATGCGTTTTCAGCTCTTTAGCAAACGTTTCAGGTGAAGTAATCCCGGCCAGCGCATCAGGGAGCGCGTTCCACAGACGTGGGTTACCGCGAGTCATAGAACGCTCGCCAAACTTCGGAGTCCTGGCCGGAGGAGGAACGTACAGCCGGTGGCGGCTGCTAGATCTCAGCTGGAGACGGCACCCGGTCGTCGTTTGTCGTCGTACTAGGCATGCCAAGTAATCGGGACAGGCTGGGTCCCGAAGAGCACGAAAAGTTAACCAACACCGCAAATAATTCTGTAAAATTAAATGAACAAAGACTGAATTCTAACAATCACCGTCTAACTCCTACACTTGCCTGTTTTGAAGCAAGGATTCGCTTAATCTGGCGATATCGGTCGTAGAGAGGGTGCATCAGCTCTTTTTCACCGGGAGTGCTCTGAGGGTGGCAAAAAAATCGCAAAAGTTAACAACTTTTCCTAAATCCACAAACATAACTAAGTTGCCTTATTTTGATAAAACAAAAGAATACGTCTACAGCTCAATCCTTAAATCATTGAAATGACTGACACATTTTATATTCAATATTATGTAGCAAACAACATGTTAAGCCTCTTCTGAAAATTTCTTCATACTCACTGGTCGCCCGTGAAGCGTTTCGAAATGAAGAAGTGCTTTCTGGACACAGACTTTCTCTTCGCATATCTCTTCCCTCGTCATCTCCTGTTCCAAAAGGAAAATATCAAATTCAAACCTCACAAAACACAGAAAACCTTGTAAATCCAAGTCTCAATACAAAAGACCAATTGAAATTCAGAAATGGTTAACAAGAACTCGACCGTGAAAACCGACCGTTATGTCGTCCGGTCTTGACGCTGATCTTCGTTTCTCGGCTAATTTTGTCATAAGAGTCGCCAATGTCTCCTCAATTTTCAGGCGAGTTGTGGTCTTTTTCACTTGACCTCCACTCTTAACATGTTCGCCCTTCTTTTCTTCCTGTAAAGCCTCCATCACATCTCCCAATTCTAGAAATAAAAATCAAACAATCATTTGTTGGTGGTGGTGATGATGATGATAGTGGTGGCAATTATGAGACAGTGACACGACAACTTACATATTAATATTATTATTAATATTATTATTATCTAACAATTTATATAGCCCTATAACAAGGCCTAAGCCTAAATGAAGAGTGCTTCACAACATAAGGTTAGCAGTCAAACGACTCATTGAAAAACGTGTCTTCAGATTCTTTATGTAGTGCCACAACATACCTACAATAGATAAACACTGTGCAAAATTTTAAGGGCTTCATTGCAAGTAAAGGAAGCCACAGCCCATAAGATTCTGCCCTGTCCGGATCACCTCAACAACAGCAACAACAACAACAACAACAACAACAACTCCTGGCAGCACTGAAACGCCTTCAAAACCATTTTTAAATTCTCAGGCAGACACATAAAGACATTGCCAGAGCAAGAACAAGAACAAGAACTGCAGATGACATAATGAGATGGCACAAAAGTCAAGACAGTGAAGGTCCAGTACCACTGAGCAGTCGGCGAGACTCCGGTATCTCCTCAAGACACCGCCGTACTTCCTTATTCGCAACTTTATCACTGTGCATCGGCTACAGAAGACATAAAGAAAACACCATCCAGTCATTCAAGTACACTTCAAAGACGTCAGTCCACTCTACTTGGACACAATAATTGAATCTGATTGAAATCAAATGAACACTTATACAAAAACATCTTGCTTAATAAGACAATGATGATCTGTATATTTTAAAAACTTCCAATTCCATGCAAAATAATAAGCAAAGCTGAGAAATCATCTGATATAAAGAGCAGACCTTATAACCGTGTGTTGACTCAAATTCATCTTCAAAATCTCTTATCTTCCTTTTGCAAACTACAGACATCCAACAGAAATCATCAAAACTGCTGCTGCAGCAGAATACATCACTAGAATTGTCACTACAGTAAGTAAGATCTTTCAATGTGCCTTCATTCTAGACATAAAGCCTATTTTTTTCAACAGTTTATACTCCTTTTGAGTAATTTTTAAAACCTACAATCAAATGATACTTTCCAGTATTGAAACTGGTGCTATAAAAATGAATAATAATAAAAGTTATTATTATTATTATTATTATTATTATTATCCAAGACGACTTCTATAGCACCGTAACAAAGCGAACGCCTAAGTCAAAGGCGCTTTGACATCATAGGCATGTCAATGACAGACGTAGGATGACAATCTTGAAAGTCCGTTTCGGTGGAAGAAGCAATTCGAATGCTACTACTATATTTCTACTATTTTATTAATAACAAATATTGTCATAACAAATATGCCTCTTATGTCTAACAAGAGATTTTGTTTCTAACACAAACCGTGAATGTGTTTCCTCAGACGTTTAAATTCAGCCAAAGCGGTTTCTTCTCTCGCAGACGTTCTATTTTAGGACAAAAGTTAGAACTTGTATTTGCAATAAAACAAATCAAATAAAGTCAAATTAAAATCAGAAATCAGCCATGCTAATAGAAATCGAGGAAGAGAGATGGCCAATTGCAAAACATCTAAAGCATAATACTCATAATAAACAGTGCAAAGCAGACCCAGATTCTTTCAGGTGGCGGTGGTCGTGATGATTGTGGCTGTTTGAAGTTGCTTTACCTGGAAACCAGTACAGACAAGACGATGATCAAGATGCATCGGATCCATTTTAGAAACTAATAATGAATACAATATTATTATAAACTTTCACATGCTAGCATCTCTCTACTCTCTCAAAACTGCTGCATTACCCTCATGATGTTCTGACTCCACAGGCAGCATCCACGCCTGTTTCTCGACCAACGGCGATTTTGGCGCCCCCTGTAGACCGTGCTTAGCATAACCACCGGCGGCTGAATTCGAGGTGTCTTTTGTCGGCCGCACGGCGGCAGCACCTGACTCCAACTGAGTCTGGTTCTCCTTTGCGCCAATACTCGAGGGTCGACTGTTTGGCGCACTGGTTGCTCGTGTTTTATAAGCAGAGGCTGGTTCCACGTCTTTCTTCATCTCACTGATCGAACCAGAAACTGGTCGTCGGAATTTAACCTAAAGAAGAAATTAACACACGACACCCAGCCCTGTTACAATTAAATATTTCATTTTCATTGCTACTTTATGCTGCAAAATGAAATTTCTAATACACTAAATATTTACAATAATGCTTTGATTAATTAAGAAAACTCATTCCATTCCATCATATTCAAACTTAAGATGCATTCTGAAATCGTGATTAGCTAGAAACTAACTTCTGAATCATGTGACCATTCTTTTGCGTGAGAATGTCGATCGTTAGATATCTGACTCTTAATTGCAGAACGACTGTAACAGAACAACAACCAAAACAACAGTTAAGTAAACTTGATTGCTAACCAACCAAAAGTTAATGAATATCTGTTTAAGCAGAAAAAATTTGATGCAAATGATTAAAGAAACTCTTATTTGGGCTCGGCATAACAAGAATCTGTTATTTTGACAGTCACGTGCAACCATACAGAGGCAGGCAACAGACGAAGCCAATGTACAATTCAATATGACCATTAAGCTGATTTTTCCATACATTCAATTTAAGTAAGTTTTTACATTGATGACTGTACTTGCTATGCATGTCTCTAAGGTCAAGTTGAAGCCAAAAAAATGCAACTTAACTGTTCATAAATTAACCCCTTAACCGTGTATTTAACTGTAACTCAATGTAAAATGGATGGATATATCCGGGATCCCCAGTTAAGGGGTTAATCGACTGTCTCTAAAAGATCATAGCTTGCCTTCGTTTCTGTTTGAGGACGTTATCGTCATCGCTGTCATCATCGCCGCTTGTGTCTGAGCCTGACACGCTGTCAGAATCGACCGTCGTGGCGGTTGCCGTCTGTTGGGCGGCAGTGGCTGTGGCATGCTTGTGATGAGAATCGTCGACAGCAACTCTGTGTTCAGCACAAAGGAAGTTCAGTTCAATTTGCCCCAAACTCAAAAGACATTCCACTGCCAATTAGAAGTACAAAGAAACTGATTTCAATAGCAACAACTGTTCTAAATAGACGATCTATTTTAGTTCAATTTCTTCAATCTCACCTGTTACCGTCATTGTCTTCATCATCGGAGAGACTCCAGCTGTTGTAACTTTCATCTAAGTTAGCTACGAGGTAACAACCAGTTAAGTCATTGGTTAAATAAACAGAAAAACACATAAGAAACTCAATTGGCCTCCAATACAAAACATAAAGAAAGCTATAAAAGATTTTTATTCGTGTTTATATAAGTTCTTCTTGTTTAAAGATCCTCACCAAAATAGCAGATCATTTGGTCCAATGCTATTCCATCCATAATTATCTCCGATCAGAATTAAATAATTTACTTAGAAATATCTTCCATACCTTCAATTTCTTGACAACATTCAACAGTCTCTCCAAAAACGTACTCCAAGATGGCTTGGTTAATAGCATCCTGAATGCTGAAAAAGAATAACAGAATCAGTTATGTAGACACGTATGCCGTAAGCAGGGAAGCTGGGTAGACAACTACAGACACAGCATAGACACACAAGGCCCAGCAGCCAACAAATACATGTCAAATATAAACACACATAAAGCATAATTGAAATGCAAGAGCTGAACAAATCAGAACAATTACTACGACCAGCAATCAACAATACAATGCACAACCTACATGGAAATCGCTGGCGATGATGCTATTCGATTTGTTACATCACTTTTTCCACTAAATAAAAAACAAAACAAGAAATACTCAACAGAAATCTATCGTGGATAAAAAAGCAATTTGAAATTCAGGAAAAGCAATCACTAATCTAGTAAAAAATCTTACTCTAGATAACGATTTAACTTAATGATGACAACATCACTATTAACCTCAAATCTCAGTCCTTTGAATCATTTTTATCTGATGAACACAAATAATGGTCTGGCATGTGATCCAGTCTAAGCTAAACAGCGAAAATTCTAAACTGCTAACAAACAGCCACACAGCGGTAATTGCATCATCTGCCACTCCGAACCCCTTTGGGAAGACAAATGAACAGCAAAACACACATGACAATATACATGCAACTCAGACTAGTAGCCGCTCTCCAGATGAGCATCTCTGCAATATGCTCCATGTGGAGATACCAAGTGAGGCTCAAAGTGACCATTTTATTATTATTATTATTATTATTGTTATTATTATTATTAATTATTAATTATTAATTATTATTATTATTGTTATTGTTATTATTATTATTATTATTATTGTTAATATTATTATTATTATTATTATACAAGACAATTTCTAGAGCGTCATAAGCATAGCTAACAGGACCAAAGTCAAAAGCGCTTTACAAGAATGTGGTACCTTTGCTGGACATCCAACGATGTCTGATCATTGGTCGGTAGTTTTCCGTCTGCAGTGAGAACATTGTTGGGCTCGTCCGCTCTTTTAAAAGAGAGTTTCGACGCAGATTGTGATTCTTGGCGAACTGTGTGAGACGGTTTTGAAAGCACCAGATCCGACTTAAATAAAAAACAACAACAAATACAAATTACCATAGAGAAACAGAGCTATGCAACCAAACATGAAGATCAATTTGGTATAAAATTTGTACCAAAGAGAAGATTAAATAATTACCAATGACCATATAAATTGTTATTATTCAAAAGAAAACAAATAAAGTCAAATCATGATAATCTCAGAACTTTATTAAGTTCTGAAAAATATCAGAAATAAAATTCAAAATAACCACCGTTTAAAAGGCACCAGAGTTATTTAACGATTTTTCTATCAACTACAAGATGAACAGCAATTTATGACAACTTTCATTTCATAATCACAACCATAAACAATAACAAAGACAATAGCAACAGAAACAACAGAAGCAAAAATACCATCTGAAATCCATCACAGCGTGGAGAAGGTTCGCCCTTTTCTAGAAAGAGTTTGTCGTAGTTGGTGATAAACTGCAGAGTTACACAGTTCGTGATTCCCTGTTCTTTCAAACCAGTCAGGCCGGACATACACCTAAGAGAATATAACACAGCCAACAGTACATGACCTAATACTCTCCAAAGATAAATTTTTTAAAAACACATCGTAAGAAGAAAGAAAACACTGTTACAGGCCATCACTAGTCAAAGAAGCAATGCAATACTGGAATCCCATTGAAGCTTTCCTGGTGAAAGCTCGGCCATGTATAACGGTATTAACGGATGATGTTTACTGGTCTGTTATAGTGCAACATCAAAAGAGAATCGGTTAAACCAGGTTCTGGTCATAACCGACCAGATTTTCAGGTCCATTAAAGTCTTTCAAAATTTCGAAATGTCACAAAGATGAAATTTTCCCACCTGAACATATTTGGACCAAAAATGGTTGCAAGAGCATTTGCGTTCATCTTGTTGACGTCTTCGTTTTGCGTCACCAAAACAAGAAATGCCGAAAGATATTTAAGCACTGCATAGTTGCAATCAGGAAGGTCAGATAACAAGTGTCGTATCTCAGTGACGTAACCATCTGGATCTTTAATACTCGCTGAAACCAGAACACAAGCAGTAAATAGAAACATTACAAAATCCACATGATTTAATTTCCATAAATTTGCATTATTAATGCCCCACTGTCTCATTCTCATTTCTTGTCATTTTCCTTCCCTTTGCCTCTCTGCTAGTTTTGCTGGTTTATTCACGCTCTCGATATTAGAAGCATATAAATAATTACCGGTAATAAAAGATTATATCACCAACAATCCATCCATTCCACTCCATCAGGCCTCCCTTCTTACTCCCTCACCTAGTTCACTGCAAAACCTAAATTCTCACTCTTATATTAAGCAATTCTAAAGCTAGGAGTGTCTATCAATAGAAATAGATGAGGTGCTACAAAAATCTTATGACATTACAATACTAAATAAATATTTTATTTGCTAATATTAACTCATTGTTAAACCTGATCCAATCGTAACCGAATCTTAAAAATTAGAAGTATTCTCTGTTACATGACTAGACAACATCATTCATAAATAATATGCTTGCATCGTACCCTCCTGAGCAGCAACAAAATTCTGTGTAAAGCATTCTGGGATCAGTGTTTCGGGAAGTTCGCGCAGAAAGAGCTTTAGAAGTCCCGCGAGGGCCATCACATCAACGGAATCAGAAAAGTTGGCGTCACCGTTTCGGTCGAACGCAGTACGCAATCTTTCCACCACCTTGATATTTCCGTTTATTCGAAAGATTCCCACTTGATCTAAACCTAGACACAAGTCAGAAAAAATCTCCCTATAAAAATCAGCCTACTGCTCAATCAGAAAAAAACAACTGGGCACCTGGTGTCGTCAGTAGATTGGTGCATCTGCACTTTCGTCACTAGCACATACAAGAACACACGATAATAGCATTAGTTAAACAGGTCCAAATGTTATCGTAGAAAATGAAACGGTCAATGACATCAATCGTTTATCAAAGCAAAATTCAAAACCCTTGGAAGTCAACTATTGCACAGAATATAACAGTTTCTAAATTCAAAGACAATAGACCTTCTTTAGAGACAAATGACAATCAGAATATTAAAACCAGAATGATCACTATTATAACAAAATTCTATATTTTTGAATTTTTTTAAATCTTATTAAAACCCAAGTCATACAATGAACACTTCAAAGAAAAAAACTCAAACTTCGTTCCTCCGACATGAAAGACCAAATTCCGAGCATTTTTACTCACCATGCTCCAGAATAAAAGACACGATCTTCGTGACAAGGCTCGGGACAGATTTTCCCTCACGTCGCACAACACTGGAAAGCGGAACTCCAAAGTATGGCTGCAGCATGAGCGAAGAGCGGCCCTCACCCGACAGACTTTTACTAAAGCTCACAGGAGAAGAGGACAGGAAACGTCTGACAGCACTTGCGGCCATTTGATGACAACTATGACCTGCCAACGGCTAGACTAAAAATCACTGAAAAACAAAGTAAACCAGAGATTAAAGCATTCACATATGGAGATGTTTAACAAGAAATGCAGAACTTCCAAAGCCATCAGCATATTACAAAATTGAGATGTTTACATTCCGACACCTCATAGTCAACAACAACCCCTTCCCCGTCTATACTCGACGGTCATTTTCTCGTCGTCTACCTCACTGCCAGCTACTGACCAAGGCCACTGCGGATTGCGATGAGACACCATCGATTACTCATTAATGAATCACTGCAAACTATATACTGGCGCAACAAAAATGAACAATTCAAAGGCACGATATCAGGGACCGCCACTAACACGCCGCAAACATAATCGATTTCAATAAGAAAGCCAAAACACACGACTACCTTGATTCTCTGGTTAATGGTTGAATCAAAAATCCGGATTCTGTTAAAAATCATTCGTCGATCAATTAAACCGAAGCACAGAGGAAACACACAGCGCCGCTACCGAAGACAGTTCGGCGACAGTCGCCAGGTGTCGCCTCATGTTGTCTTTAGAGTTAGAGATATTCGCTAGGTGGCTACATCTTTAATCATAATTCACAAGGCAAGCACCTTGACAATTTGACATAGACTTTAATATCTATGCATCTCGTGTTTGGGCGAAGCATCTCACCGTTATAGCCATAATACCTAAGTGTACGTGTCACGGTGTCTTGTATGCGCGCGTGCTTGTGTGTGTGTGAAGAACAATGATGAGGCAAATCCCAATACAAAACAATTTCATAGTCAAGAACAAATCTAAATGCAGTATACCATCTTTTTCTCCATAATAGCTGCAAAAGTCAGCATATCGTCCCATCTTGTTGCAGTCCATGGTTAAAATGATATAGTTTGGAAACGGCACAGTACTGGTGTGGTAAATGAACTTACGTAATACGTTTACCGTGTTAGTTCGCTAAATTATCGAGGCGAGTGGAGTCGTGTAATTTTTGGACGTCCTTGACATGTCCAGGTAAACAGCGGAGTCATGGTAACCAGAGTAAACAACAGCAGGTCCATTGACAAATAACTGGAAATCTTTAAGAATCAAAATTCGTCACATTCGACGATTGCCGAATGTCGCGCAGAACAACATTGGTGCTTAAATGTGTATTATGTAGATTGGAAAGCCATGTTTAACGGGATCTAGCTGACACCGTGCGAACAAATGACAATACCAATGTCAGTCGCGCTGTCTCGGCTATGCCGCTATGCTGATCATCAGCTTCGTAGGCCCCTACAGAGCCGAACCATCTAATCATGTTTAATCTATTCTAATAAGGCTATATATCGCTATAGAAATTTCGTTTGACTTATTGACTAAGAAGCATGCAGTCAATGGCACGCCAAATCACAATTGCGCAAGCACCATTTGCAATTACTATTTACTGGATTTCAAAAACTACTGGACAAATCTTTGTGCAATAGCACAGACGATTGCAAAAAACCAGATGATAATGCGCCAAAATATAACTATGAACTCTTGTTCACAAGTTGATTTTAACTATTGTGCCATTATGTTTAGTAAAATATTAAAAATTCAATTCAGAAGCATTTATTATTGTCTTTCTCTGAGGAAGCATGTTTTACAACTGACAGGCTGATCTATGCAAGTCAGGTTTCTATCACATATGCTATCACAGACTACACACATTTAACCAGCACAAGCACAGATATCGTTGCAACAATCTACGATAAATTACTAAGTTACACAAAGAGTACAACATCTAACAATGACTGAATGAATGAATACAAATGGCCAGCGGTGAAATTTTCAAATAGGTATTTTCCAGGCGATCAGTTCAGCCTCCGTTTTACAGGAATTCAAATTTTGCTGAAACAATTAAATAACTAAAAGCATGGAGCCCCACAGATATTCAGCAGTGTTGCATAGGCTCTATAATATATTATGACACAAATAAAATTTCTAAAACCAAGTTTACATACCTCAATTTACAAATAGCAAATGCCTGCATCTATTAGCTATTAGATTTAATAGATAAATATTAGGAATTCATAATTATGAATGACTTGATATCACGATTTTGTAAATATAAATTTAAACTTCTAAAATTTTAGACCAACGAGCAAAGAAAGGGCTATCGGCAATTTTAGCAAAAAGACTGGACTCCATTCGACTATGCCTCTGAAAATATACAAGCAGCTTTGGGCCAGAATGCTACAAACAGTTCTAAATTTACATTTAATTCCTTCAGATTACATTAACAGACATTAACTATTTCATCCCTTGGACTTGCAGTTGTCCCGTCCGCTGTTGCCGTCTCTACCTGACCCTGGTCTTTAGAAAAGTTCAAGGTCACCAACTGGTGTTCTTCGCGTTCTCCTTCGTCATTGGGAGCAGCTGGAATTTCATCAAAGACGTCGTCTACCTCCTCAACCTCAAGGTGAGCACCAGGTGAGAACTGATGAGCGATCTCTTCAAATGTCTTGTTCTTTGTCTCGGGAACAAAGAAATAAGTGAACGCCGTAAAACCAATGAGAAGGACGACAAATATGAGAAACGTGAACTGCTGTGCTGCTTTCTGTTAATCAACACAAAACTGTCAGATTGTAAACAATGAAAAGATGAAAAAACAAAAATATAACATTCAAAAAGTCAAAATTACCAGCTGATAGAATCTTACATCATTATTACTATATTTTAGTTGTAATAATAATAATAATAAATAATAATAATAATAATAATAATAATAATAATAATAATAATAATAATAATAATAATAATAATAAGGTCTAAAGTGGCTCAGGAGGGTCTGTTTATGTAAAAAATTCTAAGGTTTGCCCATCCAATCTAGTGTCCTATGTAATGTAATGTAACAAAATATTTGTATAACGCCTCTTCTGAAAACTAACTCAGAAGTGCTCTCGCTGCAATTACTGCATGTTGACAAAGAGATAAGTTTTAAGTCATTTGAAAAAGAAGGCCATAGAATTATGAGTTGCTAAGCCACGCATATTGGTGTCAAGTACTAAGTACCTATAGTACTAAGACTCATTTTGAAATCATTTACGCTAGTAGCCACTACTATCTTCTCATCCAATTCATTCCTAATCAGGTAGGTAATGCAGAAATGGAAATTATGAAACTGATAAAAACTACCCCTTCAAGGCAAAAATCATTATCAAAATCATTTTGCAGGACATGAGTGAAGTCTGTGAAATGAGTAACCCAAAGACAATTGGAAGCAAATGAATCAGATACGAAAACTGACTGAAATCCAAGGAGTCTTACTTGAACTGACTCAAAGCCCATGGCTATTATAAACGTCCCGACCCAGTTGATGACTCCAGCAAACGCCATTGCCTTGGGCCGAGGCCCCTGTCGGAACAGCTCGGCTCCTATCATCATTGGAATTGGACCTGGAAATATTAGGGAAAACAAAACACTAGAGTCTAACACATACAACTCATTTACAAAAGTTAAAATCAAAACATGCACAGGAAAGACATCATGATAACAACACCGTGTTAGGAAATTGAAATTGACTTTGTTGAACAGATGACATCAATGAGGATGCTTATTGTGATAATGATTATTAATTAAGTAAAGTTAGAAAACAGAAAAGACTACATCACAAGGGGCTTACCCAATCCAACAGCAAAAGCAACGACGTAGATTATAACACATGCAATGCTAACATAAGCTATTGCCGGAGGACTTTCTCCTGAAGCCTTTCAATAAATCAACAACAAAATTCATAAACTTACATAGAATATCCATTTATGCACATACAGCACATATATATATATATACGGTTATATATATATATATATATATATATATATATATATATATATATATATATATACATATATATATATATGTGTGTGTGTGTGTGTGTGTGTGTGTGTTGTGTGTGTGTGTATTAAAGCTTTAATTGCAACCTTACAGTTAGAAACAACTTTCACACTGTTTTAATATTAGAAATGAAAAATCCAGAAGATTAAGGGAGGTATTGCCTGTAGCACGAGACAGACAGTCATCACAATCAAATCGACAATCATTGCAATCATTGGAATGAGAAGAAGCAGGCGACGGCCTGCAATGTCCATCAACGGAACCTACAAACCAGAAATCAAATTTCAAAGCTTTAAATTTCTCTCACGAATCCCAATTCTATCGTTGCACTGACGCAATGTTTTAAGCTACAGTGATTACTAACACAATTTTAAAATTAACTGCTGTAAACCGATGCATTGTTGTATTGCAGAAACAATTCACGGTGAAATAACCTACTAGAATAAGTCAACATTCAATTCTGCGTGGTGCAAAGCTTCTCTTGTTGTACTGTATGTCAAAGTTCAGTATCTTTTTTGCTGATAGAATATCATGAAATGTAACAATTATAAATGATACTGTAAGCAGTGGGCAGAAAAATACAAGAGAATAGCAGCTGTGATTAATTATCTGGCCACATACAGTGATAACTGTCATCAGGACATTGACTGCATTGGTTCCAATGATAGCAAACGGAATGTCTCGACTCTGCACTTTTGCATTTTCGAATATGCCTTGAGAATAGAAGAAAACCTAAAGGATACAGAAATACAGGAATGAAACTCACTCACCAATGACACACTGATTAAAATCAAAAGAACAAAAGCTGTTAAGAAAAGCAATTCATACATCATGGAAGGGGCATAATACAAATTATCTCTCTTTCTACTGTGCATCTGCAGATCTTATATATTGATTGTATCAAATATATAGGAACAAATCGCATTAACTGCATTTATGCCGGAAAACTGCTGGATCACTTGCAACATCGAAGCGATAAAGAGCGGACGACGGAGATCAGGGCTCGTCAGAAGCTGCTTCATGGTGAAGTCATTCGTTTCCGCAGATGTCGTCTTCTGCTGGTCTTCGGTGTCCATCTCTTCCATGTCTGCATCGACGTCGGTCCTTTTCCGATAGAAACGAAGCGCTGCAAAATGCCATCAGAAACAGAAGATCACACTTTGACCAAAGATAACAGCGGCGATACACTGACGATACTCAGAGGGACAAAGATTCCCACCTCCTGCTGCTTCATCTCTATTGCTGCGAACAAGAAGAAGAAACCGCGGAGTTTCTGGAACGCACGGCAGAAGAACAAGCGAAACTACGGCTGGTACAATCTCCAGGAGAATCAAATATGGCCAAAGGTCCTTTGTTCCTAGTTAAAGAAAACCCAAAAGACAATAAAGTACTTTAAGGATCAAAGTAATAATTCTACTTCAAGTATTTCAAGTGGTGAGGTGAGTGACAGACAAAACAGTTGAAAACACAAAATCAGACAGCAAAGAAATGAGAAACAGTACAGAACATGCACGTAAGGGTTTAAGTGAGTATGATAATAAGCATAGACCTGTCTTACCCAGTATTTCTTGGATTCCAAAGACACTTGAAAGGAAGATTCCCAGTGTCACAAAAAGCTGATGGAGTGTTCCAAATGCACCACGGTAGTTGAATGGAGCGATCTCCGACAAGAACATTGGCGCAATACAGTTTCCCAAACCTACAAATAACTCAAATTCATTAGAAAATCAATAAAATGCAAGACAAAACAATTCTAAGGACAGTCCATAGATGCCAAAGTTTTCAAAAGTCTACAAACTGTTATACTAATAGGAATGGACATTTTGTTACTGTGCAATTTTATGTTATTCTTGATATCAAAGTGAATAGACAAACATAACTCTCAGTTTTATGTTACTATCAATCACATATTTTAACTAACAGTTGCCCACCACTAACAGTAACAGCTACTAACCTTACATAACCTTTGCATATTTTAATATTGTAATAACTATGTAATCAAAGTAAAAAGACTGTTCGTCTAATTGCCTGAGTTAATTCCAACAAAAACTCTGCCGAGCATCAAAAGTTCCGGTGACTTTGCGGCAACACATGCACATGATGAAACCGCTCCGAGAAAAGTAAAAAGATGACTCAGCAGAATTGTGCGCTTCCTAAAATGATTAATATGAACAAGTTCCAAATCACCTTGACAAAACTGATCACTCACATTCTAATAATTAATTTCCTTATAAGGATTCTAAATCATCATCATCATCATCATAGTTGCTTTCTGCCAGCTCATTAGCGGCAATAGCTAGACACAAAACTTTTCCATTTATCTTTTATTTGTTAATCTCATTCCATCTATTATTGTCATTTGATATCTTTCAAGTCTTCTTTGATGTTATCCATCCACTTTTTCCTGGTCTTCCTCTTCTCTTTTTTCCTTCTTTGTATGTGTAGAGTGCTTTATGTGGGAGTCTGTTGCTGTTCAATTTACATGTCCATACCATCTAAGTCTTCTTCTTCTGATTTTATCTATTATTGTCTCTTTCATTCCCAGTCTTTTCCTGATGTCTTCATTTCTTATTCTTTGTAATTTACTTACTCCCAATATCTTTCTCAAACAACTCATTTCTGCCACCAATAGTCTGTTTTCATCTGCTCTTTTTAATATCCACGTTTCTGATCCATAAAGCATTTGTGGAACAATGATAGTGTTGTATATTTGAATTTTTGTGTTGATCTTTATTTCTTTAGCATTCCAAATATGTCTAAGTCTTCCCATTGTCTGTAATCCTTTTGCTGGATTCTAAATAACTATCTTATAAAGCAAAACAATAATAATTATTTCTTATTTTCAATCTATTAGTCATTTATACATCACTATAGCAAAATTGATTACGAAAATCAAAGGCGCTAACAGCGCAGAAGATCTATGCAATGAACAAGATACTCAGGTCTGTTAAATCTTCTTAGAGGTCACCAATGAGTTGGACAAGCATAAGAGCAACTCAGGGATTAACTTAGACACAGTCAGATTCATCAGGCATGCCTGCTTCACCAGCAATCATTTAGATTAGCATTGAAGCAATCCTGGCCTTGAGGGTCAATTTTATTTTCAACAATTTTAAAGAAGTTTATCATTGATTCTGACCTCACCTTCCAAATTTGTCCGCCAGCAAACCACCGAGAAAGGCCCCGATCATCCCACCCGGAATGAAAAGAGCCGTCGTCAGGGAAATTGTGAATGTGACGTACTGATCTGACACATCTCCAAAACGATCCACATATGTCTCATTGTAGAATTCCTTTATCAACTAATATCCAAAAGATAAATAGTCTACAACTCTACACTGCTGTTGAATATATCTGACTTGATTCAAACAGAAACCAAAATGGCCAAATATTGAAAATTCATTCTCCAAACAATGCAACAGAAGCGTTTTGCATGAGGAGGCATTGCCAATTACAAGCACCAAAGACAGACTCCAAGGTCCCGTGCTCTGAAATTCCGAATGCATCTGCATTAAATGTCGGTAGATGTCGTGGAAAATCTTACCTGTACTGAATTGTCCATGAATCTAGCAAAAATCTTCTCTGCTTCTGCCCACATTTCAAGGCATTTTCAAAATGTAAACCTCATCAAATCCACTCATATACTTTTAAATACAAATAAACAAATTACGGTGTACAGCAGTCTAAGCACTCATATGCTACTGAGTCCTGACCTTGCTTGGCTGATTAAGAACTCCGATGTTGTAGCCAAAAAGAAAGGACGAACCAAAGACAACGATAGTTGTGGTAAATATAAGATTGATGTTCAGACCCTACAAAATGTAGATTAACAACTGCTAAGTGCTTTGGCATTGAGAACAGAGAGCAATCATGACAGTCTCATAATGGTAATTCACTTCACTGGCATTCACTTCACAGCCTCACTTCACTTACAACATTTGTTAAAGTGTCCTGACTCTTACATTTGCCATAGGCTACTCACAGTAGCATACAAATTGTCTCAATAACCATAGTCAAAGATAATGAATCCAACTATAATAAGTACTATTCAGTAATATGCAGATTTATCAAATTATCTGTTTATTTTTTAGACAAATTATGATACCATTTAATATTCAGTCTGAAGAAAAGTATGATGCGAGACTTTTACTCACAGAGGCAAGAGTTGGTTTCAGATCTTCGTGATATTCTGAGCGACTGATGCTCGCAAGTCTCGTCCTTATGCTTGCCAAGCTCTTTCCACTCACAATGCTTTGAATTTCTGGCTTTTCAAAGGGTTTGTCTGTAGTGGCAGTACTACCAGTACGTTTGAGAATCATACTCGAACCCTGCCGATGCATGCCCGATCGGCTGCCGGCTCCCCCCAAAGTGCCGTAACTCGCTCCACTGCGGCCGCTTGGACTGCGCTGCCTGGATTCCAACTGAATTGTCTCTTGCTTGCTCTGTAAACAAAGACAGAATCCAAGTGGTTGGTTTACACGGGATTCTCAAATTAAGTATATTGACAATGCAAAGCATTGGTAGAGTTAATGTTGCACCTCTTGCTTACGCCAACTCCGAGACAATGCAGATCTTTGTAGCGTCTGGTGGAATGGAGGACAAAAGACATTTGTGCAAAGGAAAGAGTCTGCATGTATTGTACGTTGCATACTGCAAACATTATGCTGATTTCTTTATACATCAATTTTTGTATTTCACCAAAACATCAGACTAACTGCATGCAGGCGTTTCTCCAGTGGTTAAAGTGGTTTGTTGGAGGTGCCGGGGCCCTATGCTGTGAAAACCCTGGGCCTGGGATATATTTGTCGGGGCCGATCAATGAGGTTCCGGGGCCCATAACAGAGGTGTGCTGGGCGGGGCCCTGGCAGGCCCCGGCCCACTTTAACCACTGCGTTTCTCTACTGCCTGTTAATAAACCATTGCCATAAAATTCACTGATTCAAACTACAAAAGAAGTCCATATATTGATACTGTAAAGTTACCAACCAACCTGCCCTGGTGCTGTCTTCTTGTCCAATAGGGCTCCCATTTGTACAGATGCGTTTTTCCTATAAGATTGAAAACACGTCCATTAAATCAAATCGACATTTTCTCAATACAGCCTTCTTTTGTCAAAAGAGACGCTGCTCTTCCTATCTGCAAAATGGTAAAGTGGCAGTTCGTCCTTGACTAAGCGATGTAAAGGTCACAGGTAGGTCGATGGGTCCGAGTGGTGGAGGAGTCCTTTAGATCTGAACACCATCACCGTCGATTATATTATCTGAAACCGTTTGTAATTTTGATTCTAATTGAGGCTTCTTCTTCCAACAAGGTCCTATTAAAACGCCATTTCTTGCGCTTCGATTGCTAGAACGGAGAATCTGTTTAATAATTTATGCCAATGACGGTGTCTATGACTTCTATGTTTTTGCTTCCCCCACCCGCACTCCCACTTCCCTCGTAAACGCCTTTTCTGGAACGGAGTCTCAACGAAGCATCGAACGACCGCAACCGCCCCACCCACCGGACCAGTCTGTCCATGCCTTTACGTCGAATATGTCCACTGAGCGTAGGCGAGACAATTACCATCAGCCGATAGAAGACGTTGGTTAGAACTTAGAACGCAATACGATACATGCGTAGACATCAGCACCAGCAACGTACAATTAATAATTATAATTTATAATTATGTACTTCTATATCCCCGTTTATACCCAATGGTATCAACTTATGGCACTTCAAATCTATCCACAAAAGACCAGCTATAGGTCATTGGGCCTACAGAGATCAGTCAGAGGGAAACAGCTTCCATGGTCTTAACTTCTTAAGCCTAGAGCTGAACATACTCGGTTTATTGGAATAGCTGACAACCAGAGGGAGAGAGACTTGGAGACAGAACTGGGGGGCACTGGGGGGCAGGCACCCACTAGGGGGCACGGGCCCTCTGCCCCCCCGGTGGAGCCGCCACTGGTTCTAGGTACATATTTAGCAATGGATCAGCAATCATTAGCGTCGCCACGGGGGAGCAAATGGGGCCAACTGCCCCCCCCCCTACCTGCCCCAGACCACCTACCAGATTCGCGCAAATCCGGAGAGAAAGTTTTTTGTGTAGGGGTGCAGGTAATGAATCTGACACGCCAGACCCCTTTTGCCCCTCCAACCAAAAATTCCTGGCGACGCCACTGTCAGCAAACCTTGTTGAATGACAATGTTTCGGATTGTTTAACATAGATATTAGGCTATCGCTATTGGGGTTGGCCATGTTCTGGCAGACTGCAGTAATCAGTATTTTAAAAACCAGGACACCAGCTTTAAAAATCTGTAATATTTGAATTTGCGACGAAAGCCAGCTGTGGTGCTTTAGTGAGCAAAGGCTATAGTCGAAAGTCACGTGATAATGACAACATCTGACCGAAAGTCTCGACCATCGGAGACTTTAAAACAAGATGTCGATCTGATTTTCCGATTTTTCGTCGTCTGAGCGAAGGATTTTCTTGTAAATTCCGAAAAGTAAATCGGAACAATACGATTTAGCGTTTTCATCGACGAAACGACTTCGACTGAGCGCAGGACGATGGCCGAGGCTAACGTTATGGAGGTGGAGATGGTCGACTTCCAGGGCGGGGGAGACGGCGGAGGCCGGTCCCCCCTCCGATACTTTTGTCACAAATGCGTCCTCGAAATCGACCCCAAAATGCCCGTAAGACTCAACGCAACGCTGCGTGTTCTATTAGAACACAATATTTTTATTCGGCTATTAATCTATTAGACTGTGAAAAGCTGGCTAGTTAAAATTATTTAGCGCCACTATAGGGGCTGTCCATTAATTACATCAACAATTTAGGGGAGGGGTTTGGAAAAGTTTGACAGTTGTTGACAGGGGGAGGGGGTCAAGAGAAGTTGACGTCAACAATTTCACTTTTTTTAAATAATCAAAAAATAGGAAATTTCATAGAATACTACTTATTACAATGGAAAAAGCATTAGAAAAAAGGTAATCACCACCACATTTTGACACTCAATGAGGAAAAAGGGAATAAATGATCATCACCACAAAAATAATAACCTTGTTATTGGGACCTGTCATTGATCTGGGGGGTCAAGAGTTGTTGACGTAATTATGTGGGGGTTAAGTGAAAGTTGACAGTTGTTGACAAGGGGGAGGGGGTCAAAAATTGCCCAAAAATTGTTGATATAATTAATGGACAGCCAATAACATAGGATGATGCTAGAGTCAATAGACTGAGCATTCCTCATGTTTCTGAAATGACATTAAATAATTTCTTTTATCAGGATGCCCATCTATTTCCAGAATTCTTTGTACAAATGTGCTGGGCATTAGCTAATGGTAGTTTTTTATTGAAAATTTAAGTGAAACTTCTTTGCTTAGAAACGTTATGTTGAGATCTAGAGAATGAATTAGAAATTTTCATTTTCCTAGTGCTACACAAAGATCATTCTCTTTTGTGGCTTATTGTAGTTGGTGGGGTGAATTATGCATTTGGCCATGTCTTGTTTAATATATTTTTCAGGGTTTTACCTGTCCTAGGTGTGACAGTGGCTTCATGAAGAGGTTTCTGAGTTAGTGACATAAACTGCTTTATATTTAATGTTTTTCTTTTCTTATTGTTGTATTTGCCTCAAATCATGTTTTGTTCTTTGAAAATTTGTTTGACTTCATGGCTGTTGTTAATCCTTCGATTACAAATTTTGTCTTATGTTTCTATTCGAATGGATGCATTTTACAATAAGATTTAAAGTGAAGAAGTAAGTTAATGCTTTGTTCACTATATGCAAGGATCTAGAATTAGTTAGTTAATTAGTTAGTCAGTCAGTCAGAAAGGCTTTTATTAATTGCCTTTTCTCACTTTATGAAACCTTAATAAAATTTGCAATTGAAATTATGTATTTTATTTTAATAATTAAATGTTATCTTTCTGTTGTATTGTATCATTAATTATGTAACCTTTCTGAAAATACTATTGTGATATATTATATGCAATGTAATGTGGCATTTGTATAGCACCTCATATATTTCTACTTAAAGGCACTCCTGGCATTGGAGTCACATGATAAAGTAGTGGGACTTTAGCTTTTGCATTGGACAGAACACTGATTTGGATATAATAAACTGTTATTGGATTGGATAGTTAGTGGCAATAAATAATTACTAGACAGGATTAATTATAATGTGTCATTGATATGAGGAGATATTTAGAAGGAATCAGTTAGCCATTCTGAAGTTAACTGTCACATAATGTTAATACCATTTTAAAATTAAGTTACTGTGTAGTGTGTCATTGCTATTTTTGGAATATGCTTTATGAATTGTGACTAAGCAAAGATATCTTGCATTTAAAATTAAAATGACTTTGATGATAGATAACTTTTAAGATAGCTACATCATCCTATACATGGACTGCTGTTTTAATTTTTAGCAATTTGCAGAGAGATGGAGAAATGCAGCTACAGCAGCTAGAATTTTGTTGATTTTTGTTCAGAAGTGAAATATTTTCTTTCTTTATGTTACGAAGTCTGCTTTCTTATTAAATATCATTAAGAAGAAATAGTCTGCAGCACGGAGCTTTTCCATGCTTTGAAATCCCATTGCCCCCTCTTTATTTTTTTGTTCATCAACAATTATTGTGAATATATATTTGGAAAAGGTCAGCATGAAGAAGACTTTGAAACATTTCTTCTCATGATTTCAGGCAGATTGTCTATCCAGCCATTTTGAATTCTTGTTTATTTCATTCTCTTTGAACTTCAGTCTAAGGGAAACTTGTGTCCACTTGTGTCCAGTGGTTGATACTGTCTCTGCTACTGATATATGGGGGGACAGCATTGCTTATTATTGCTTAGGTGTAAGTGATGAGTTTGCATTGTTTTTTAAAAAAATTTTTGAGTCCTTGAATTTCTAGTTTTTGTTCTAGTAAATTGTTATTAGGAAGTTAATTGGCTCTGTTGTTGATCTGTTGCAGAATATGTTTGTTTCTTATATTTTTAGTCAAATGTACCCGATCAGTTTTTCATGGATCATCTCAACCTCCTGACATCTCAACCTCCGCAGCCTCTTTACAGTGACGAAGGCGCCAATGACGATGATGCAGAGGCATTGCCAGGGCGACGCCGTAGCAGCATTTCTTCTTTAAGTACATTGCGCCACAGATTGCACCGCAGGGAGCTCGTGTTGCCACTTCACTCGTACGTATGACATGAAGCCATTTTCATTTTGCCTAATTAGAATTCATGTTGTTCTGCATTAATGTAATGTCATGACAGCTTGACCACAGTGTGTTTGTTCAGTTGATTTGTGTTATTCCTTGTTTGTGTACTACTTTTTGATGCTGTGCTTGTCACGAATAAAGATTATTATTATTATTATTAATATGGCACCTAAGTCAAAGGCAATTCACAAGGAATGGGATTACATTACATTTTAAAAATATTTTTATCTTTGGAACCTTTTGAATGTATTGGTGAGCTAACAGGGCTGCTCTTTGAAACCAGTGTGAAGCCTAGAAGCTACACTTCTTCCATTATAGTAATAGTATCATGGCAGACTGTAGCCTGTTGTGCCATTCAATTTATTTATACGATACATCGTGTATGTTTTCTATGCATATTTATGGATATTGTTGACACTTTTCTGAATAGTGAATTGCTTATTGCTCATTTTGATGGATGTCATTTGTTTTATTTTAGAAGTTGAAATTTGTTATGTAATTCTATTTTCATTGTAGGTTTTGTGCATTTTAAGACTTATTTTGCTGTTTTGAATGTTAGGTTTATTGAAAGTGTTCTTGACAGTGTGCGAGATGATTCTTACCGACGATTTGGAAATGATTTCAGGTTTTGTATCGGCTGTTTTTTGAGCGGGTTATGCCACTGGAATGTTGTACAGATAACTTTAAGATCCTCTTTTTCTGACCACGTATGGTATTCATTAAGAGTATTTATGTAAGGCAAAGCCACAGAACAGCATGAATAATGAGGCCATACGTGAAAATCAAGGGTCGATGCCTGCTATGTTGTCTTCACTTGGTTCATTTGACTTTGGTTGTGTATATTGCAATTATTGTTAGGTAAGTTGCCTTGGTAATGTAAAAGGATTATAATCGTAATGAATATTAAATGTTTTGATGACCTGCTCACTTCTATTAATGAATTATTTGTTTGAATTTGAGTAATGTCCATTTGAATCATGTCTCTGTATTTAGCAATTGAAGTTCATTAAGATTTTTTGTATCTTGATTTGGAATTGTTTATGATTTTATGCTGTTTTTGATGACAGTGAACCAAGACTTAGAAGATATGGTCGTCATTTTCGTAGAAGTTACAGTGGTCTAGAAGATCTGTTTACACAGGTGTTTGTGGTTTTGTAGAGTATTTTTTCAGCTGAAGCAGTAATTTTTTACAACATTTCTGAGTAGTTGGGCTTCAGCAGTTTAATTTGTGAATTAAAAATTGTAGTGTGGTTGTTATCTTTTTTTGCAATTTTGGGTTGATTTTTTGTAGATTTTGACGCAGTTGACGGCTGCCGGACCAGAGCCAGCGTCACAGGAACAGATAGACGAACTTCCTGTTGTAAAAGTTAATTCCCATCACTTGGGTTTGTGATATTTTACTCATTGTTAAAATATTGGATTGATTTTATACTTTAAAATGTTCTCAGTCAGCATACTACCTTCCAGCGCCTGAGCCACAGTGACGACATGGTCTGATATTTTACAAATTACTTACTTACTCACATGTTAATTGGATCAATTAATTATATTATTAATGTGATAATTTTGGATCTGTTTGGTTTTTCTGCTTTCAGAGAGCAAAATACAGTGCAGCATATGTTTGGAAAATTTTGTCCTAGATGAAGAAGGGATGTCGCTGCCCTGTAACCATCTTCACCACAAGTTCTGCATCATCCCTTGGCTGCAGCTGGTACTTACTGCTGTCTCTAAGTAACCTTGGCTTTCCTATTTTAACTGATGTCGACTTGTTTTATGAGGTTAGATAGCACTGGTGGATATGATGGTTAGAATCTCCATGAGCAGCACTGTGTAAGACATTCCCGTTTGTTGTTGTACACTTATTTTTGAAATAGCGAAATTGTACAAAGAGCTTGTTTTTGCCGTGCCTCATTGAGTGCCGTAGCCTGGAATGTAATAAATTAGAGATGATGCCATGTAGTTGGAATCTGCTGGCTGACCAAGAATTTCAGCTGTTAATTTATTATTATTTTTGCCTATTTGATCATATTTTATTGAGATAATATTATTTATGTTGCAGCATGCCACCTGTCCCGTCTGCCGTCACCTCCTGCCCCCCTCCGCCTCTCGAGAACCAGCTCTGACCAGAGGCTCCTCCTTCCGTTTCACAGAACGAAACGACCTCTCTCTGGACCCGGGCGACGGGGCGAGATTTCGAACTCGTATCGAAGAGCCGCATGAGAGCGTGGCGGTCGACCTGACCATCCATTCGCCGTGGCTGACAGTCCCGCCTCTGACAGACAGTGCGGAGGCCGAAGATTTTGCCGATGTCCTTGCCATCAGACGCTCGAATTCAGCCTCAGTAGCCACGCCGCCAGACGTCGAGATGGTTAACCTGGACAACAACAACGTCGCCACCATGGACGAAGAATTTGACAGAGGAGGAGGAGGAGGAGGAGGAGGCGTTATGATGGACGTAGTCGGGATCTTGAATCTTTCATGGAGGGCTTGGAGCTTCCAAGCGTTCCGGCAAGAAACGCGACGTGTCTGAGAGACATCGAAGTGACTGGAATGGAGTCGGAAGGCGATCTGTAGTTCATAGGTTTTGTAAATAAATGCTTCGTTTGTGTTTAGCGCCTCGTGTGAAAATGCTACGCGACAACATTTTTGTTTCAGAACGGATGTTCTCTATCAGCTCTGGATGTTGACTTAAATAGTGGGACTAGGTTTTTTTGGCCAGGGGTGGGGTGTTGGGGGTTGGGATGCTTTGCAGATAGTGAAGAGGACTTGAACTTGATTGCAATCGTGTTTTAATTGCATCGTTTCTGAAGTTTCTTTGATCATTGATCGATTTTTGAAGAGTTTCCACCAATTGTTGATGTTATACATTTAAATTGTCAGTATTTTTAGTTGAATTCAAAAAATAGTTACTGAAATTCTTTGCACATTTGCAATTTGCCGTTGGATGAGTCACACCTCAGATAAGCAAAAAGAATTTGCCATTTTCCAGTGCTGTCTTCATCTCCTCTGCTCCAGTGCAAATCGGTTTCTATCGGAGGCACTTTTAAGCGTTTCAAGTGAAGTTGACAACAGGAACAATTGAAATTAGAGGAATTGGGGTTTTAGGAATGCTATTTATTTAGGAATGCTTGCTTTTCTTTTCATCTTCAACATGGCTTTAGATCGGCCAGTTATATTGCTGTGAACAGTTGTGTGCACACTTGTGGTGTTAATAATGTGATTTAAAATGGTTTAGGAGGCTAAGTAAGCCTGTGTGAAAACCACTGTAGTAACTCTACACATTCAATAACCTAGTTTTCTGAGGTAGCAGCTGAATCTGTTTACTGTTTCAACTGTCACTCCCACCTCCAGTGTTTTATACAGGCTTGATAGGTTCAATCCCCCCCCAACCAGCGGCGTAGCGACAGGAGGGGGGGTATATTGGTGTATATATACCTACAAAATCAGTCTACCTTAAAGTTTTTTCTGTGGTTGTTTCTCTTCCTTGATCCAGGAGAAATTTGATATTGTGCCAGTGTCACCTTTCTTTTACTGTTAGTTTCCTTTACTGTTAGTAGTCGTTTTGTTCACATGTGGGCCATTAACACGTTTTGATTTTGAAATAAAAATGACTAGTTAAGATTTATCCCCCCCCCCATTAAATCCATGATCCATGACTGCCCCAAACCACAAAATCCCAACACTTACACAATTTTTTGCATTGAACTGTCTTTTCCCCTCCAGCCAAGTCAATTTGCCCCCCTCCCCAAGGCCTGGGGTCTGGATAAAACACTGCCCACCTTGTCCAAACTGTTCTGTTTGTCCAAAACCCTTGTACTAAGAAGCAAATGTTTCTTTCTTGGTCCCACCCTCTGCTTAAACAATTTGCATGTGTGGCCTCTTGTGCTGCTATAGTGTGCCAATGTTGCTTGAGAAGATACTTTATAAGACGAATTTGTATTGGCTGTCTCAATAGCTACACATATAACCATTACTGTTGAAATTAAGATGCAGGTTTAAATGGATTGTGTGATTCTTACCGTTTGTTACTAAAGCTATTATTATTTTTGTAGTTTTAATTTTATATAAATACAGTACATGCATTACATGATAGAGTAGCAATATGAGTTATATTTGTCTCATAGTTTTTGGATTTCTGTTATTCTAAGCATGAAGACCTTTAGTAAAGTAAGCAAGAAGATCGTATAATTGCTTAAATGTAACTTGCTATTAGGAGATTGGTTTTGTCTTCTGTATTTTGCCCAGAAAGAGAACTTTTAATTCAGTTAGTTGATCAAGATTAGTTCTGTTTAAGTAATGAGCTATCTTGTTAATGCAAGAGCTTAGAAAGTAGCATTTATTTTGGAAGTGCAATGATAGATTATGATTTGTTGGCAACCATTTTCTATAATTCTAACTGTTTAAACAGAAGAAGTAAAAAATAGTTGTGGCTTTTCAAGTGATGGTTTTCCTCGTTTTTCAAACATTTCTGTTGATTTTTGAGAACGATCACATACAAGTTCACTGTCTACCTACAAAAACTCTTAATGCCTCAGCCTCCTGGACGATCCTACACGATCGTCATCTCATCTCACACTCTCACGCCTGTTAATTCAACTCAAAATCTGCAACCGCGCTTCCTTGTATGCCGCACCACACCTTTGGAACTCAATTCCAGTTTCCCTCCGCAGCCTACATCATGGTCAAAAAACAACAAGCTCTGATTCCTCCTCTCAGATTTCTTCGCTATCTCGTCAAGACTTCAGGTCTAGACTGGAAACATTCCTATTCGAAAAGTCATTTCCTCCGTAGCTATAGCAACCTGTCCTGCCGCCTCATAGATACACTGACCTACAGACAGCCCACCTTGCCTTTAGCTATTACAAGAAAGATCTGACATGTAAGAATAGGCAGCTACCACTGTACTACTCCCAAAGTGCTATATAAATTTACAAGATTTTACTTACTTACTTAACTTTTAAAGAGGCAAAGAATATTGCTGAATTTACCCACTCTGAGCAACAGTTGTCAAGTTATAGTAAGACTATACTGATTTGCCACGAGTTTACATGTTCAGATTTTCATAAAGACATTTGAGAATTTCCTTAGTACAGTAGTTTTTGTTACATCTAACTTTTGTTTAACTGCAGAATACACCAAGATTAGGCAAATCATGCTGTGATTAAACAAAATAATCTCGGGAGGGGTTTGAGCCAACAAGTCCTGCTGATCAACACACGGTTTGAATCAAATCACGATTGTTTGGCACGGTATTTCGCAAGAAACAGTTTCTGAAACTCTTCGTAATAATCGACGCACCACAAATACCGCTGGGACATGTCGCCATACATCAGTCGTAGCAGTGGTGTGATTCGAACCCAGACGCCGGGAATGTGAGCTTCGAGCAGGAGATGAGCATCGACTTTATCCGCTATGTCGTTCTGACTGTATCCCCATCCGGCTCGGTCTATTCTATCCACGCCAACGTCTCTTGGAATGAATTTTACTGTCTTCGCTCCGCGTTCATTAATCCATTTGGCAATCAGAATACTGATCATCATTTGGTCAAGATACCATCCGACGTTATCACCCTTGTGAACGGGTCGCAGCGCCACTGTCCCAAACTCCTGCACAAATATCGTAAGTATATCGTCGATCGTTTTAGGAGATTCTTCAAATTTCCGAGTGACCCTTCGCCAGTTTCTGACGGTCATGCCAACATTTGCCATCGGCAGCATTTTATACGCTGTGCCACGGTGTTTGAAAGGGGCGCAGCAGTCCGAGTTCAGAGAGAGTATGCGCTTCCCAGGCGGTAAGTTGTAAATATCGCCATATATCGGCCACAGATCGGCATCAGATGTGATGACGTAGACGTTGTCGATGCCTGGGAAAGCGGAGCGCAGTATGTTGGCTGCAAAGATCCTCGCAACTTGGCTGATCATTATGCTCTTTTCTGAACGTGGCTCAAGGAAAATCACAACGCAGTCGAGACGTCTAACTGCGGACAGAACGAGACTGAACAGAGGGTCGGACTGCCACTGGTCTCTTGCTCCCACTATGATCACGATACTGTCGAATCCAATTCGCTTCCAGGCAAATGCCGTCAGCGGAAGATAGAATATATAACTGAGTGAATTGCGTTCTTCTGTAGTTGTAGAAAACACCGCATATTTTCTTGATGCATTGACAGATCCAATGATAACAACGCCTTCCATTGTTTGGTCAATAGTTCTATCATCATCATCGTCGTCATCATCATCATCATCATCTGACTCCAATGAAATATTCGTTGGTGTGGTGCTGCTTTGCTTGGAAACTGCTATGTTAGTTTCTCCATCAGTCTCTGTGTCATTGGTTTGACCAGAATTTTTCAGGATTGGTAAATCGTAATTGTCAAACATCGGCATTCGACCGAAAAATTCGTTCCTATCGTCTTTAATAAAAGCACGATTTTCTTTCAGCAAGACATTCTCGGAAGGAGTCTGCGCATTTTCTGGTCTAGAATTATTTGTAATTTCCAAATCCGACTGGGGCTCAACTTTGTTATCCCCGAGTGCAACAGTCTCACTGAGATTTCGACTCAATTCTTCATCTCTGCGTTGGAAATTTTTTTGAAACCTGAATTTTGCAAAATTACTTTCATCGTTGTCATCAACCTGTACAATAATTTCAGGTGGCTTGTCAAGTATCTTCACAGTTACGAGTGGCTCTGATTTTGATGCAGGCAGATTAGCGTAATGGTCAAAGTGAGGAATGGCCGCAAAGGCCTTTTTGCCTGCTGTGTTATTTCTGTCTCCCACTGGGTCTTCAATTTCATATTCTGTTTTTTCTATTAATCGTATTCTGTCTTGAATTTCAGAGTCTTCGTTCAGTCCATCGACTGGATGCTTCTTTCCAGAACTGCTCAGAAAGTCTTCTCTTCTGTCAAAATTGTTCAATTCCTTCTGATTGAAATTGTCTTTTGAAAGAATTTCTGAGACATCGAGGGCTTCGACGAGAACGTTCGGCGGAGCGTCGATGTCTGGTTGCTCTGGCAACATGGATTTCTGTAACCATGGTAACAGATTTGGCGAAGGAAGAAGTGCCGACTCGCTGTCTTCATCTTTATTGGAATTCTCATTAGCATTCAGAACACCTGCCGTGTTACCTGGTGACAGTTTTCTTTTCCAGATGATGGTGATGGTAAGACAGATGGTAACGATGACAATCTTGTTCATAATTTTTCGCTTCCTCATTTTGAAACATTGTCATCTGTAAGCAGAAAAAGCAGTTCATAGCAGATGACAGCGGTTGTGATGTTGTCAGCTAAACAGACAACAAACGGAATGAATAAAGCCATGGTCCTGGTGAACTGCCAACAACTGTCATAGCCAGCCATACTTGGCTGTTCCAATCTGGAAACCAAATAGGACGCATACGAGGCTGTAGGCCTACTAGACATGCCAGACAGATTTACTGAGACTGTCTTCCCAGCAAGGCTTTGTGGCCAGTAGTTTCAAAAGTGGATCAAGAGAGGCTGCTGCTGCTCGGGGCATTATGATAGTGGCGCCATAGAAGCTTATTGACTCGTCTGTGGGAAGATATAAGCAGGGACGTTTCCTGGCAACTGTGCCGGCATCCTACTTCGTATTAATGCAATTTTAAATTAAAGAGAGTGTCTTGAAATCATGCAACTGCTGACATAGTCTTTGTGTATGGCTGGAAGATAAACAGATAGGGGACGGAAGATGAAGATGACAGAGTGGGTTAGCCCCGTGCTCACACAGGGAGCGTCGGATTTGACGGAGCGGTTTCGAGCCCCATTTGTTGTTAGTGGCATTAGGTATAGGGTCACACAGGGGGCAGTAATGCACTTGCCTTCTAAGCCACTTTAAATCATGCTATTAAGATAGGGCTTATGATCCGAAATAAAGTCAAACCACGTAGACTGAAAATGCATAATCAACAATGACGATGACAATAAACAATCGATTACCTCCTATTTTAAAAAGAACACCAGCTATTTGCTGTTCAATGTTCAACTGTCGAATAAATAACTGAAATCCAATCACCTGTGGCTGACGATATTTACAGATAATCCTGTGAATTGCGCACCTGTCCAGTCACACGCGGCGCACACCTGCCCATCGAGATAACGCTATTCCATCGCCGTACTCGTCTAATGTATCCCTAATTGGATCAATTAAAAACATCATTTAATGACTATATTAGGCGTAGAAAATGCCAGAATATTACGACAGCTGTTTATGAACATTGTTTATGATCGTTATTAGGCAACATGCTATTTTGTAGGTCTTACATGCATTGGATGATTGGATGCATATGCGCATGCATCTCTGCCATCTAGCGAATAGCCTTGGCATTTACAGACACACTGCGGGTCCTCTAATCGGCGGATGAGGGCGGGGCGGATGAGCGGGCGGATGAACGCAGCGGATGAACGCGGCGGATGAGGCGCCCGGATGACCAGTAGACGAAGACAAACTAAAATCAAGCATATAACAGTATTTTCATTAAAATACATCTTCGAAAGAGATAAGCTGCATGTTTCAAAATTAACACTAACGGTTCTCATCCACCGATTCAAACATATCGCCCTGATGCCCTCCTAGCTGAATATGACATATAGCGCCCCCCGCCGTCGCCCCCTCCCCATATAGGCTTCTCATCCGCCGCGTTCATCCGCCCCGCCTTCATCCGCCGATTAGACGGACCCCACACTGCCGCCTAGCGAGTATTTCTGACATTTACCGATGCCACTGTAAATAATATTCTTCTTCTAGGTGCCATGCAGGTTGACTGCGTCGGCGATCATGGACCTCCATTTCCCTCTGTCATCTGTTGCACGAATGATGTCAATCGTTCCGTAGTTTCTTTCCTGTAGATAGCATAAACTGTCCAGATATTTTCTCCTTTGTCTTCACACAGGCTTACTTAGCCTCCTAAACCACTTAAAATCACATTATTATTATTATTATTATTATTATTATTATTATTATTATTATTATTATTATTATTATTATTATTATTATTATTATTATTATTATTATTATTATTATTATTATTATTATTATTGTCCTCCTCTATCTCTTATCCCCTCAATCTTTCCTGTTGTGACAAACTTCTCTATTCCAACTTTCCTCACATATGACTAAAAATTCCATCTGTCTTGTTGTTGTTGTTATTGTTGCCACCAAGCTCCTTCTTGTTCCTGCTTTGACCAACCCTTCGTTGTTATTCACCATGTCCTTCCAATCGATTCTCATCATTCTTCTAAAAACCACATTTCATTTGCCGCGAGTTCCCCCCCCCATCATTTTGGATACTGTCCATGTCTCGCAGCCATATAACAGTATTGGCTGCACAAAAGTGCACACAAGATTTCAGCACATTTATTCTATAGCTGGTATTGTTATGTGTTCATTTTTTAGAATGTTCGTAAGTTCACTAAATGCTGACTTGGCAATGCCAATTCTTTTTCTGATTTCTTCGTCGCATCTTCCATCACTTGTGATTTGTGCACCTAGGTATTTGGACTGTTGCACCTGATGAATTTCGTGTTGTTGAACATATACTTTGCAAATAGGGTTTCTTTCGCTTTGGCAATTACCATAGACTGTGTTTTTGTGTTTTATTTGTAATCTGAGCTTTTCGATGCTGTAAAAGTGTAAATAATAACAAATAATAATTATGCCATCTAGCGAGTAGCCTTGGCATTTACAGACACACTGCCACCTAGCGAGTATTCCTGACATTTACCGATGCCACTGTAAATAAGGGGTCGTCCATAAATTACGTCCCGCGATTTTGGCACGTTTTGACCCCCACGTAACGCGACGTAGCAAAACGTCAGGCCCCTAAAATATGACGTCACAACATCCTTGTATTTTTTCCTCTCGAAAATTGTATTATTTTTTCCTCTCCAAAATATCCCTGACAAGCAAAAAAATGTCAAGGGTCATGGCCTAATTTATTTTTTTGCGTGACGTCACATTTACGGAACCCCCCGTCGTCATACTTCGTAGTTCGTAACAAATGGCCGGCCCTCTAACCGCGTGACGTACTTTATGGACGACCCCTAATAACAAATAATAATTATGCACTTTGTAGGACGATTTCTAATACCACGAGGCAAATGATATTTCATCGGATTAGGATAAAAACGAAGAGCTGACGAATAAAGATGGAAACCGAAGGAGAAAGATAGCGAATGTTTGGAAAGATAATCACATCTACTGCGGCAACACCAATGCAAAGGAATTATTATTGTTGACTGAATACGCTGATGCCTGTGAAGACTGTTTTGAATTTTCAAAACCCTTGAAACTAGGTCTCCTCCCCCATTAATAACCCTAGCCACGTCCATGGTCCACAGAGAATCTATTTCTCAATCGGGTTTGTCACCGGCCAAAGACCGTACAGCGGACTTATTTCATCGAGGACTTTGCAAATACTTGAATACTTGAATCAGTATGCCAAGAGGTTGTCAATTGCTTATATTCCTCTGCGACTCGAGACGAAGTTTAAGCATTCGATCTGAGGTCAAGAAAGGTCAACATATTCTGCGCTATTTGAGGCTGCTTTAACAAAAGTCGTCATAAATAGCCCATGTATAGATTTCCAACTAGTGGGGTCGTTAGTCTCGTTACCCCATTACTCATTGTCCACTCTATTTGCAATTACCGAAGTAATTTTGAATCTTACAACTATGCAACCGCTGAGTGACAATACAAGAGTCTGTACAAAAATAGAACCATTGCGCAACAGCGAGTAGGGCGTATCCGTCTCATTATCATCCCCTCAACATAACTGACGACTGAGCGAATTCTAGGCATTTAGCATGCAAAGTCTGTGGCGCGCGTGTGCACAAAGCGGCTGGCACAACCACAAGCTAGTGCTGCTGCTACAAGTTTTACACATATAAGACTGTTAGCGCTAAGTCAGCTCTTTTAAAGGGCTAAGTCACTGAGAACTCTGATGTGATCGCGCGTCTCTGGTCACGTGTTAACGGTCACGTGTGTCAGACGCAGAGCGAGCGTCTTTCGACGGAAGAGATTCGAGGTCTGTGTTCGATCGCAGACGCCGGGGACAGTCGACCGCCCGAAGAAGGAAGGAGGGAAACAGACGACGGCGGCGGTGCAATGGGTCGGCGAGGGATTATTAGTCCGGTCGGCAGACGACAACTGGTGCTGCTCAGCTGCTGCTGTTGGCTGTCTGTTCTTTTCGTCAATGTCAGAGCAGAAGAGGTAAGAGGACGCTCGAAGGCTATCGCCAAATTGTGCGATTAATTGAACAAACATCGCCGAAGCCCGAAGGGGTAAAACACTCTGCACGCTACGATCAGGCATAAAACCATCGGCAATAGGTTAGACTCTAGTTCAGCGTTGGTCTCGTCTATTGGCAAAAAATCCGAACAACGCTGTCATGTCATGATACCAGATCAGTCGTTGTTCATAATTATCATTCAGAAGTCTCGCTTCTGGGGTTCATTGTTGGACCCTTGCGTCTGTGGTCAGGCCAGCTTCGACCTTGTTCTTCTCCAGTGTTTAATCTAGACTCTGGACTCGGGGGGGGGGGGGGGGAGGGGTAACTGACAAAGCCGGATGGAAGTCAGCAAGGGGCTGCTGTTAGTTGAGGTAATATGCCAAAATTTTCGGGGGGAATTTGAAATTTCCGGGGAAGGGCAATTTCCCCCACGGAAATGGTCTAGATTAAACCTTCTTCTCTCAATGGGCCTCGTGTCTCTGCTGGGTTGAAATGAGAATATTCCAGCGAAAGAAGGCTATTTCAACTTACTCTTGTACATCCAAGAACCAATGATCCGCCTGTACTAGGCCAAGGCCTAGGCCTATACAGGACTTTATTTTCACAGTAAAACTAATATGACGAATTCGGCGGATCTCTTTCATTTTTTTACACGGACTTGCATCAAAGAGACGGAAGGTCCCCTGCGAACAACTGCCCAACGATCGAGGGGCTCCCATTTACCCAAACAGAGTCCCCCGTTCTGAATTACCGGCTAATATGGGGTCGGTGAGGTCGGCCAATCATTCTACGCACAAGGGCGAATGGTTTAGTCGTCTAGGAGACGGAATTTATGGGAGGGGGAGGAGGAGGTTATGGTGGTGTTTTATGCGGATGGATCGATCGTGGCTTTTCGTTCGAGCGTTGTCCTCGCCCAGCCAGAGGTCCGACCAGCTGTGCGTAAAATTATGCAATAAATCGGTAATTGACAGGAAGCTGGCAGCGCCGAGATAAGTGTCGCCAGTAACAACAGTTGGCAGAATTCTGGTAATAAGACCCGACTGCCAAGGGCCGTGGATTTATCTTAATTTGCCTCGACCTGAATCAGATTTTAAAAATTAAAAGGAATAGAAAACCGACGACCACGGAATTAAAGCCTATCTGGAATATATACGCATGCCCAACACGCGGAGCGGCCATCTGGACCACGAAACTACGAGTCTACAGTCTACGCAACGGACCCCCACTCCCTCCGCTTGGTCTCAATTTCTATCAGTCAACCGACATTTGCGTGTTCAAGAGATCGTGCGCAGAGGAACTCTTTGCTGGGCTGAGCCCCCGACTGTCGAATTTCCCTGCTTCGAAATTTTTCAAACGGCGATCCTTGCCTTTCCACGAAAAACGTTCCCTTAGAAGGAAAAACCGTTCCCTTAGAAGGGAAAAAACGTTCCCTTAGAAGGGAAAAACGTTCCCTTAGAAGGGAAAAACGTTCCCTTAGAAGGGAAAAACGTTCCCTTAGAAGGGAAAAACGTTCCCTTAGAAGGGAAAAACGTTCCCTTAGAAGGGAAAAACGTTCCCTTAGAAGGGAAAAACGTTCCATTAGAGGGGAAAACGTTCCTTTAGAAGGGAAGAGCGCCGTTGTTGCTTTCATTCCTCGGAATCTTTCGTCACTCGATCTCCAATTAGACGAACGTGACAACCCTCCACTCCACCCCACTCCCCTCTCCACCCCACTCCCCCTCTCCACCCCATTCCGACATTTTCCGAATTAGACAGAGTCTGGATGGCGGCTGTGTTTGTTTGGTCTTTGTGTCGTTATTTGTATTTTATAATTGAGGTCATGTCTGCAGTTTTTGCTCTTGCCAGTATAGATGCATTCTAGTTGACGACCAATGTTAACGCATACACAGAGAAATAATTAACAAGAGCACACTGTAGGCAGGCCTACTCTACTACTTAGCATATCATAATTCAGTTTATTTGTGACAGATTTTGCGCAGCTTTACTCGAGTGAGAGGCTGCTAGAAACTTTTTGCAACTGTAAATATTTAAGATGTCAACCCAAACACCATTCCCCAGTCCACGACTTGACACTTAGACTCGGAGCAAGGCTTTAAATAACTGACGGTCCTCTGCGGTGCTATTTGCATTGCAAATTACCAGAGTCCTGTTGACGGCCAATGGCCATCGATACGCTCCAACATAGGCCTACGCCGGTTGTTCAAAGATCAATCGTTCGAATGTACGAACATGGGCGTTAACTTCTATCAGGCCGCTAGACTCGAACACCTCCACTCCCATTTTTAGAGGTTAGGCTAGGGACGGAGATAGGTATAGGGGTTGGTCCCCACTTTTTCATCCAAGAATATGAACATCGGTTGTGATAAGTGAAACGGTGACAGTTGTTTAGTCAATGTGCATGACGTCATCACAAGATTCCAAGATTGACCAGGTGCGTCGAATCAATGCAGGTGCCAACCCAATTCCACTGAGTACCTGGAATCGGTTGATTTTTGCAATAACTGACGCTCTCACCTGACCTTGACCTTCGTGTGAAACTTACTCTAAGAAGATTTAAGATGATCTGACATCGTTTCTAGAGTCTGATTTATATAGCGTCACATTGTCCAAACCACTTCCATAAACTGTTTTGCTTGCATTAGGGCCTACGTGACCTCGTATTGATTAAATATGCAAATCATATGCACTACGATTTTCCCGGCTATCACACCATATACCCAATGACCGATGTGTCGTTTAGTTTATGTGTTAATTGATTCATTTCTACAGAAATTACGTAAATTGCGCCATTTTCCCAGTAGATCTACTTAAAAATCTAAGCGCTCTTCAAATACCAGCGCCAGTAGGCTAAAGGAAGAATTTTTCTCTCCCTCCCAAAAACTTTACTAAAGTTGGGCTGAATGAGTTTTTCCAAATATAATAGCGGTCAGCAGGCTTAATAAGTTTCCTGAAATTGTTATTCGCAACATTTAGACGGAATTTTATGCTCTTATAATTTGTGAGTTTCATCTTATTGCTCTGCAATAAATGGAGAAATAACCATTCAGAGTGGCAAACACTCCAAACAGCGCAATATGCCGAGAAAGAACGTGGAATCGGGTGGATTTATGTGTCGTGGCCTTGACCCGTGACGACGGAAGTTCAGCCGATCGAGTCGTTTGATGTGAACGTGGCTTAAGTCTTGTTTTTTGCCGCTATTAATAAATTAGGTCAACTCCTCCCCTCGTGGCATCGTTCTATTTGAAATGGGTCAAGCGCCGCAGCCGCGCATGCGCACTCGATAGCGTCGAATTTTCATCCCACCCCTCCTCCGGTGGCAGGTCTGTCAAGAGACAGAAAATGGTAGTAAATTTTAATTATTTTATTTTAACAAAACTTTTCAGCAACTTTTACTTGCCTGCAGGATATGAGTTTATTTAGTTCCGCTTGTCGTACGAATTGTCCTGGTTTTATGTGAAAATGCTTGGCTAAAATATGCACGAATTAAGCTGTGACGACGCAGCTGGCCTTATCTTATATTGTGCATCTGTTGTGGGACTTGTGGGCGGAACTGTTTTATGGAGAAACTTCGAGACAGCGTGTCAGAGAGAACTTAGAGAAGAGGAAGGCATAATATGATAATAGACCTGTGATGATATAAGGCGCTATAGAAATCCACGAGATTTTACTTTACTTTACTTCTTACTGATATAAATGGTCCGACCTTTAGATGTAGGGCCTAAGGGGATGCCCATTAATTATGTCAACAATTTTTGGACAACTTTTTACCCATCCGCTCCTTTGTCAACAACTGTCAACTTTCAGTGACCCCCTATAATTATGTCAAAAACTTTTGACCACCCAACTAAGATCAGTGACGGGTCTTTCTAAAAAGTTTAGAAGGTTATTATTTTTGCGGTGATGACCATTTTCCCTTTCTTTTGTTCATCAAGTGTCATTATGTGGTGATGATGACCTTGTTTTTTGTTTGTCAGGCTTTTTTCCATTGTAATATTTAAATAGTATTCCATGAAATTTCCTATTTTTTGTCATTTGTAAAAAATGAAATTGTTGACGTCAACTTCTCTTGACCCCGCCTCCCCTGTCAACAACTGTCAAACGTTTTCAAACCCCTCCCCTATTTTGTTGACGTAATTAATGGACAGATCCTAAGTTGATGAACGTCAAACTGTAGCAGAACAAAAAAACAGTTGTTTAAATAGCGCCTTTTGTCATGTTTCAAATATCTTTAAATTGAGTTTCAGTAGAAGAAGTAATTTCGAATCAGTCATAGGCCTACGCTGTTCTCCGCCTTCTCACGCGGTCCACATTTCAAAGTCTGCTATTTCGTCTACATTGTCAGAGAATGAATCTACTTTTTCTCTATAGGCTACAGCAGTGGGATGCGAGGAACGCGGGAGGCACCGGGTGGCGCCAATTACAACATCACAAGGGGGTGACACCAAAACGCTTGGTGTTTGTCAATCAAAATAATAAGCTAAGCAATTCCATTTGTACGTATGCGCTGATAGAGAAGGACTCGAGGATGGAGCTGGGGAGGGGGTGGGTGGGTTGACGCCAGCTCAAGTGACGTATGTCACGAGAATCACAGTAGGCGACCAAGTGTAGCGATTGCAATTATTGCAATTTCTTTGCGTTTTTATGTTGCGTGCAGGAAATAAGTATTTCTATGCTAACGATTAACGAAGTCAGGGTCGCTTTTAGCAATTTCGGAGCTCTTAATCAGCAGGTCCTAAATATTTTCTCGGCATTTTATCTAAATAATGACGCTGACGAAAAGTGGAGCACAGGGTGTTCCTCTGATATCTTCACGTCGTCATCATCATCATCATCATCATCATCATCATCATCATCATCATCATCATCATCATCATCATCCTATAAAAGGTGTTCTATAGGCGTCTAAGTGTGTTAGATTGACCTTGACTAAGACCTTGACCCAGACGTCCTCTGCAAATATTCGAAGGATTATAATTTTTCTGTCGATGCGTTTTTTTTCTGTCGTCATGTAAAAAAGATGATATACTTATTATATGGCAGACACACAAGGAAATTCCTGACCACCGGCACGTTGATGACTGTTTGCCCAGGTTAGTAAAGAAATACTCGAAGCGCCCTTTGGCAAACACAAACACCCGACCAATTACCTTAGTCTAATTATAGGCTTACTGAGCAGGCGTCGACGCCATTTTGTTGGATAGCACATTGACGGTGCATCAGTGAGCGCATATATTGTATATATATATATATATATATATACATATATATATACATATATATATATACTTATATATACTATAAATGCAGAGGTCAGGTTATACGGCTTAGTTAACGAATAGACAAATAACAATTTGAACGCTTATAGACGCTCTCTCGAGGACTGCTTAATAAAGGACATTTTCCGTTGATTAGCGCCGGCCTGCTCAGTAGCTGTGCGTAGTGTGACGATCATACTCGTTATAACATGGTTAGGGTTAGATACACAGTGTGTGTGTTCTTATGCGCTGAGGTTTTGCAGTTGAACCAATGTGGCGCCACTTTGAACAATTAATTTGCTGATCCTTTTAAATTGTATAGCATCGTAGCTGTCGGTTGATGCTTCTGTGCATTATGAAGTGGCGCTATAGAAGTTTAGGCTTAGATAGCTGTACAGTGATTTCGTCAGGTTGTTAGCCCACCTTTTCATTTATGATGCACATGATTTTTTACTTTGCCACCCCTTTTATGGCATGATGTCTCTGTCTGTTTGTCTGTCTGTCTATCTGCTCTCTCTCTCTCTCTCTCTCTCTCTCTCTCTCTCTCTCTCTCTCTCTCTCAATCGGTGACCCACCAGCAATTCGTGGTATAAGAGCCTGGAAGCGTTTATAAGTCCGGTTATCCGATTGTTATCTGTGAGGTTATTAGGCCGCCGATAAAAGCGAGCAGCAGCGAGGCAGTTGCTGTCTGTGCGAAGGGAAACAAGACACCGGAAGCTATGGGCGAATGACCTTCAGCTTATTTCCGTCGAAGTCTCGCTATCAGAGAGTGCAGAACCCGTGATGAAGTCCGCTGCGGTGAACATCCTGGGCTTAGGGCTACGGTTAGGTCTAAGCCTGGACCAGTGGCGTGGCGTGCACTTGTGCCGCCCATGGCTCCTGGAAAATATGTCGCCCCAATTTGCTCTTACTATAGCTGACAAGCAAAAAAAGGTAGTCGCCGCTGATTTTGCCGCCCCTTCTAAATTACTAAATTAAATTTTGCCGTCCCTTCGCTAAACCTCCTCCACACAACCCGACAAGCTCATCAAAGCGAAATGCATCGCGCACATCTAGGCAGGCGCTTAGCGTCGCTGATCTGGCGTCAAAAACAGACGAGGCAAGTTTGTCGACCGCAAGACGATCGGATTTCTATAATCGAATATGCACGCGATAACTCGTTTACCAGCTTATCCCTATTGGCCAATGGTTCCCAAGCTTTACAAGTATAGAGACCTCAGACCTCCCTTACGGCCGTATCTACTATTTTCAGTGGGACACAGCGTTGTACACATTCTAAAATGTATACTACTCTTGAGCAGTGGCGTAAACCTGGGGTCAACATGGGGGGGGGCGGTAGAATAACTTTTTAAAAGTTGACCCCCCAGAAATATAAAAATCCCCCTCCATTATGGGGGATATTGCATATTATGGTGTGGAATTAAAATCGCCCATGAAATACGTCTTGACAAGCAAAAAAAGATCATCCTGATATTTTTATATTGTTCCCTCTCCAAATACCCTGACAAGCAAAAAAAGGTCACCCGAAATGAAAAAAATGCTGATTTGGCGTAATTCTGGCATCAACATCATAACATCATGGGCTAGGATAGAATTTTTTTACCATATAGCCCGGAGCTAATTAGTATGCATTTTGTATGCATACCATTGTCACATTATCACACTTTGGGAGGTGTCGACCTCAAATTGGAGGGGGTGTTGGGGGCGTTAGAGGGGGTGTAAAACTATCCCTGATCATAACCGTCGGAAAACCAGACTCGTCGTCAGCAGAATTTTCTGAGGTGCGTCCATGGCCGGATTAAGGTCCGAGTGGGTCTGGGGGGCTGAGAAGTAAAAAAGGTCGTCGCTCCCATAATTTGAAAATTGCCCTTGTAAAATTCCCCGCCGCCTTCACTGAAAATCTCTGACAATAAAAAAAGTTCGTCGCTGGAAAAACGGTGGGCCTATTTTTTATGGTGGGCCTGGGGCTTCAGCCCCCTCAGCCCCGCCTTAATATGGCCCTGGGTGCGCCGAATAACCACCCGGATATTTTGCCCCCCCCCCAACCCATGCATCGGAGACAGCAACCGACTGAAATAGGCAGATATATAGCCCGCATATCAGTCGCGTGCAATCGGTTTCCTCGCTATAGGCTCTATTGAGCGTCGTCCAAAGACCACTTCTGTCAACAGAGAGACTATGTCGAGCGTCGTGACCGGAATGTGTCCGTCGGGTTTAGTCACAGGAAGAACGACTGGAAGCCTGGAAACGGAAACAACGTATAGGTCTATAATTAATAGGCGCATGCATTCCAACATGTAGCACTGACTAAGACTCTAACTAATGCACTGCACTCGACATAGAGTAAACCAAATACAGCACCCGATTCCTCTGTCGAACGCCATTGCGGCGATATCAAATAACTACTAAAAGGCGATTTATCACTGATTAATTACTTAAGTAAGTAAGTAAAATTACGTGAATTCATATTATAGGCCTATCGCTTTCGTAAGCAGCGCCGTCGCAGTATAGCTCCTTATTAATCCCCTAATAATAGGCGCTCCGTAGGAATGGTCAGAACGCCCGCTGTGTCGGACAAAAACGGTCAGCGATATGATGTCCATGGGCATTCGGACTTCGATGAAGAAGGGTTTAACAGAAAACCGGTGTGATTTGATTTGCTGATGGAGTTGAGGCTAATCCCCCTCTCACTCTCATTCTCACTCTGATCTAGGACGAACTAAAATTGTGGTCGAAATATTAAGGGTCCGTCCATAAAGTACGTGCGTACTGAAGTGGGTCTGATTGTATCATTTTGGAGATTTTTCCTATGTACGCTTTGTGCAACGGGAGGAGGTGGTTGAAAATATGCCTTTTTGCGTACTTACTATATAGAATTATAGATGAACCCTAATTTTTAGCAGAAAAGTTGGCGTGGCTATGGTCACGCCCCGTTGTTTTCTTTACCTAGCGACCTGTGAGGAAGAGAGAAAACAGTGCCTTGTGGAAATTTAGCTATACACGAGTCCAGTTGTAGCCAGGGGCGTAGCCAGGAATTTGGGGGGGGTATAAATGTTTGGGGGGAGTATAAACCTTAACTGTAAACCATATAAACCACACATAACCACATATAAATCACATAAAAAACTTTAAGGTAGACTTATTTCGGGGGGGGGTATATATACCGATATACCCCCATCGTCGCTACGCCCCTGGACTTGTAGCCTGTCCGCCTTCTGCCTATTCGTGTCGCGTATTCGTAACGCAGCCAACCAGCAAAGTCAGTTAATTGTCAAATGTCTCTGCGCTGTGCTGCGTGTAGGTTCAGATGCAGATAAAGCACAGTCTTAAGATAAACTCCGAATGGGTAGGGGTTGGGCAAGGCAGTTGCTGAGGGGTTTCGATCAATTTATCTCCATATATTCAGCCTTGGGGTCTACTTTTCAATCGGCACGATAATCTCGAGGTCACGACCTCTGCACTCCTCGGCTGCGGCCCAAAGGGTGCGAGAGTGAAAGTGCAGTGCGGCCGCTGTGTCGGGCGAGAGACGCCCAGCACTTATCATCATCTGAAGTCAGAGCACTTAATTTAGCGAACGGACGAAAGAAATAATGAATGAAAATTACACTCTGCTTATTTAAAAAATACACAATAATTTTTGAATGCTGTGATTTTTCTTTTTGGATTCCTTGGCCCCGTAGTTAAGAACCTGGAATGCTGGTACTATTTCGGTTGTGTTTCTGTTCCCCCTCACCCCCCATCCACTCCACTCATTTGTCAATGTCAATTTGTCACCGGGAGGCTTACTCAGCGGAAGGAAAAGGCGGCAGGGACTGACACCCCTCCCTCGTTCAGCCGGGATGCCGTGAAATATTGAAGGCGATAACCCGAGTCTCTTAAAGATTATTGGGGTTTTCGTCAGTTCGCTTCGCATTCCTTATATTCCTTTTCCTTATTTCTCTTTATGGCGAAAGGCCGAAGATTTCTAAAGAAAAGGACGCATTATTAGCGAGTGTGTCTTCTTCTTTTCTTCCCTTTCGATGATTTAAAGCAACATGACTCAATCGATATGAAAGTGGCGAGACGAGGCAGAATGGGGGGGCGGAGCACAAGTGCCCCCTTCAAACCGAATTCCCGCGCCACTCCGACTCCACGGTGCACTTTAGTGTACGGGGTGGCCCCCGAACCCTCCCACTGCCTTTTCAACCGATATAAGTGATATCTAATGTATCTACTGGTCTAAATGTTCTTTCAGCGGCGTTGCCATTGGCAACTGAGTTCAGGTCCAACACAGTTATGCATGAAACTAGACTGTTTGATCATCACCGACGACATCTCCCCTTCTCTTTCCTTTCGTTATCCTTACGCTTAGTAACCGTCTTGGTCGTCGACGCCCCGTGCCAACGATCTCCAAAGGATTGAACGTGGATCATAAACTGTATTGCTCAAAATTATAAAACGATCAGTTGGCATTAAAACGATCCGACAAAGAATAAGAAATCAGTTAAACAAAACGAACGTTCGACTGAGAGAGAGGACAATAAGAACACCAGTAAATAGCCTCTATATGCCTAGGGGCATGTATAGCCTAATAACACTTTTGTATTATTCAGTTGTTATTATAAAGGTCAATTATTAATTATACGCTGTATTTGCCATTTAACAGGAATCGGATTTTGAATTCGAAGATAAGCCGGAACTGAGGAGGAGGGAATATCGTGGAAAAGAGGAAAAGGCAGCGGCTGCTGGTTTCAGTCTGAGCGACGATTCCATCTACCAGTCAGACGACACTGGATCAGGTCTTGGCGACGGCGAAGACGGAAGCGGATTATCCACTTTTCCGGACGTCATTACCACCAGAGCGGCGCCATCTTTGTCGACCACGACTCCACCGGACTATGACGACAGAGAGGGTAAGTGTCAAGGTCGTATGAAGGTCATCATAGGTCCGATCGATCTTTCGCTTGGATCTTGTCTGTTGTCTGCACTTCGTGCACTTACGCTGGCATTGATTTTAAAAATCCCGTCATTTATAGTTTTATATTAGTATTTGGTAGGTAGCCTACAACAGAGAACTGTGGCTATTATTATACTGTAACAGCAAAGCTATGCACTCACACACACACACACACACACACACACACACACACACACACACACACACACACACACACACACACAAGTGCTGCATTCATAACCGATGGACAGCGGTCGTTACGTGTATAGGCCGATATATATATATATATATATATATATATATATATATATATATATATATACTGTATATACTGTATATACTGTATATACTGTATATACTGTATACTGTATACTGTCCGTCCGTTGGCTGTTCATCAGTTGGGCTTGTATTGTGGGTCGACTGCAGTGGCAGCTCCACCGGGGGGCCAGAGGGGCCCGTGCCCCTATTGAGTGCCTGCCCCAGTACCCCCCCCAGTTGGGACCCTATACTTAATGCTACAGGCATTAAGCCGCCACTGGTCGACTGCAGTGGTCACAGCCATCGATATATATAATGGCCTCATGGAACTTGTCACAGACTTATAATCTTCGAATGTGTTCAGAACATTTGAATGCTACGAGCACCGCTGTCACTTGCTGCTGCTCTGGAGTCCTCTCGTGACGTGATTATTAAATATCTAAGACTGTTAAAGAGTTATTTGAAAGACTAATTCAATCATTCGCCCTTTCCGGAATATACAGTTCTAGGTTACGAAAGGATATTGAATTTTAAAAGCGCATATGCAGTTCATAAAATTCCAATTAGCCTACTCTTTATAGGTAATAAAAGAAGAAATTGATAACATCTGGGTCTAGAGGGGGGGTTCAGTATAAGACATATCGGGTCTCTTGGATGTGTTAAAATCACGCATACACAGTAACGGCTCCACCGGGGCGTGCATTGCGAGTGTTTGCCCCTAGTGGTCCTCCTCAGTTGGGACCTTATCAGTGATACATACATTAAACAACAAACGGTTGGCGCCCCCTGATAAAGCATAGTTGCATCACCCCAACGGCCCCCACTTGCCAAATCACAGAGAGCCACTGATATACATAACTTGACTAACTCACAAAAGGCGATATTTGATCTAGTCCAGCATTCTATTGGGTGCTTGTCTGTGATAAAACTAATCTTAAACATTCCGAGCCAGCGCATTAAGTTATAGAAACATCAGCCGATGGCACGCTAAATCACAATCACACAGAGACACGATCGCAGTTTGACGATCTTAAAAGTCCGACACACTCTGTCCATGCAGTGGGTCAACATCTGATGACTAGAACGCCATTCGGAGACAGCGCATTAGTTATGAATTCGATTACATTTGTCGCTATTTACACATTCGTCTGCTTAATTTATCTAGCTCCTACTGATAAAAGAACGCAAAATCCGTAATCCCCCACCCCACAACACCCTCCGACAATATAAGTAGCCTACAAGATCTGTCTGTGGCGACTGGAAACCCTGCAGTTGAACGCTATTAGCTGGAGATAACTCCGCTAGCGTCTAATAGAATTAGGCTGAACGATAAAGGGTTAAGGAGTCGAAGGCTCAAGGGAAGGCTGTGCGGGGGTAGAGGATGGATGGAGCTGGTCACTGGTCTACCACTGAGGCTTGATAAAGTCAACCGCCGGGCGGACACAAGGCAGAATCAGACGACACACACACACACACACACAACTCTAATCACGTGACCAACTTACTCTCTGCTCAAGACTCACAGAGAAAGACATCGATGCAGTAAAACATCGACACCGAAACATAGCCACCCTAGGGGCAGGCAGTTATTCTGTCAGAATGGGTCTATATTTCTGGGAGAAGAAATCGGTCAGAAAACTTACAAACTTCAAGACTTAATCAGGGTCTGGCTCGATGTCTCGTATGGCCGTTGTGAGTCTCGTAAAGAGAACCAGGAGCAAGAACCAGCTGGATGGATAACCTCATGAAATGGACCAACATGACAGGAATTCCACTAATGGAAGAAGCAGATAAAGAAAGATAACGGGGATCATAATTATTGGTCAACCTTTGCTCAGCGACGACGGCATGACACGACATGACACGACAAAGTTGAATGCTCTCTCATGACAAGATAGACTTTCATGACTGTCACTGGCGTATCCGCTGGGGGATGGGGTGGGGTGGGGCACGGAGGTCCCTATTTTAGATGAGAGATCAGTCGTGAGATTTTCGCAAAACCGTCAGAAAATGTTTCTGTGTGGGGGTTGGGGGAGGGGGGTAGGTAGGATGACTGGAACAGAATCATCGATGTTCCAAGAACTCATTGACTCATTGCAAACTCCATAGTATAGATCGGAGGGTGATGAAGTTTGATTCTGGCATGAAAATGAAAGGATCTACATTGGAGATAGGATTGGAACCAGCGGTGAGCTACAGAAGATATTCCAAACCTGGGAAAGGCGACCAGTAGGTTTTTGTGATCTATAGTATAAAAGGCAGCAGAAAGATTTGAGACAGAGACCAGTAACTCGTTGAGATCCAATGGCAGTGAGGAGTTTATCGACCAGGGAATAAATAACGACTACAAGCATGCTTGAGTTTATTTATTCGAAAATGTCGATATTTACGTTTTTAAAATTTATATTCCGGAACCCCTCGCTACGCCACTGAAGAATGCTGCTGTTTTTATTGACCACTGATCGGTTCGTTATCTGATAATTTGCGCAAAATTTTGTTGAATCGTAGATCCTGTGTTTTGCTGGCGTGACAAATGGAATGGCATAAATCTTCTTTTGTTTTGAGTTTCGTTGATGATGTTGATTGAATCGAGGCGCTATATCAACAGAGGGAGATTATTACAGTAATATAGGCTACTTGCTTAGCATATTTGCTATGATTAGCAAAACCCTCGGCAAATTTGAGAATATCTCTGGTTGTCGATTTAAAACCGGACGTGGCTAAACTAGGGAAAAAATAAACAATGTCAGTTCTCATCAGCTTCCACATCTACATCGACTGTCATCTAACTTTATATGTTTTCAATTTGATCTTCAGTTCTTCGTCAATTAACAGATTTTGAAATGTAGGCCTAACTGCTTCTGTTAGACATGACTAAAATACGGGTTGTCATAGTTACAACATTAGGTTGTAACCAATGTAAATAATGTAAATATTGAATGGCCTTTCATGTTTTCGTCGTTATCCTTTAGATTTTAGATAGCTCATATTTTGGAATATAATATTGACAAGCATGTTTGCATTTGGCCTGCGAGGACAGGGAGGAGACATGTCATTTGGCCCGGCGCCCAAAAAGTCTTGACACCCGTGGTTTAGACAGTCGCAAAACACCCAATTGAACTTCAGTCTGTGTTGTCGAAGGGGAATCACTATCGGATCTCATTAAATGCTCTAAAGCGGCCGTTGGGCAAAACACTGGCGAGCATAAGTCTAGGCCTATGTAGATAGGAAATGGGTCTCGAGTAATTACGGTTTGGACTGATAGGATAGGCCGCTGGCCACGGAAGACGACGATAGGGATTTCGGGACTGGCCATGCAGCCCCTAATCTCGACTGATTAGGGGAGGAGGGGTCCAGCATGCAGAGGCTGTGCCAATAAACGACGGAATGAATGCGGTGCGCAGGAAACGAATAAAACGGAAATAAATTATATCAGACGCCGGGGAAGATAAAGTTTTTATGGGTTCAACCCCTTGATAGTCTTCCCTAGAACCACGTCCGTTTTAAGGCACCGCGATTCAGAGGGGCCCTGAGGGCGGCCGGCCGGCCAAAAGAGGCCACCCATCGCTTTTTGGTGCCTGATTTTCTGATTTTCTCCTCGAAAATTCTGACAAGCGAAAAAAAGGTCGTCGCTAGTTTTTAAACTGCCGAGGGCCCCCGAACTTCTTAAAACGGCACTTCCGAGAACACTTTCAGACGAAATAGAAAGAACACGCAGCATTATAAGATTAAAATTACCGACCATTAATTATTAGTCGCCTCAGTATTTATTGCCCGACAGCCGTCTGTATGTGTTTCCATAATTCGATGTAGAAATTCCTGCCAAATTCAGAAGTTTTGCGCTTGACAATTCTTCTCAATTTTTCCTTCTGCGTTTCCCATTTACACGCATCTGACATTTTCAAGTCATTCGTGAGTTATTGGAGTCCAGTTATTGTTGGGACATCGGTGGAATGCTATTCCGACTTATTCGTCTTCGTTTGACGGAGGGTTTCTGGTGCACCGTGCTTTGAATTTATCAATAAACTTTTCCTGATGTTTCTATTTTTTGACGCTTAATAAATAATAAATGACATTATAGCAGCATCGGCATCATCATCAGTGATAACTGCACTTCTGAATGTACCAGTTACAGATTGGACCGCAGCTCATTTTGAAATAGAATGAAATAGAAACCTCACAAAGCTACCATTATGTTTGACAGCGCAATGTCTTCAATATTTTTATACACATTTAAAGAGACTATTTTCCTCTATATCTACATAAATTTATCTGTTGTTTTTCTTTCTCAGAATATTTTCGCATTACAATCAACTTCACATCGACGAAATACGTTACGAATCTCAGCGACAGGAACTCAGCGGAGTTTCGAAGCTTAGCTGGACGAGTCAAACGCTCCATAGACGGACTGTATGACGCGACAGTTCCAGGAAAACAGTCGGCAACAGTGGTGCAGTTTAGGTTAGGAAGCTATAGGCCTACTTGAAAATTCCAAATTCAGCAACAATTAGATTTACTCGATTCCCGTGGAAGTACCAGTACCTTTTATGTTATGTTATGTTATGTTAAAACGTCAATTTATATAGCGCAATAAACATAGCTGAATGCCAAAGTCAAGAGCACTTTACATTCTGCACTTATACGATATGTCAAACAAGTGCGTCTTAAGTTTCTTAGCAAACAATTCGAGGTTAGTTTCCATGGACACGTTGTTAGGTAGGGCGTTCCAGAGGATAGGGTTCCCACGTGTAACAGACCTCTCACCAAGTTGCACGGTCTTGGCGGGAGGGGGAACAAGCAGCTTAACACTGTGACCAGATCGGAGCTGATGACGACGGTCAGTAGGCGAAGGTCGATGAATTAGTTCAGCGAGGTAGTCGGGGAAAGTAGGATCATACAAAGCTCGAGATGTTAGCCAGCATCGCTTATAGGTTATACGCTCTGGAATGCGTAGCCAATGAAGCCTGTCTTTCAGCAGGGGTGAGATGATCAGTCCATCTAGCTCCGAAGATCATTCGGGCAGAGGCATTGAGTACCATCTGTAGACGGTCCAGCTGGCTAGCAGGAAGACCGAGAAGAATGCCATTGCCGTAATCGACCCTTGAGAGGACGAATGCACGGACCAGAACGATCACTGATGAGGTTGGCAGGTGACGACGAATCTCTCTAATCCGCCGGAGCTGACAGTAGCAGGCTCGAGACACATTACTTACGTGGCCATTAAACGTTAACGATTCGTCGATTAACACTCCCAGAAGGCGAACTTCAGTGGATGGGGTAATATATACCCCATCAATTAAGAACGGTGCGTGGTTGATCAGATGATTCTTTCTAGGGGTCGCAATCCACAGTATCTCCGTCTTGGAGGGATTTAAGGCGAGACGGTTAGAAACAGTCCATTGCTTGACCTTAATAATACAGTCGCTGATGCGAGCTCGAAGCCGCTCTGTGTCCTTCGGAAGGACACAGAGCGCCCCTTCTTTACCGCCCCTTCTTCTTGTGCCGCCCCCAGTTACGACTATTTTTCATTTCTTAATTATCTTCCTTTTAAAACGAAATCAGATTAAGATGAGGCGCATGAACAATAGCAGAAGTTTCGGCTGTTTGCATGCCATTTGTGCTCGTCCTGTTGATTTGATGCTGCTGCAAAGCTGTCAGTACCCATTTCGGGAGTTGGTGACGCTATTGTTGATGATTTCTATCGATTATTTTACTCTATTAGTCTGAAACTATTTCTGTTTTAATTTCTAGGCCAGGTACACTTGATACTGCAGCCGAACCGTCAGTTATCGCCACTCTGGACTTCTCGACCATGAACTTCTACGACTACAAAACGCTTTTCGACGTTTTGGAGGAAGCGCTGAACAGGGGAACGCTCGGCCAGATGACCGTTTCGCCAAAGGGATTCAGCTTCCGACCTTTCGCCGGTGACCGCCCAGCTTATGATGGACTCCACACTGTAGTTGTCTTTTAACGAAGCTGTAATCCGCGATCCTCCTAGATTTTATTAACTTTGTTTATTTCGCATCAAAATAACAGCATCATATTCACGATTTGGGGCTGTCCATTAATTACGTCAACAATTTAGGGGGAAGGGGGTTTGAAAAAGTTTGACAGTTGTTGACAGGGGAAAGGGGGGTCAAGAGAAGTTGACGTAAACAATTTCACTTTTTACAAATAATCAAAAAATAGGACATTTCATGGAATACTACTTATTACAATGGAAAAAGCATGACAAAAAAGGCCATCACCACATTTGACGATTTATGAGCAAAAAAAGATCAAAAATGGTCATCACCGCAAAAATAATAACCTTGTTATTGGGACCTGTCATTGATCTTGGGGGGGGGGTCAAAAGTTTTTGACGTAATTATAGGGGGGTAAGTGAAAGTTGACAGTTGTTGACAAGGGGGGAGGGGGTCAAAAATTGCCCAAAAATTGTTGACATAATTAATGGACAGCCCTTTGTTCAGAATTAGGTCTCCGTCAAGTAACGGCCCCTTAGATTTTAGAAATGTTCTTACAACGTGAAAGGTCGATTTCTCATTCAGGTTTGTCACAGGATTATGAGACGCGAACTGCCTTTCTAAGAAGCTTATTCTTGCAGTGACGAACTATTTCCGTTTATCATGGGAGGGATGATCGGCCTACATTGTAGGATTATCACCAGAGACATCGTTTGTTTCAAATCATGTTGGCCTTATATTTCGTTAAAACGCGTTGTATTTTGAAATACTTAAAACACTGTCCGATATCTTTGGCTCCACGTCCATTGTACAGTACATTTTGATACTGTAGCGTTTGATTACATTTTTTGTATAGCCAAAACACAGGAATGCCATTTTTGCATTGTATTCTACAGGAAAAAAGAGAGAGGTTGCACACTGAGATGTACAATTTTCGTCTTTAATGTTCCTAGTTTGCATAATTTTTAGGGATTTGACCCCCGCTCCTCTCAGTAACCGTATGGATGAATGACCAAGGACTTTTCATGCATTATCTTCTCTGTTACATTCCTTTGTCATCTTAAAGTTTGGTATAGCGTGAGTTCCTCTTTGTGCGTATTTCTACTCTGAGAAAGTTGGAAGCTAGAAAATTAGACAGCGCAGAGATCTCACTGACACATCACACGCGTCGTCCTTTTCAGGCTCTCAATGTCCCACTCAGGTCGGTCGTGAGCTGACGAGTCTGCCGCGCCTCGAAGGAACCAAGGCGAACCTAATGCTCAACAATCGCTTCACGTGCGACGGTCTCCTGACCCGGATCGCCTACTTCCGCGGCTCGCCGAAGGGACATTTCTACGTCGGCATCTGGCGTCAGTTGGACAACAGCGTCTTCGTACTCAAGCACCGCATAACGATTCCCCAGGCGCCGGTCGGAAATCACCAGGTGACGCTGAGCGACCGGTTGCCCGTGGAACGCGGCGACTTCCTCGGGGTCCACTATCCCCGAGGCTCCGAGGGAATCGTTGTCTATTCGATCCCCGCCGATAACGTTCTTCCAGCGACGGAGATGTTTCGAACGCTGGTCGTCGACGCCTACGACGACGAATTGGCGACGGACAGTGCCGTCGACCTACAGCGCTACCCTCAGTCGATGGAAAGCAAGACGTTCGCTCTGCTCGCCTACCTTGTCAACGACACCGCAAGAGGTAGGCCTATAAACGCAAACCGGACGCTTCTCTCCTTCCTATTTAACCCCTTAACTGGGGATCACGGATATATATCCGTCCATTTTACATTGAGTTACAGTTAAATACACGGTTAAGGGGTTAAGATACGCTTCGTCGTTCAAAGCACAGTAGAACTCCGTTATATTATTATTATTATTATTATTATTATTATTATTATTATTATTATTATTATTATTATTATTATTATTATTATTATTATTATTATTATTATTACTATTATTATATTATACATGCAACGTAGAGATTTATGTGGCAACTAATACAGTGACTGCGTGGACACATTACAAATTATAAATTACAATTATATAGAATATCTATAATATTAAGATCGTTATCTGTATGTCTGTTACCTTCAAGCGTTCTCATTGGTTGACTATTGGTAGACGGTTTAGACCGTTTAGTCCTTACGTCGCGATGCGTTCGTGGGCGAGCGTTGACTATTGGTAGACGGTTTAGACCGTTTAGTCCTTACGTCGCGATGCGTTGGTGGACGATGTTCGAAGACGACGTTGCTATTGGTAACAATTGTTCGTAGAACCGGTTTAGTCGAGTCATTGCAGCATCAGAGGGCTGGGCGTGCGACGACGTTGCTATTGGTAACAATTGTTCGCAGCAATTTTAACGTACATTTGAGCGTACACAAAAAATACGTGTACAGCGTCACAAATGGCCACAGTTGCGTGATTTTAACGTACATAGGCCTAATTATTACGTGGCGCAGAGCTTGGCTAGGTGGCGATCATTGAAATGTTGTTCAGCATGAATTCAATGATTGGGTATTAGGTATAGGTATTGGACTAGTATTATCCTGCACTGCGAGCGAAGCGAGCGCGAGCGAAGCGAGCCTCTTTCTAGTATATATAGAATTATATAGAATTCTATATATTATATAGTATATAGTTATATAGAATGGATTCGGTTATAACGTATCTTCGGTTATATAACGTATACATCTGATGCCCTGGGCATTATGATAGTGGCACTATAGAATTTGATTGATTGATTGATTGTACCGCAATGTAGGCCTATATGGTCGCGCGTGGTAAGCTATCGTATTGAATATAATAACGTAGGCCTATATTTCGGATGATGTAACGTACTCAATTTTACAGGCCCGCTAAGTAGGCCTATACGTTATAAGCGAAATTCTACTGTATTTGAAGCCGACTGCTAGGTTTTCCTCTAACTCGTCGAAATTAGAACTTGTTCATGTTTAGCAGTTTACAATATATATATATATATATATATATATATATATATATATATATATATATATATATATATATATATATATATATATATAGCTGGTAGGCCTATGTCCTAGTTTATGCTAAACAGAGTGGACAACGAAAAATTGTAAAGCCAGTTAACTTCTGTTGTCATTCATATGGTGATGATATGCAGACTTCGTGAAGCAAGAAAATTCAAGTTTGTCGTTTCAATGCATTCAAGACGTGCCTAAGTTCCCGGCCAGTAACTGGCCCCCTGCCTGATCTGAGTAGCCTAACGTATGAATTTTTCTGATGTGTTACAGAAAGATGTAAGCAATTCTGCAGTCAAAGTGTCTTAGACTCAAGTCGATTCTTCTTTTGTATCACAATTACTATTAATATTCCGCTTTAATATTTTCCATTTCCTTATCTCAACCGACCATTTCTGGTACTCGTGCTTTTCCACAGCGCCCATGCACCATATGAGACCCGGCCCCACAATCATCAAACTAATGTAATCGCCATTGCAAAAAATCACATTTACTAATGCGTATCCTGTTAAGATCAGGTGTCCTGCGTGTGTCCTGTTTCGAGGCGATAGCGACGGTAACAATGCGGAACTCCAGTGGCAAAGCGGAAAAGACGATTGAACCGATTTTGTTACAAAATCTGTCAAAACGATAAAACTGCTCTTATCTGAATTTTTCATGCGAACAATTCCATCTGGCTTACTAAACTAATTGAAGAATAAGTAGATTCGGTCTAGACACGAGATTAATGGATGTCTCTGTATAGGATGGCTGAACCAAAGTCAATCCAGCCAAAACACACACACACACACACACACACACACACACACACACACACACAGAGGCACACACACATCCTTCAATCAAAAGCTATGATTTAAGTTCTGGAACAGATAAAAACGATTCTAACGCTACGAGTTCTGACATCTCAAAACGGATGCGCAGAGGTATTTCTGATTCACATCACATCTATAATTGCCAAATACATCCAGTTTTTTTGTGTGTGATTCAATTAGCTCTCGTTCATTCGTGTTATCTGCAGCTTGCAAAGACTGGCAGTTTCAATGCTCGAACGGATGGTGCATAGATTCGCAGCATGTCTGCAACGGTGCCGATGACTGTACGGACAATTCAGACGAGAGGAACTGCAGTTAGTTGACAAATCAAAATGCATTTGGTTTAGGCCTATATCTGCTGTTGAGTATTTTACTGCCATGAGGCTAAGAATCGCCCAGACGCAAGTTTATCTGGATTAACGGTTACTTGAGCCGGCTAAATGTTGTCACTTTGATTTCAATCGATCTCAAATAGCAGTCTCATAAAGCATACGATACAGTGGCGTAGCCAGGATTCCAGAATAGGGGATAATTCGCCATTTTTGGCCCGAGAGACTTGACGAACAAAAAAGATTGTCTCAAACACTTTAAAGTCTGGTAGGCCTACGTTTTCCTCGATCTACCGATAAGTACAGTGCTACCCCTCCCCGTGCACTACTCGCCGATTTTGGACGAATCTCACGACCGGTTCCCGATAGAATAGCGCCCATCCCGTGGCTACGCCGATGATAATATAGGCCTATGTTGAATTATCACAGAGTGACGAAAATTTGATAATTTGATAAATTTGATAATGTAGCATCATTATCAGAATAGCAAAACCTTGCATTCAAAAGGATTAGGCATAAATATGCTGATTTTCTGAATCAACTTATTATGAACCTATGTTCTGGCTTCATTTATGAAATGACGTCTCAAACATTAACACATAGGACATAGGTTGTTCTATTCTTCACGGTGATGGCGTATTGAGCTATGTCATGATGGGCAACGTGGTTCAATCGTTTTCATTCAGAATATGTCAGCCTTTTGGCAACCATAATCGTGAATTTGTGGTGTCTTATTATTAGTTATAATCAGTTGAACTGTCAATGACAGGCGATTGAAATTGCAGGAAACAGTTCTGAGCAATTATTTAATGGACGAAAAAGATTATTTGTGCATTATATATTATCTGTAGAAATTCCCAAAACATGTGATACTGGAGAGTTTTCCTGCGACGACGGAACATGCATTGGCCTCCGCCTGCTCTGTGATGATCGGTACGACTGCCCGGACGGCAGCGACGAAAGAGAATGCGGTGAGACTGAATTTCCGTATAGGAAATACGATGGACTTTGGATTTCAGTGTTATCAAACAACGATTTATGCAACAACGCCGAGGCACCAAGCATGTCCATTAATGGGGTGTTCTGTTTGAAATAAAAAAATACTAAGCAAATTAATGAAATCAACTTGTGATGCTAGAAATTTGAAGGCAACGTGATGTTTTCTGTGTCTCTTAAGGCTGAACGGAATCTGGCTAGGATTTCAACGTCTGCAAATTTCAAACGTTAATTAACTTTACGATTTCGGTGTGTGCGACTATGAAGAAGAAAAGAAAGAAATTACATTGTGCATTTGCTTTTTCTTTCACGTGTTCTGTTAACAGTAGATGAGGTCACAGCAATACCAGGTTGTCATCCATCAAGTCAGTTTACCTGTGGTGACAGGAGATGCATTGATATAAGCAAAAAATGTGACGGTCACCATGATTGTCACGATGGGTCCGATGAAAGTGAATGTGGTGAGATATCAACTGATGCTGTGCTACATTTTCAAATCTTACACAGAAATGCTACGATAACATTAATTTTTCCAAAGAGTGCATTTCATGCACTGTGTGATGTTTCTTCTATTAATGCATTGAATTTTGTGTGGTTTGGTCTTTGGATTAGTATAAAATGACTTTTAAGCGAAATAATGGACAAACATTTGACTCTAGATGGGAAGATGAGAGAGTGCGAAGGCGCGCTGGAGCGTCAGGCTGACGGAGCGGGTTCACGCCCCGTTAGCGCCCCTAGTGGCTTTCACACAGGCAGTGATGCCTTCTAAGCCACTTTAAATCATGCTAAGGTTTTTTTTATTAGACTGTCACTTGTTTGATTTGAACTTATTAGAGGTAATTACTCGTCCATCAGTTTGCCACTCACAGAGGGAGTTCACTTGTGGAGATGGAACGTGTGTAGACATCAGTGGAAGATGTGATCGAACTAAATACGACTGTCAGGATGGAACTGATGAATATGACTGTGGTATGTTTTGCAATGGATCGTAGATTGGTAAAGATTTTGTAATAGCTGTGCCGACGTTAAAACGTTGGCAGCAGTGTTTAATCTAGGCCGTTTCAGGGGAAAATTGCCCTTTCCCCAGAAATTTCAAATTCCCCTCCGGAAATTTTGGACTACTACATGGACTAACAGCGGCCCCTAGCAGAATTCCCACCGGCTTTGTCAGTTTCCCCCCAGCTTTTTCAGTCCCCCCGGAGTCCAAGAGTCTAGATTAAACACTGGTTGGCAGTTGTGGTTTTAGAACATATTTACTTATAATGGAAGCACAGGCAAATAAAGGTATTCAGTTTGGAAGGGGCACTTTGCTTTATATATATATTATATATTATATATATATACATATATATATATATATATATATGTGTGTGTATATGTGTGTGTGTGTGTGTGTGTGTGTGTGTGTGTGATATCAATGAAGGATTACAACCAAAAAAATTCCAAGTTTGCGAAGGCACAAAAATGTGAAGAAACATTGACTCTGATGTCGATGATGCTAAAATTTTACAGGATTATGTAAGGAAATTGTTTCAATGGTTTATGGACTGGCAGATGCTTTTAAATGCCGACAAAAGTTCCGTAATGCATGTAGGAAAATCTAATCATGGTAATGAATACGCTTTGGGGGGATCCTGGATGGTTATAGCCTCCACAGAGAAAGAAAGAGCCTGAGAGGGAGGGGGGGGTAATCATCCATAAGTGTCTGAATCCATCTCGATAATGTATGGAGGCAGCAAAATAGGGCAACCGCGAATGTCGGAAATTCTGAAAGGAACAATAGCGAGTTGAAACAAAGAGACATTCATAACACTATATAAGACATTAGCAAGGCCTCGTCTAGAATACTGTGTTCAGACATGGAATCCAATCTTGAAAGAAAATATAGAGCGTCTTTTAAAAAAGGTGCAAAGACGAGCAGCAAAGATAATTATCAATGGATGCCATAAATGAAGCTATGATGAAAAATGAACCAAACCAAAATATTTGGCGTGACTTTGGGGGACACGTACCCTCCCATAAATCCGCCTATTAAAGAAATATAGTATTTTTGGGCTTTAAAAACTTGTCGTTATTTGTTATCGCAGTTGAGACTCCAGTTTGTCATCCGTCAGATCAATTTACGTGTGAAGACAGGACTTGTGTTGACCTCAGCCTGAAATGTGATGGTCGTCGTGATTGTCGTGATGCATCTGATGAAATTGATTGTGGTGAGCTGTCAAGAGTTAGGCCTTCCTTTAATATATTTCCCAACTCAGATTCAATTTATTTAAAATAAGAATTCAATACGCTACCCCAACAAAGGTTGTGCTTTTCATATACGACGCAGTTTCTCTGCTGATTTAATCCCTTTGGCGTTTGACTTTTTGGAAATTTTTCTATTAAAAGGCTGGCCATTAAATGTAAATTTGTAGTTTTATATAACAGAATTACAGAGGATGTTGTTTCAAATTGAATTTATTTGATTCCGTGATTCCTCCACCAGTTTGCGACCGAGAGAGGCAGTTTACTTGTGGAGATGGAACATGTGTAGACATCAGTGGAAGATGTGATCGAACTAAATACGATTGTCCTGATGGAACTGATGAATATGACTGTGGTATGTCTTGCACCTTTTTTGTTTAATATTTTCAAAACCTGCAAACTTTGAAAAATGTTGAAGCTTAGGGGCTTGTGGTTAATTGTAAGTGTCAATGAAGAGATAATGGCAAATTTTCTGATTGCACAATTTACTTTCATGTGCTCTGTTAACTTTACAGATGTGGTCACAGAAAAACCAGGTTGTCAGCCATCAAGTCAGTTTACCTGTGGTGACATGAGATGCATTGATATACGCAAAAAATGTGACGGTCACCATGATTGTCACGATGGGTCCGATGAAAGCGAATGTGGTGAGATATCAACTGATGCTGTGCTACATTTTCAAATCTTACATAGAAATGCTACAATAACATTAATTGCCAAAGAGTGCATTTCATGCACTGTTTATTTTATTACGGCAAAAAATTTGCAGAGTTTAGTTTTTTCGATTAATAGGCCTAAAAGACGTTTTTAATTTAAAAATGTGCAGTCATTTAGTTGAGTCTATGACGTTGGCAGTTGTTTAATTTGAACTTAGAAGAGACCAGAACTCGTCCATCAGTTTGCCACCCACAGAGGGAGTTCACTTGTGGAGATGGAACATGTGTAGACATCAGTGGCAGATGTGATCGAACTAAATACGACTGTCCGGATGGAACTGATGAATATGAATGTGGTTGGTTCTATTCTTGTCTACACCATTTTAGGATTTTAATATCTGTATATTTTGAACGTTTTTTAAACTTTATGATTTCGATGCAGGCCTGTGCATGTGTCTATGAAGAAAAGATGTGTTTTCTGTTTGTGCATTTACTTTCACTTCCACATGCTTTGTTGATATTAAATCGGATTCCAGAAACACAAGAATGTCCATCCAATCAGTTTACGTGTGGTGACAGGAGCTGCATTGATGGCCACAGGAAATGTGACGGTCACCATGATTGTCGCGATGGCTCCGATGAAAGCGGATGTGGTTAGAAATCAACTGCTAAATTTATCATATTTCTCAAATTCACACAGAAATTATATAATCGCCTTATCTTCCACAGATAGCATTTCACACTAATTAATGTGCGACGTTGTTTCCGCTGTTTCCTTATTAACGAATTTCTTTGTTGCTTGGGCTATTGCTGTATATTTCAGATAAACGGGAAGAAACTAAATGGAAATTGCATTTTGGCTCTGTTACATTGTGGCTTGTTTAATTTGAACTTATTAGAGGTAATTACTCGTCCACCAGTTTGCCACCCACAGAGGAGTTCACTTGTGGAGATGGAACGTGTGTAGACATCAGTGGAAGATGTGATCGAACTAAATACGACTGTCCGGATGGAACTGATGAATATGACTGTGGTAATATGTCAAAGGATTTGATCTTTTATGGAGATGCTGTTAACAGATTTATGCAGAGGCGTCATTTGGGGGGGTCTAGGGGGGCCGTGGCCCCCCAAGGAAATGAAAATATTAATTTATAATGCATTAATGTGCAACAAAAAACAAAAACAGGGACGTCATTTGGGGTATTTTGAGGGGCAAAAAAGTCAGCAGCCTCTAAGGGCTGACAAGCAAAAAAAGGTCGTCAACTATTTTTTGGTAATCGTAATCCTAAAAGAACTGACGAGCAAAAAAAAGGTCGTCAACTTTTTTTCGAAACTCAAACTTAGTCCAAAAAATTTCCAAAAATTAAAAAAATTTTTAAAACAAAATTTTACAAAATTTCTCGCCCCCCAAGAAAAGTGTGAAATGACGCCACTGGATTTATGCTAGATTGACCTTGATCATTGCAATGCAGCGAGGGAATCATATAATTCCGAATTAAATGGATTGCATTATGTTGACCCAATACACTTTCTGCTTGGTTGATTTCAGATGATACCGCTACTACTCCGTCCCTTCCCAGCTGTGGATTAGTCGAATTCAGATGCCACGATGGTAAATGCATTGACAAGAGGACAGTTTGTGATGGTCACTTTGATTGCAGGGATGGATCAGATGAGGAAAACTGCGGTGAGATATTATGCACTTTTATTCTAAGAAACCTTTTCGGAATCTGTGGAAATAGATCATGTCATTGTTCAAAAATAGCATCATTATTGCTACGTCTGTCTCCTTGGCCATAAGACGCTTAGCACTAATCAGCACTTCAGAAGGAAGGGTAAGGCGCTTGCATCTCTGATTTCCTAAGACACGGAGATCAGCGCCGGTCCCTTATACGCCCAATCGAGTACGGATTGACTTCACTGTTTTGCCATCAAAGATTGTGTTTTACACGCGATACTTAGTTTCCTTATAAAATACATATATGAAATGTGTAGTGCAAGTTGACTCTACAGCATTGATATTTGTTTCAAATTGAATTTATTTGATTCAGTGATTCCTCCATGCTAAGCTTTTTTATTAGACTGTCACTTGTTTGATTTGAACTTATTAGAGGTAATTACTCGTCCATCAGTTTGCCATCCACAGAGGGAGTTCACTTGTGGAGATGGAACGTGTGTAGACATCAGTGGAAGATGTGATCGAACTAAATACGACTGTCCGGATGGAACTGATGAATATGACTGTGGTATGTTTTGCACCTTTTTTGTTTAATATTTTCAAAACCTGCAAACTTTGAAAAGTGTTGAAGCTTATGTCTAACTGTAAGTGTCAATGGAGAGATAATGGCAAATTTTCTGATTGCACAATTTACTTTCATGTGCTCTGTTAACTTTACAGATGTGGTCACAGAAAAACCAGGTTGTCATCCATCAAGTCATTTTACCTGTGATGACAGGAGATGCATTGATATAAGCGAAAAATGTGACGGTCACCATGATTGTCACGATGGGTCCGATGAAAATGGTTGTGGTGAGATATCAACTGTTATATTTATAATATTCTTCAAATTCACACAAAATTTGTTATAATCACATTACCTGCCTCAGATGGCGTTTCACATTATGTGTGATGTAACTGATTTTTCTTTATTAGGGCCATAGATGTTGCAAACGTAAAATCTTAAATAAAAAACGTAAATAACGCGTTTTATCTGAAAATGTAAAAAACGTAAAAAACCTTGAAAAAACGTTCATTTACTTTTTAGCCAACACAAAATTAACATGTTAATTTTTTTACTGTGGTGGCATAATTAGTATATAAACGAAGAAAAGCAAGACAACGAGAAACACTCATTAGTACTTTACTTTTAGTAGGCCTAATGCAGAAAACGCTATATGTAGGCCTATTTATTTATTGTGACAATGTGTTAATAGCTTTTTTGAATAAATATTAATAACACTGTCCTAGCGCCAAATTAATAAGCTCCTGGCAGATTGGGCTTCTGTGAATGACCTCTCACTGCTATATGATCCCAAGCAACCAGGCTCCTTTCACAGCGCCAGATGGAATAAAGACTCATCGCCTGACCTATGCTGGGTTAGCACAGCCAACGGTCAAGCCCTTCCAGCCACGAGACATGTCCTCAAGGACTTCCCGCATAGTCAGCACCGTCCAGTCATCATTCACATCGGTCTTCAGCTCCCAGTGATCCCGTGCTCGGAGAAACTAAGATGGAATTTCCGGAAAGCAAACTGGTGTCTATTTGGGGATCTTACCAACAAATTCATTCCTGTAATCCCAATTAATTCTATCACTACGGAAGAATCCTATAGGCGCTTCCGCCAAGCCATCTTCAAGGCAGCTTCCCATGCCATTCCTTAGGGAGACGCGCCAACTACACGCCTTGCCTTGACGCAGAATGCGAGCAGCTGTTAAAGCAATACGAGGAGTCGGGCGACATAGAAGTGGCCGATCAGCTAATTGCCTCCTAGACGCAGCTCGCCAAGCTCGCTGGCTTCAACTCACAGAAAGTCTGGACTTCACCCACTCGAGTAAGAAGGCCTGGAAGCTCCTTCACCGACTGGACGCCGGCAGCCAACCTCCTCCCGTCTTCCACCCTCCTGTATCTCCAAATTCAGTGGCCAGCCACCTAACTCAAGCTGGAGCCAAGATCGACCCAGACTGGAAAAGAGAAATTTCTCATGAGTGGAAATCCCATCTCCGGTTGTCTGGTCCAGCCCCAAAGCCATCTCCTTTCACCCTGTCTGAATTGGAAGATGCATTGAAGAAGGTCAAACCGGGAACGGCAGCTGGCTATGATAACATTACCCCAGAACTTATTATCAACCTGGGCCCTGTGGCCAAGAAGTGGCTCACTGCATTTCTATCCTATGTCATAGAGTCTGAATCCATGCCCAAAATCTGGCGTCATTGCGAAGATAATAGCTGTTTTGAAACCTAAGAAAGACCCAGCACTGGCTGCCAGTTATAGACCGATATCTCTCCTTTCTGTTTGTTACAAACTCCTTGAAAGGTTGCTGCTGTCGCGAATAGCGCCTCTCACGGAGGAATTCTTAACCCTGACCAAGCTGGTTTCCGGCCAGGAAGATCTACCTGTGAACAGGTCCTGGCCCTTTCAACGCATATCGAAAATGGATTCCAGAAGAACTTGAAGACAGGTGCTGTCTTCGTCGATCTTACAGCAGCGTATGACACGGTCTGGCATCGTGGTCTCTTGGTGAAGATATCTAGATGCCTTCCCCATGGGTGGCTAACATTATATCATTTCTTCTCCAGAATAGAAGGTTCCGTGTGCATTTGGGCGACAAAACAAGCCGGTGGAGGCGTCTATCAAACGGCCTTCCTCAAGGCTCTGTTCTGGCCCCCACGCTATTTAATATCTACATCAATGACCTTCCGGAAACTTCCTCAAGAAAATTCATCTACGCCGACGACATCTGTTGTGCAACCCAGGCTAAAAAGTTTGACAAGCTTGAGGAAACACTAACTAAAGACATGACACTCCTTTCTGACTATTGCAGAAAATGGCGACTAACCTCAGCGCTGCAAAAACAGTATCATCTGTCTTCCATCTACATCACGCTTCATCATTACGTGAGCTCAATATACAACTTGATGGTAAAAGAATCCGACATGAAGCCCAGCCAGTCTATCTTGGCGTCACTCTTGACCGCACTTTGTCATTCCATGAGCATCTCAAAAAACTGCGGCAAAGGTGGGCTCGAGGAACAACATCATTGCAAGACTGGCCGGCTCTACGTGGGGAGCAAGCGCTTTTACATTAAGAACGTCAGCACTGGCACTATGCTACTCTGCTGCAGAATACTGTGCTCCAGTATGGTGCCGAAGCCCCCACGTCCATTTGGTCGACTCCAAACTGAATTCCTCCATGAGGACAATCTCTGGAACCATCCATTCTACCCCGGCTCACTGGTTGCCAGTCCATTTAGTAACATCGTCCCGCCAGCTATTCGTCGTGAAGCCGCAACATCCAAGCTCACTGCCCACATTAATGCCCGACCAGATCTACCAATACATGCGGACATCTTTGACCATCCTGCTCAACGTCTGACGTCTCGTCATCCAATCTGGTTTCCTGCGCCTATACTGCACTTCTCTGTTCCGGACTCATGGAAGCAGAGTTGGCAGTCTGCTGAGGTCAAGAACAAACACCTCATCACAGACCCCTGCAAGCGCCAACCCGGCTTTGACCTAGTGCGCTATGATTGGGTCCACCTCAATCGCTATCGAACAGGCCATGGCCGATGCGCCGCTATGCTTCACCGTTGGGGAGCCAGAGATGACCCGAATTGCCCTTGCGGCATCAGACAGACTATGAACCACATAGTCAATGACTGCCACCTCACCAGATTCGAAGGAGGACTCGAGACCCTGCATCAGGCTCAACCTGATGCCGTTGAATGGCTGAGAAAGAAAGGCATTCGCTAGAAGAAGAAGAATAAGCTCCTCTAAAAACTATAGACAGTCAAGACACGAAGCGATCATCTTAGGTTTAACGTAAACGTATCACCTTCAAACTCATATTCTAAGGAATTCTAAGCAATTGCCGATATTTTTTAAATACACCGCACCTTTTCGTATAAATTCCGTACAATTAACAACAAAAACAAGAGAATTCAACTCAATTTGGTTCGTATTTCGACTTTTCAATATTTTGCTGCGTTTTGGCGCTAAACTTCACGTAATTGAAATTGTGTAACGCCTTGATTAATATTTGAAAATTTTGATTCACTGCTAATTGTCTAACCTATGAAATAATGGAAATACCATACTGCAAAAAGCCGTTGAAAAACGCAATAAAATTAAAAACGTAAAATATAAAAAACGTAAAAACGCCTTTTTGTTAGCGAGAAAAAAACGTAAAAACGTTTGCAACATCTATGATTAGGGCCTAATTAATTTATTTTTTGCTTCACTAATTGCTGTGTATTTTAGATAAACGGTCGAAGCTAAATGGAAATTGCAGTTTTACTCTATTACAGTTTTGCTTGTTTGATTTGAACTTATTAGAGGTAATTACTCGTCCACCAGTTTGCCATCCACAGAGGGAGTTCACTTGTGGAGATGGAACGTGTGTAGACATCAGTGGAAGATGTGATCGAACTAAATACGACTGTCAGGATGGAACTGATGAATATGACTGCGGTTGGTTCTGTTATCGTCTGAATTATTTTAGAATTTTTATATCTGTAAACAGTGGCGGCTCTAGGATTTGGCAAGTGGGGGGCCGTTGGGGGGCAACATCTAATCATGGGGGCCAACCATTTGTTGTTTAATGTATGTAGCATTAACTATAGGGTCCCAACTGGGGGCACTGGGGGCCAGGCTCCCAATAGGGGGGCACGGGCCCCCCTGGCCCCCCGGTGGAGCCGCCACTGTCTGTAAATTCTAAGCGTTATTAGCTTTATGATTTTGATGTATAGGCCTACGCGTCTATGAAAAAATATGGTTTCTTTCTGTTTGTGCATTTACTTTCACTCCCACATGCTTTGTTGATATTACATCGGATTCCAGACAGACCAGAGTGTCCATCCAATCAGTTTCGATGCGAAGACGGATCTTGTATTGATGGACACAAGAAATGCGACGATCATCAAGATTGTCCAGACGGTTCTGATGAAAATGAAAGGAATTGTGGTAAGCAATGCAGCCTACATGTAGGCCTACTCGATATGCTGCTATCATGGGCGTCCGCACATTGGGGCAAGAGGGGGCACTTGCCCCTCCTGGAAAATAAAAATGCCAATATTTACCATTGAAATTTGAAAACCTCGCTAAAATATTAACCGTGACCCTTGTGTTAAGATGTGTTTTGCCTCCTCTTAGAAAAATGTATGTGGCATAGCCATGACCATTATGTTTTGCCCCTCCTGGAAAAATTTCTGTGGGCGCCCGTGGCTGCTATATGTTTACTAACTAGAATGGCTACCAGTTGCTAATATAAGTTTTCGTCTTTGACATTCTTTACTCAGAGTTGGAAGGCGTGCGAAAATAATTCTTTCGATGGCTTTGTTGAATGATTGAAGCTTTGCTCTTCGTAATAAAACAAGTTGAAAATATTGTTCTTCTTTTTGCCTGTCTTGATATATATATATATATATATATATATATATATATATATATATATATATATATATGTTTTTGAACCGATTAGCTCAACGCACCTGCGATCCACTGACTCAGTTCACCTGCTCTGACGGCAAATGCGTCGACATATTGGGACGATGCGATCGTACTAAATATGATTGCGCAGACGGATCGGACGAACTCAACTGCGGTTTGTCCAACGATAACGGCGGTCTTAACGGCGTTTGTTATATATTTACAGCGGTGTGAAAAAGTCCTGCACGTTTCACGCTCCTCACAAAAATTTTGTTGTGAGGATCCATAAGGCAATCACACAATAATTAGCAAATTCTTTACCAAAAACATCAATACCCGTTGAAATATATTGAGATTTGCATATCCTAAATCATTAATGGTTATTCAGATATTCATAAAAAAACAAAAATCCCAAAATCCTATAAACGTGCAGGACTTTTTCACACAGCTGTACGTGTCGCTCGCTTCGGTTGTAAGGTGAACATTTGTAGCAATCTCAGGTCGTATAACAGGAGGTATGTAATGGCTAGAACAAACGCCCTATTTGCTACGCGAAATATGATAATGTCCATAACAATGACGATTCTCTAGGATCACCATTCCATGTGCACGTTTATTGAAGTTAGCTGAATCGATTCGTTTGAACAGATTGGCAGTGGCTGGGACAATGATAGAAATGCATATAAAATAACTGCATATACTATAAACTTCTCTTCAGTTTTTGGCATAGGCCTAATTTGACCTTTCTTCATCGGATTGTCTGCTTGAAAAAATGGCCAAGATAGACATAAGAAGTTCTTGCAAGTTGCAAGTGAAGTGATAGATTTACACTGAAACACAATTATTGCATTAGATAGCGTATTCGATCGTGACCCAGTTAAAATCACCTATTATATATATATATATATATATATATATATATATATATATATATATATATATATATATATTAGTTGTTCCCCGTCAAAAATGACGGGGGAGAGTGGCTATTCCCTCCCAGATTTATTACAAACGTTTATATTATTACATATAACAATTTTTTAAATCTGAAAATGTAAAGCGAATGCGTAGATTATCATTAAAACTTTTTCCTATGTCCTGACTGGGTGGTCTTGCCCCCCACCACAGGGGCTGCACACCATAATGGAACCAACGACTACGGTTTGGACCTACGGTTCCATTGGGATTTGGTCTCCAACGGGGGATGCGTCTTCTAGTGTAACCTACGGCTCTTGTGGGCATACGACTCCTTTTGGGCTTACGGACCCAAAGGGGCTTTGTCTCCCACGGAGGTCTGGGACTTTTCTCCCCCGGGGGTTGTGCCCCAGTGGAGCTTACAGCCCCACGGGGGGCTAGGGCTAGGTCTCCCACGGAAGGCTGCGCCACCCAGTAGGACCTGCGGACCCACACATTGGCCTCCCTCGGGGCTTTGGCTTGGTCTCCGACGGGAGGCTGCGCCCCAGTAGGGCCTACGGCCCCACGTCGGCTGGGGCTGGGTTTACGACGGGAGGCTGCACCCCCTTCCAGGAGGGGCTACGGGCTACGGCCCAACACGGGGGACTGCGTCCCCAGTAGGGCTACGGAGCCACACGGGGTGCTGCGCCCTCGGTGGCGCAGTACAACGTGCAAGCAATCAGGACGATTCGTCAAGCTGCAATGAAGACGCTTCGTTAAACACTCCGTTGATTATACAGTTTTGATTAAACAATTTGACAATTTGGTTGTCCATGGCAACAATGTCTTCCAACATCTGCCATGTATCATGACTGATAAACAAACAGACAGACATATACATATAATTTTTTATATATATATATATATATATATATATATATATATTATCTTCTGTATATATGTATACTTTTTATATGGATGCGAAACATGGACCATCACCAAAGACTAGGAAAGAAAAATACTAGCCTTTGAAAGAAATGCTATAGACAAATACTAAGAATCGAATGTGTTGAACAAAAAATCACAAATAAAGAACTATACAGGAGAATTCAGCCCAAACAAACCATGCTGGAAAGAGTAAAACAAAGGAAATGATCCATCTTTTTGGACACATAAGAAGAATGAAAGAGGACAGAAAGATCAAAGCTCCAATGTTTGGAATAATGGAGGGTGCCAATAAGAGAGGGAGACTACAAAAGGAATGGTGTGATGATATTGAAGAATGGTGTGGAAGCAGTTTACAGGATCTTAGCCACAGAGCAACGGACAGGAAAGAATGACAGAAAACTGTGGAAATGGCATTATACACCAACGGGCGATGAGCCTACGGTTAATAATGATGATGATATATAAATATATATATATATATATATATATATATATATATATATACACAATTTTATATATATATACACACATATATTATATATATATATATATATATACAATTATACATACAATTATATACATATATACATATAACAAAATGATTGTATTCTGGTTTCAATGTATTTGTGAGTTTTTCTGACTGCACAATTTACTTTCATGTGCTCTGTTAACTTTACAGATGTGGCCACAGAAAAACCAGGTTGTTATCCATCAAGTCAGTTTACCTGTGATGACAGGAGATGCATTGATATACGCAAAAAATGTGACGGTCACCGTGATTGTCACGATGGGTCCGATGAAAGCGAATGTGGTGAGATATCAACTGTTATATTTATAATATTCTTCAAATTCACACAAAATTTGTTATAATCACATTACCTGCCTCAGATGGCGTTTCACATTATGTGTGATGTACCTGATTTTTCTTTATTAATTAATTTACTTTTGCTTCACTAATTGCTGTGTATTTTAGAGAAATGGTCAAAGCTAAATGGAAATTGCAGTTTTACTCTATTACAGTTTTGCTTGTTTGATTTGAACTTATTAGAGGTAATTACTCGTCCATCAGTTTGCCATCCACAGAGGGAGTTCACCTGTGGAGATGGAACGTGTGTAGACATCAGTGGAAGATGTGATCGAACTAAATACGACTGTCAGGATGGAACTGATGAATATGACTGTGGTATGTTTTGCACCTTTTTTGTTTAATATTTTCAAAACCTGCAAACTTTAAAAAATGTTGAAGCTTAGGGGCTTGTGGTTAATTGTAAGTGTTAATGGAGAGATAATTGCGAATTTTCTGATTGCGCAATTTACTTTCATGTGCTCTGGCATTACAGATACTTATGTGGTCACAGAAAAACCAGGTTGTCATCCATCAAGTCATTTTACCTGTGGTGACAGGAGATGCATTGATATACGCAAAAAATGTGATGGTCACCGTGATTGTCACGATGGGTCCGATGAAAGTGAATGTGGTGAGATATCAACTGATGCTGTGCTACATTTTCAAATCTTACATAGAAATGCTACGATAACATTAATTGCCAAAGAGTGCATTTCATGCACTGTTTATTTTATTACGGCAAAAATTTTTGCAGAGTTTAGTTTTTTTCGATTAATAGGCCTAAAATACGTTTTTAATGAAAACATGTGCAGTCATTTAGTTGAGTCTATGATGTTGGCAGTTATTTAATTTGAACTTAGAAGAGACCAGAACTCGTCAACCAGTTTGCCACCCACAGAGGGAGTTCACTTGTGGAGATGGAACGTGTGTAGACATCAGTGGAAGATGTGATCGAACTAAATACGATTGTCCGGATGGAACTGATGAATATGACTGTGGTAATATATCAAAGGATTTGATCTTTTATGGAGATGCTGTTAACAGATTTATGCTAGATTGACCTTGATCATTGCAATGCAGTGAGGGAATCATATAATTCCGAATTAAATGGATTGCATTATGTTGACCCAATACACTTTGTGCTTGGTTGATTTCAGATGATACCGCTACTACTCCGTCACTTCCCAGCTGTGGATCAGTCGAATTCAGATGCCATGATGGTAAATGCATTGACAAGAGGACAGTTTGTGATGGTCACTTTGATTGCAGGGATGGATCAGATGAGGAAAACTGTGGTGAGATAATATCGATTCTTATCTTAGGCAATAAAAATTATATTATTTTAAGTAAAATAAACGTTTAAAGATACAGACAAGGTTTTGAATAACTTGTAACTAACTGGTAAGATTCTTGGTTGTCAATATTAAGTACCAGTAAACTGTGTCTTGACTCTTGATGCCTAGATGATGTTTCATTGCCTGTATTATTTTAAAGAGTGCATGAAATTTGTTTGTTAATATGAACTGTGAACAGTCAAAACATGTGGTGACAGCGAATTCACCTGTGCTGATGGGTCATGTGTTAATCTTGATGCAAAATGTGATGGAATTTTCCAGTGCTCTGACCACTCAGATGAAGAAGATTGCCGTAAGTCTTTTTATGCCCAATTATATCAATTGATTCTTGGACTGAAATTTTCATGGTAGCTGTGTTTTACTCAACTTTTACTGAATGACAGCTTCTTTGGATAGATTATGCTTTTTTACAATAATCATCTAATTTTGATCACTGTATTACTTCTTGGAATCATTTTGTTTCTCTAAATATCACAATAAAAGCAAATTGAGAAGTTTCAGATATTTTTTATGAGAATTTAAGATCTGTTTTTGTGAGAATGTTTTGAATTTGATGTGTTTCTGCAGGTTGTATGACTCACCAATTCAGATGCAGCAATGGACAGTGCATTGACCTGGCAGACAGATGTGACGGTAGACATGACTGCAGAGATACATCTGATGAGAAAGACTGTTGTAAGTGGAATTTTGCATATAAAATAAACCCATCACTCTCATGACATCACTTATAAGGAAATTTAACCAGACTTGACATTGTCATTTTATGTCATCATCACATATAAAGCTGAGCTTTGACTGGAATTGGTATTCATTTCAGGTGAGTGACTGTTACACTTTACCAGTATTTCGTTTCTACTAAGAGCATGCATAAGAATGTGCTTACCGGTAATTTATTTAATTAGAGCATTTTTAATTTGTAATATTTATTAACCGCCTGTGGTTTACAGGCAGATTTTAGGAGAGAAATAAGTTTGTAGTTAACTATATGACAGAGCATTAGGATAATGGTAAGTGATAATTCTAGTAAAACTGCATTTGTAAGTTGAAAGTTTTGTTGATATTTCAGCTTCTCGGGTCACAGTTTCTGTATCGCCTCAAAATATTCGAATTCGTGTTGGAATGGAAGCTCTATTTGTGTGTTATGTCGAAGGTTATGTAAATACAAGGATCAGTTGGTTGTACAATGGCAGAGTGAGACTTTTAATTGATTCTTCATTCTCATATATTTTGTTTCGTGTCTGGAGAGATATAATTAAAGTTAGTCCCGTACTCGGCGCTGATCTCCGTATTCTAGGCAAGCAGTGATGCTGGTGGCTTATGCCAGTGAACTAGAGTAGTTTGCCATTGCTTTCTCCAGACCCGCGTTTTACCTTCGCAGCTTAACGCTGCTACCAATTTATCAACGTCTAAGCAATGAACGGCTTGATTGGCCGCTGGCACCAGTATGGATGGGCACCCATCCAAGTACAAGCCGCACTCGACATTGCTTAACTTTGATGCTCTAACGGGATCCGGTCGCACAACGCCAAGGTAAACCTTTGGGAGGATATCAGACGTTAATCATGTGAAGATTACGAGCTTCTGTTTCACACGAAGGATGCTCAATTGAAACCTCTCAAGCGTTAGAACTGGTGCAATAGAAGTGCATAATAATTTTTAGTTAATAATAATAATAATAATAATGCACTTGTATACCGCTTATAGTCAATCGAGGGTACTACAAATCCTAACCGTAACTATAACCATAACTGTAAATCATAACTGTAAGCATTACTGTAAATCATGTTTCCCACCATCAGAAGTGATGAAAATGAAATTCTCATTTGGCAGCAGAAAAAATAATGTTACTAATAGCCTATAATTAAACTACAGTTTAGTACATGTTTTAAAACCCCGCTTCTCGTATGAGTGTGGGTTCAGCTATAGGGCCTAACCACATTTTAAAAAATTGTAGAATTTGCCTCGTGGTGCAAAAGTTGATAACAGGCGTATGAGCATTTCTCCTGCAGAAGTTCACCATTCTGGTGAATATCGTTGCGTTGCTGCAGATGTTCCTGGCCAGCCACATGCCTCTGCCCAGTTGACTGTAGAGGACATTGTGTCTAAACCTCGTAAGTTGCTGGGTAGACTCTGAGAGACCCCAACAGAACCATAGATATATAACACTGACCCACGCACGGTGGCTTCGTCCTGCACGAGGATAAAATTCGCGTAAAATGAGATATTTAGAAGTGTTTAAAAATCTGTTACATAACAACAAGTGGCGCTATTTAAAGCCTTGTTTGGAGGCGCCATACTACATAACAGTTGATTAAAATTGATTAAGATTTTTAAAAACTTCTAAATATCTCAGTTAACTCTGAATTTTATTCTCATGCGGGACGACGCCCCGTGTATGGACCAGCGTTATATATTTATGGTACTCAAGGGGGTGACTGTCTAAAGAGCCTACCGGTTGCTGTTCTAGTAATAAATATTTTATCAGTTTTGTGACAACTACTAAATATATAATTAAATTATATTTCTCAGTAGCACAATGACTCTTACCTTTTTCTTCTTCTTCATCTCACTTTGCTCATATTCGTAACTCTTGTGGATAGATTTGGAATTCCATTGACTTATATCTCCATGGTGAACTATCGAAGAGCATTATTATTTATTTACGTAATATTGATAAGTGCTAAATTGCTAATTAATACTTTGGTAGAATATAAATTTTAATCTTGTTTCTTGGAATTAAGTGTACTTGGTATTCACTTGTTTGACGCGTTTGTTATGAAAAATTTTAGTTTCTGGGTTTTAGCTGGACCAACGACTATAAGACCAGTACCAGGGATATGCAATTCCAATGAAGCGCCCTGTGGCAATGGTGTCTGCATTCCTTTTGATTTCTTCTGTGACACCGACTACGACTGCACAGACAGATCGGATGAAAGAAACTGCCGTATGTTTGAAATTCACATCTATTTAGGGCCTAACTGTTCTGCTTTGGTTTTATGCAGTCGAGAATAGATCAGGGATATTTTTACACCCCCAACACCCCTCAACACCCTCAAATTTGAGGTCGACACCCCCATCCCCAATTTGGTAATGTGACAATGGTATGCATACAAAATGCATACTAATTATCCCTGAACACCCCCCAAATGGAGAAGTACTGTGGCGTCTTTGGTTACGCCTTTAACTGAGAGCCTATAGTGGTTTAAGCTACAGTTAGACATGACTATGCTTCTAATTCAGACCAGCGTCCGGAGAACAACTACTTACTAATGCTACTGCAGCTGGCTTCTATATGCCTAGTTGGTGGTGTTCATCTATTGGAGACAGTGGCGGCTCCAGGATTTGGCAAGTAGGGGGGCCGTTGGGGTGGCAACTTCTAATGATGGGCCAACCATTAGTTGTTAGGTATGCAGTATTAATTATAGGGTCCCAACAGGGGGACCACTGGGGGCAGGCACTCAATAGGGGGAACGGGCCCCCCTGTGGAGCCGCAACTGATTAGAGAGTAGGCGTGGTCTATAAATGTCCATCACTCTACAAGTACACCTCCAAACTTTTATCCTCGGATGACTTTTTTTGCTTTTCAGACTTTTTGAGACTTAATAACGTTTTTTGCTTGTCAGCCTTTTTCGGTAGAGACTTCCAAATTCCGAGACACCCCCAGATTTTCCCGACACCCCCAAATTCACAATCCTACAATCCTAGGAAATAACCACACGGGACCACACACCCCAGATTTTCCCGACACCCCCTCTCAAATTCACAATCCTAGAAATAACCCTGGAATAGATATTTTGATTATTTATTATTTGGGACATCTTCTGATTTACTATGTTGTCTTTTATTTCCTGTGTAGAATCTATGGGGCCATGCGAGCCAAACGAGTTTCAGTGTGCCAATGGGAAATGCATTTTGCAGCTATGGAGATGTGATCGAGACGACGACTGTTCCGATAACAGCGATGAGCGTGGATGCTGTATGCATAAACTTTGTGAAATATTTAGTAAACTTTAGCAAACCCAAAGTCATTATAATTTGCTAATTTTTCTTAATGTGTTTTAACAATACGTGTTATTTTGCTTAGTGAAATTTTTGTTGAATTGTGATTTCTGCGCTTTCAGTGGCCACCGCTGAACCATATGCCGTGTGCGGTCCTTACGAATTCAGTTGCTCCAGCATTCGTCAGTGTGTTCCAGTGGCATATCATTGTGATGGAGAGATTGACTGCCAAGACAGATCAGATGAGATCGGTTGTGGTACGTTGACTCATTGTTTCCTTTAAGCCGCTCTGATATCTGTTGCGTTTAGAAGGCATGTGCCAGCTGGTGCTTCAAGGTTTGAGGCAAATGCAATTAATGATTGGTTATGATTTTAAAGTTTGTGTATACAGTAACTCTTTGCTTTGTGAATTAGTTATGTCACAATGGAGAGAGAAAGACAGACAGACGGACGGACGGACGGACAGACAGAGCCATGGACTGTACTAGCTTTTGGAGCTTAAGCAACTGAGATCAAGCAGCTTTTTGCCATTTCTGTTTCAGTTCCGCCGACAATAGTGAAGAGACCGCCTTCTGAAGTAATGACTGAACTTGGACAAACCATCACAATCGATTGTGAGGCCATCGGTGTACCTCCGCCTCTCATTGTCTGGAGACTGAACTGGGGACGTATCGGAGAAGCGCCCAGAGTAACCACGGAAACTAGAAAAATCCCAGGCTCTGGAGCCCAAGGTGCAGCAGTCAGTCAGGGCGTGCTCATCATCAGAGATGCTCAAAAGGAAGATGAAGGGGCGTACACGTGTGAAGCAATGAATAGCAAAGGAAGTGTACTTGCTGTTCCGGATGCCATACTTATTATCAGACGTAGGCCTAATTCCTCTTCTTTTACTTTTGTTGGCTCATATCTGAAGTGAATTCTTATTAGTTCTTAATAATTCTTCAAATTATATAATTTCTTATACATGATTAAACTTTACAATGTTGTATTTTTTACATGAAAATACTTCCTTCTGAAATCAGGCTCCCTGGTGAAAACCAGTCTTGTTGTGATGCAGTTTAATACGACAATATGTCCATAAAGTTGACTCTTGATGCTTTAGAGTTTAAACCTATGAGTTTGATACTATTAACCAGTTTAGACTGTATGTTAGAAGTGTTTTGATATGGTTTGTTTCCATATGCTGTAAATAAATAAATAAAAGAATTTTGAAGATATGGATATTTACTTTTCAAATAATTTGCACAACAAGTGTGTGATATTTTTAAGATGTGATGACAGTTTGATGTTTGAACTGTTTTCTTTGGCAGCACCCATTGGCATTTGTCAATCCCCGCACTTTAATGATGAAGCTCGTTCAACGGCAGAATGCGTGCCGTGCTTCTGCTTTGGAATCACCGAAGATTGCGCCAGCAGCAAGCTTCACTTATCTCAGGTACAGGCGCTTTCATTTCTAGAATCGATTTTACTCCTAAGTGCAGAGTTAAGCTGTGGGCTGAATTTGTTACTGAATTATGTCACTGTTGATTAATTAAAATTAATCAGTTATTCATTTTCCAAAAGAGCTCGGCAATTATACAAACATTTGCTGGCTATTCTTATAAAGTAATCACTATTTCAATAATTTTTGTTGTTTTATCTAAATATATGATTACATGATTTTCGTTCTTGTGTTTTGAATTCGGGTTGCTTGATTTTTCAATTTCAACAGGTCGCCACAAGTCGTTTATTGTCGCTGGTTGATTATCGCACAATGACAGCATTGCCGATGAGCAACGACATTCTTAGATTTGATGGACAGCAAAGAGAATCGTCGATTGTAGACTATGCAAGAAATGTCAGAGGATCGGGCTTCTTCTGGAGCCTGCCTTCAATGTTCTTGGGCAACAAGGTACGTCGTTTGCTGTGAGAAAAACCTGCCTCTGCATTCTGATACAATGACTGCCTCTTCGTACAATAGAAGAAGTGTTCAACTGGATGTGGCTGAAATAATATTTCGTTTGATTTGTCTCTTTCTGTTTTAATACAGGTGACAAGCTATGGTGGAAAGCTCAGATATACAATCTACTATACAACACATAGACGAAACAGACAGCTTGAACCAGAACCAGACCTGGTTATCTACGTATGTACTTGAATGATTTCATTGAATTTTTTTAGCCTAATCACTTTAAATAAGCTTTGGTGTATTATTATTAAGTACGTGTAAAATACAAAGTGACTTACAGTTGTTTTGACTGATGCAAGTGCATTTTTTGGTCTAAATTTTGAAGATTACAAGTTTTCTTAAAAGCACTGCACATGGAATTTCATTTGTATAGATTAGACTTGTGTGATCTGTTTAGGGAAATAATATGTCGTTGTTCCATTCGGAATTTGTTCAACCGTTTCCTGATATTGAACAGAGCCCTGAAATCTTGCTGAGAGAGGTTAGCTTTATAATAATGCATGACATACTTTTCTTTAAATTGACAAATTTATCTCGTGACATGAGAGGCTGTGATAGGACACCAAATGCAATGGAAAGAGATGGACGATGACTGAAGGGCCCAAAATTAAATTTGGTGCCAGCTTTTTCTTGGAATTCTGTACAGACTCATTAGCAATAGTTGTCTTATAGTTATAAACTCCATTGGCATAGTCACGGGGGACCCCGGACCCCCTAGTGGGATCGGGACCAGTCATGAGATTCGTCCAAAACAGGTGAGTAGTTGGGTTGGGGGGTTGGGGGGGTAGTATTAGGTCAAGAAATGCACACCAAACAATAGACTCCAAAGCGTTTGAGATGATGACCTTTTTTGCTCGTCAAGATTTTAGGACCGAGAAATGGCGAAGTCTTCCCCTCCCCATTTATTCCGGAATCCTGGCTACACTACTGACGACCTCGGATTTGAGATCAAAGTGTCATTGTGTTTTGCAGCAGCACTTGCTAGTGTTGTGTGACCTGCCATTCTGTATACTCCGAATCAATTAATATTGCAAATCTTTTCAATTTGTTGCAATTATTTAAAGAACCATTGACGGATGATTCATCTAATGATGTCATTACTTGCATCAGATTCCCATATCATCACTATTTTTATTTCTTGAATGCTAATAAGCGTCTGTAATAATTAATTTTCCAAAAATAACTGTCAATTGCATTATTATTTATTATTAGTAGGTTTCACGATTGGCAATGAGAGAGACTGTGAGACAAGTCTTGGTGTGTTTGTTAAATTGAAGATCTGTTGAGATTACAATTTTAGACTGCATGGACACTTGATGAAGCAGGGAGAAGGCCAGCCACAAGACCTGAATTCATGATGGTCATTCAAAATATTGAGTTCATACTCATCAAGTCCCGTTACGAAAGCTCTCAGGACGAAGTCAGGTGCGGTTCTTCTGGACTGTAATAACTGTTTTAAAACACGTCTAATAAAATGTTGGTAAGCAAATTTGGGCAGGAAAACACGGTGGGTATCCAAAACTCAGAGGTTTGAATCCCTTCTTAGAAAATGTCAGCCATCAAGAACTCGGGGAGGGCGTTGGGCTTTAGCGAATTTTCAGCCTGTAGATTCTCTAATCAAACCTCTTTATTGTATGGCACAGTGATTACTGGTATATTTCAGTGGTTTTTGGCTTTTTCATTGTGGAAGGCCAGCTTGTGCAATGGATGTATAGGAATAGATATTGTTCTGTTTAGACCTCTGTCGGCAAATGGCTGTGGAATCAATCGATGTGTACTTTTTAAGCTTTGATTGTTTTCTCAAATGGATTATTTGCGTATTTTGTCTAAGGTTGAGCAGCATTTCGATGACAACGGCAACACCTGAGAGTTCTCCTGGTCACGGTAGAGCGCCTCTGGTGGAAGAATGCCGCTGCCCGAGTGGTTATTCCGGCACTTCCTGTGAGGTACGGGCATTTCTGATTTGTTGTGTACAGATGTATACCTGGTAGTGACATTTTGTATTTTTGGTACATTTGATGCTCGTATTTGATGAGATTTTCTTAGCTGATCAACTATGATAATTATGCGAGTAATTGTTGTACTTAGGCTGATTAGTTACTGTGTTAGGACTGCTGTAAATACCATTTTCAAAATGATCCATTGTAATTCTATTTGCAGCAGCATATCCTGTTAAGATGTTTTTCTATTGTTTATTATATAATTTCATGGCATCGTTTTTTGCTGTCATTGTGTTTTGCATGAGAATTACATAAGTTTGCCAAATGTTTGGTGTGACAGTCGATTCCAGAATTTTTTATATGCAGAACAAACTCTCAGCCTAAATACTTATTTTTTTAATACGTAACAGAGATGCAGTTCTGGATTTTACCGACAAAGGTCAGGACGTTATTTGGGTCAGTGCACCCGATGTGCTTGTCGCGATTGTCACCCAGAAACGGGAAAATGCCCAGAAATGGTAGCGTTGGTTGCCTTCTATTCTTTTTCGATTTGTTATATTTGATTTTGGGGTTCTTTCTGCATGTCAGTGGCGGCTCCACAGGGGGATGGGGGGAGGGGGCGTGCCCCCATATTGAGTGCCTGGCCCCCCAGTGGCCCCCTGTTGGGACTCTATACTTAATACTTCATACCTAACAACAAATAGTTGCCCCCATGATTAGAAGTTGCCACCCCAACGCCCCCCCACTTGCCAAATCCTGGAGCCGCCACTGATGCATGTCACTTGTTGAATCAGTGTTATTAAGATTATTGTTCTTTTCTTTATTTAAAATTAAGTACATGTACCAGCTAAATGTTTGTGTTAACAACTGTTGGAGAAAATCAAATTTTTATGACAATGATAATTGTTCACTTTTATAGCACCGCTTCTAGTACTTGAGGGTATCGATTGATGGCACTTTAAGTCCATTCACAAATTATTGGGTGAATTAATTTCAGAGTCAGTGGGAGGCAGCAAGACAGAAGATAAGAACTTTGATTTTTTTGCCTTCAGCATATATTGTTTCTTTGCTTAATCACTGAAGTTATAGTGGTATGAATTTTGACTTTTTCTCTGTCGTGCAACTGCATTAAGGTTATGCAACCGCATTGTAGAAGTGCCAACCCAATGCAATTGGTTCACGATGTGATCGATGCCACTCAGGGTATTATGCTGTTGCTCAGCAAGGGACCACAGCAGTTCAATGCATCATCTGCCCATGTCCTCTAAGGGGAGATGGGTGAGTCATGATCATGGATTCTAATTTTAAAATTCCTTTCAAGTTAAAAGTTAAAAGATGATGACAAATACGATGATGACGACGACGATGATGATGATGATGATGATGACGATGATGGTGGTGGTGGTGATGATGATGATGACAATGATTGATAAAACGATTATGATAGGCATAATATAAGTGATAATCATTGCTAATTTATCTGATCTTGCAGACAACCCAGTAACTGCAAACTTGACGTGAATCAAGAGGTCGTTTGTCTCGACTGTCGGTATGGCTATTCGGGCAGACTTTGTGACGAATGTGCTCCGGGTTTTGAGAAAATTTCTGGGGACTGTGAACAAGGTTTCTGGAAAATATTAATTGCAAAGGAAAATATTAATTGCAAGCATGGAAATATTGACTCTTGCTGTGTTGCATGATTATACGTGCAGATGAAATGTGTTCCATGGTTTTTGAATATTTGATGATAAGTCGTGTGTTGATGTGTAATAATTTGTGACTATGACGTTGTCAGTGACTCTTATTAATATTTGGCTTGCAATTGTATTATGAATTTTTATATTTTGTTGTTTAAGTTGTAAGAAGGTGTGACTCACGAGGAAGCATAGGTTTACACACAGGTTTACTCTTGGCATCGCCTCCATGCAACTGCAGGGTCTGTGAAAACCACAAGAATTCTTGTTTTGTTACAATCTGCTGTTGCCTATTTAGTAAGGTTTTTAAAGAAGAGTTTCACTCTGTTACCATCATGATTGTCAAATTTGAAATCGTATGCCAAAAACCAGTGTATTTATTGATGTATTTAGCATAACAGTGTTGCTATATGCCTATGATTCTTTTTATTTGATTATCTTGTAAATGTATTGCTGTTTGATTGTTGATTTTTTTTATCTAGCGCTATGTCTCTGGTCATGTATGCAACACCTGCCAGGAAAACACTTTCCACCTGTCGGAGTCGAATCCAGATGGCTGTCTACCTTGTTTCTGCATGGGAGTCACTCGGTCATGCACCAGTTCCACTTTGAACCGCACTCAGGTGACGACTCCTTGATATTAGTTTGAGATATTTCAGCATGATGTCATGTCCGATGAAGTAGAAACATGCAGTCAAACTCAATTGATTCTAATGCTTTGATTCTTTGTAATGTTTGGAATAATATTGTGCACTGCAGCTGTTATAACAGGTGGTGGAAAATGAATAATCATCTGCTTCACTAGGCATACTTTGGTAACAGGTGGCTGAGGCATTGATTTATATTGAAAGCTGGAACAAGTCAGTTTGTATGAAGTGAACAGAACCTCACTATCACTACAAAGTGTAGTACTTTTAATTATTTAAAATAATAATTATTTAATAATAATTATTATTTAATAATAATTATTATTTAATAATAATAATAATAATAATAATAATAATAATAATAATAATAATAATAATAATAATAATAATAATAATAATAATAATAACAGAAGCCGGTTTTATAGTGGTTCAGTAGGATCTGCCCTGTATGAGAATCACTATGTACTCTGTCCATCTGTGCATGATTCCAGATTCGTCTTTCTGCTCAATCTGGGGAGCACGGTCTTGTCATAACGGATGAAAACCGTCTTCAAAATTTTACAGACGGATTTCGAGCTGATCAAAGGATACAAGGCGTTGTTTACCAGCATCCAGGGCGTCAACCTCTGCCCATCGACAGTTACTGGCTTCTGCCGTCAAAATTCCTTGGAAATATGGTGATCATCTTAATTCATTAATTCACTCACTCATTCATTTGCTAACTCATTTGCTCATTCAACCACTGATTCATTCATTCATTCATTCATTCATTCATTCATCCATCAATTCACACTCTATGTAAAATGTATGTTCAGTTGTTAGAAATACCTGTGCATCTACAAGCTTGTTTATTTTGAATGAGCACAGAAGCTGATTGCTTGAAATGTTGAATGCAATTCATTCCACTGATAACATTGGCAATCGATAAATGAATCAGTTGATAAAATATAACTTTATGAATATTCTTAGCTCGCAAGTTACGGTGGCTATTTGCAATACAAAACGCCTGACGTGGCTCAGTCTCCATATCCAGATATCAAGATCGGTGTAAGTTGTTCAACTCTGAAAAGTGATTTAAGTTTTTTCATTCGAGTGGAGACAATTATTTTATGAATTTCTATGAACTAATCTACAAATGTGTGTATTGCAGCCATACAAAAATTTATTCAGCTTAATTTTGTGAACATAACTGCTTGAGATGGCATAGTAATATTTGTACAAAAATAGCTCAGAATTGATACTAGGTGCCTGATGCCATTATTAGTTGGTAACTTGGTACTTTCACTAAATGAGCATGTAAACTATGTTGCATTTTGTACTTGGTCTTTGTAGTGTGTTATCAGAACTTCAGTTATTTCAAATCTGCCAATGCTTATTAAATATAACAAAGGTGAAGCCGAAGCACTCGTGTAACATTGGTGATATTAGGATATTGAGTATTTTACGCAGGGGACTGGTATTACCTTACACTACAGAAACAGACGACAACAAGAAGAACGACCAAGTAGCACGAAAGTTCAGTTTTCTGAGGTAAGGGTGGCATTTTAATAAGGAAACAGAGTTATGAATCATATTGGAAGATCTGAGTTTGAAATTATCAATTGTATGCTTATTTGGACTTAACCCTTTGAATCCATAAGGCCAATATTGCGGCTTCATAACATATTGGTTATACTGATTTCCGTGGCAGAAGGGTTAAGAAAATACCTAGCATCTTATAAAGAGCTGTATAGAACAGCTTCATTAAATGTGGTGGTGATGATGATGATGATGATGATGATGATGATGATGATGATGATGATGATGATGATGATGATGATGATGATGATGATGATGATGATGATGATGATGATGATGATGATGATGATGATGGCCCATAAAATGATGTTTTTTACAACAGCAATACTGGACAGATGCAGGCGGAAGACGAGCCACTCGAAATGACTTGCTGGTTGTCTTGTCAAACCTCGAGTACATCATGATTAAAGCTGCTCATGACTCCATAGCACGGTAGACGAAATATTTTATACCAGTTTTTGGCCAAGACACTAAGCTACCATGAAATCAAACTCAAATACATATGTCTACATAATGTATTGTAACTTGCTTGAGTTTAGGTTTGATACTAATAAATATTTGATTTCAAATAAAATGAAAACTAGGAACTGAGAAAATTATTCCAGTATTATCATTACTACCTTCTGATAATAATAATAATAATAATGTGATTTTAAGTGGTTTAGGAGGCTAAGTAAGCCTGTGTGAAAACCACTGATGTAACCATCTGCATTCAATAACCTAGTTTATCTAGATAGCCTTTGAATCCGTTCACTGTTTCAACTGTCACTCCCACCTCGTCCAAACTGTTCCATTTGTCCACAACCCTTGCACTAAAAAGTTTTTTTCTTTCTTGGACCAACCCTCTGCTTAAACAATTTGCACTTGTGGCCTCTTGTGCTGCTATAGTGTGCCAATGTAAAGAATCGATCATATGGCACATCTACTTTCCCAGTCATTATTTTGTATGTTTCTATCAAATCCCCTCTCTCTTCTCCTTTCCTAATGTTGTCAGTCCACAATATTGAAGTCTTCTTTTGTAGCTTAAATTATGGCACCCATTGACCATCTTCGTTGCTCGTCTTTGCACTTTTTCTAAAAGTTCTATATCTTTTTCAAGAATGGATTCCAAGCCTGAACACAGTATTCCAGATGAGGCCTTACTAATGACTTATAAAGTTTAATGATTATCTCTTTGTCACGACTCACAATTGTCCTTTTCACCATTTCCCAACATTTGGTTTCCCTTTTTGCTGCCTCCATGCATTGGTGAGATGGATTCATACTTCTATGGGTGATTATCCCCAAGTCTCTTTCTTTTTCTGTTGTGGTTAGAACCTTCCCCTAAAGAATATTCATTACCATTATTAGACTTCCCAACATGCATTACAGAACATTTATCAATATTGAAAAGCATCTGCCAGTCCACAGACCACTGAAACAATTTCCTTAGATCTTCTTGTAAAATTTTTGCATCATCCTCCGAGTCTATATTTCTGCATAGCTTTGTGTCATCGGCAAACTTTGAAATTTTGGACAGTAATCCTTCATCGATATCATTTATATATATTAGAAAAAGTAATGGCCCAAGCACTGAGCCCTGAGGCACTCCACTGATAACTCTTGCCCATTGCGAATGGCCTCCCCCTAATGCCAACCTTCTGTCTTCTTCCCTTCAACCAATTTTCAATCCATCTGAGAATATTGCCCCTTATTCCACAGGACTTCAGTTTGGCAGCCAGCCTTATATGGGGTACTTTATCAAAAGCTTTGGCAAAATCTAAATATATTATGTCTACTCCCTTGCCCTTGTCTAGATTATCAAAAACCTCCTCCAGAAAGTCCAACAGGTTGGTTGTGGCATGAACGCCCCTTTGTAAATCCATGCTGACTATCTTTAACAATTTTATGCCTAGTCAAATGTTCCAAAATGCTTTCTTTCAGTATTTTTTCCATAACTTTACCGATTACAGATGTTAGGCTCACTGGTCTGTAATTGCTTGGTTCACTTCGTTTTCCCTTCTTGAACAGTGGGCTGACTAATGCGTCTCTCCAGTCTTGCGGTACTACTCCAGTTCTGAGTGATTCATTGATTATCAAAGCAATTGCATGTCCTATTTCATTTCGAACCTCGTAAAGAAACTTTGGATGTAAAGCCATCTAATCCTGGGCTCTTGTCTGTCTTTAAATTGGTCAAAACCTTGATAACACATTCTTTTGTACACACTATATCTGTTAGCATTTCTTCTTCATTTCCATCAAACACAATTTTGGCTTCTGGCATAGTATTTGTATTTTCCTCTGTAAATACTGAACAAAAATAGTTATTTAGAATCTGTGCAGTTTCTACATCGTCTGTTATTGCACATCCTGCGCTGTCCAAGAGGGGACCGACTGTGTCCTTTCGTCTCAACTTTCTATTACAATATTTGTAGAAACTTTTTGCTGTTCTGTTTTATATTTTTTGCTAATCTACCTTCAAAATTTGCAATAGCCATCTTGTTAGTAACTGCTGATGCTTTTCTTTTCTGAGTATACTGTTCCTCCAAGATCTTAAGTCTGTGCTGATTCTGCTCATTTCCTTTACTTGCTAATCTGAGTTTACTTAGTTTCCTCCACGCTTTGTTTTTCGCCCTTCTTTTTCGTTGCACTTCTCTTGTTATCCAAGGAAGTTTGTTATTAATTTTCTTCTGTTTGGGAATGGTCAATTCTATGACTTTGGACATACATTTGTAAATATGCTCCAGCCTTCCTCGGTGTCTTTTCCTGTTATCTCCTCTCCAAATCCATTTCTGTAATCATCTTCCTTGCCAGGTCATATTCTCCCTTAAAAAAGTTACGTCTATCCAGAAACTGCTTTTGTTGACCTATCCCAAAGTTAATAGTAAAACTGACCATTTGGTGATCACTTGTTGCAAAATTCTGCCCAACCTCCACGTTGGAAACTATATTCTCCTCTCTTGTTAGAACCAGGTCTAATATGTTGTTGCCTCTTGTTGGCCTTGTCACATGCTGAAACAGAAAATTATCATTGACACAGTCCAGAAATTTCCTATCACATGATCTCTCTGTATCCAGCGTTTCCCAGTCTACATGATAATTAAAGTCACCCATTATAACAACATTTTCTCTTGATACCCTGTTCAATAAAGCAAACATTCCATTATCTGATTCTTCCATAGCACTTGGTGTTCTGTAACAAAACCCCTACCAATATTTTTCTCTCGGTGACTTCTGATTTCACACCATATATGCTCCTTTGAAGTGATCATTTTCTATGTCTGTTCGCTCCATGGCATGCAAGCCTTCTTTAATGTAAAAGTAGTACCCTCCTGCTCCATGACCTTTGCTGCTCTGGTTTTCCCTATCTTTTCTAAACATAGCATATCCCTGTAAATTTAGTTCGGTATCATCAATGTCACACTTGGCCCACGATTCTGTGATTCCGATAATGTCTGGACTCATAACTTTTACTTGCATCTCCAACTCGGCCATTTTAAAACCCCAATCAAACTCCTAGCATTTACATAAAAACAGTTCAGTGGTTTTCCATACCCTGACATACTAACTACATTACCGCTATTAATAATTTCATCTGTATTATAATTGTGACAGCTAGAGAAACCATATTCTATGTCACCCCTAGATTTATGCCTAATTACTTCCATATTATCTCTATATTTGTTATCACCTTTACCACTTAGACATATGGCTTTGTCTCTAACTGTCAACCTACTTAGTTTAAAGCCTTACAGCAGCATTTAACACATGCAAATATTTTCCTAGCTATTTTATCTGCACCATACCTGTTGAGATGCAGCCCATCCTTTCCCAAATACCTGTCCCAAACATCGAAGTCGGCGTTCAGAAACTCAGCTCCTTCGCTCTGGCACAGTTCCCACAGTTCCTCGTTGACGCTGGTCCTCTTCCTCTCCATCTGATAGAAAACCTTTTTACTGAAATGTAAAACAGTAGTGCAATTTTAAATTCTGTAAGTAAGTATAATTATAGGTGCTGTCAATTTGCCTTGCTGTAGAATTATGAATCTGGGCATTCAGGCACTGCAGAGCTGCTTGCGTTATCAAGCATAGACTGACAACTTCAGTTCATATGCATGACAATAAAATGATTAATCACTGCTAATACGTTTCTAACTTTCTGTTGTGTTTTCAATTTGGATGATGCACCATACAACTGTGTTGATATTTAGAATTGGTGATGTAGTCTTGGACACCGCTGAGAGGAGAAATACAGGTTTCGAAAGAGCGTACGCTGTTGAAGAATGTGTCTGTCCAGTTGGATACAAGGGTCTATCGTGTGAGGTAAGCTCAGACTAAAGCACGGAATATGGATGTTGCCAAAAATAATTCTATAAAATGTGTACCACTTCAACGCTAAAATTTAAGGAGTTTGTAGGTCATCAAAAATTTTCAGGGGAGCTATTTTGGTAAAACTGTAACTGCTATATCATGCTTTCATGCTTGAGGAATGAGATTTAGATCTTCATAAGTGATTAGAAGCCACTGAAAGAGTGAAGAGTGGGAGAATGGTTTTGAATATCACCTCAGATTCTCTGCAGGCAGAGAGAGAGAGAGAGACAGAGACAGAGACAGACAGACAGACAGACAGACAGACAGATAGAGACAGAGACAGACAGACAGAGATAAAGAGAGAGAGACAGAGATATTTTGAATTTACATTGTTCATCTGCACATCATATTGCATGTAGTTGGTAAATGGAATTTGTAGGTAAGCATTTCTTGACTGAGTTAAACTTCAGTTACGTTTTATTCGTGCTTATAGAACTGTGACTCTGGATACTGGAAGTCAAATCCAAACCCTATCATTGGCCAATGTCAGCCTTGTGACTGCCATGGCCACTCGAGTACCTGCGACCCAGCCACTGGCCAGTGCATGGCAAGTGTAGCTCAGCATTGTAATTCACTAAACTAACGAATTTCCTACAGCTATTTTTCTATTTCAACAGCTTTTAGGAAGTTATTAATGTTGTGTCTGTCTATTTCAATTAATTGTTGTTTGTGCATTTACCGGTAAATGTCTCAGTTCATTTAATTCCAAAGCAGTCATGATATTGAATCTCATAATCAGAAATTCGTTTGTGTGATTTTATTTCCATGCACTTAAAGTGTGCGTTGATCAATGCACTGTATTTTGTCTTTGCTTCCGTTTAGTGTTTGTAGTGTTGAACTTGATTTTCACAGAATTGTCGGCACAACACGGAAGGCCGCTACTGTGACGTCTGCGCTCGTGGTTACTATGGTGACGCTACTCATGGAACTCCAAGTGACTGCCTCCCCTGTCCCTGTCCACTTACTCACTCACCAAACCAGTGCGTTGACCACCAGAATATAGCATAGCATAGCATGGTGTATTTGTAGCAAAAATAGTCTGTGGAGGAGTTCAAAATTACTGAGAAGCTAAAGAGAAAATGTGAAGTGATCTCCAAAATTTGTTTATATGTCATATAAAAGACAAAAGGAATACTGTTAAACCAAAAATTATTTAAAGAAGTGCATGTTACGTGCCTAGGGGTACATGCAAAGTTGCATTGTTTGCTTGGGGGTAATTTTAAAAAAGGCTGGGAACTACTGTTCCAAATATTTATGAAATTGACAAAATTTAATTTTCCTTGTAATGATTTCTTGGCTTTTATGCTAATATTTTATTCCCTTTTTTATAATTACTATTCATGTATCTTTTGTAATACAGACACTTTTTATTAGTAAATTGTTTATTGTTAATTTTGGATTGAGTGGAAGTCTGTGTTTATAGATTCAGCCCAACGTGCATATTGGACACCGATCATAGGGTCACTTGCACTGCCTGCCCGGCGGGCCACACTGGCAGAATGTGTGAATAGTAAGTGCATTCATTTTTATTATCCTTTCTTCTTTTCGTTTCCATTCGGTTGTCTTTGAATTTTGTTGATTCTGTATCCAGTTGTTTACACAAGTGTTCATTATAGACTTTATACGTTTACTTTGAAAACTTGGTAAAATATTTCGTTTTTCTTTTCTCTTTTGCAAACTTGTCTATTTTCTTATTGTGTTTGAGTGTATGTAACACCTATTTTCTGATTGTTTTAATGTCAGTTATTATTAGTTAAGCACCTGTCACACTGCTAGCTGCTGTGTCACCAGCACTGGTCACGCGTACATGGTGTATTAGAAATTTTTAGAAATCAGATGACATTTAAAGTTTTCAAATTATCTTATGATTACTTTCAAATGTTTGATTTTAATATAGCAAACTAACTCCAATTAAGCAGTTTAAGTTGCGTTCATCAGTAGATTATGTTGGACACAGTTGCAATAGCTGTTTTGTGCTGCTTTTTTGTTGGCGTTAGAATTGAGTCCTTCGTATTGAGTTTGAGTATATTTTGGTTCATAATTTTTGGCATTCTTTAGAGGTTTGCTGTTTTCTTGAGCAATGTTGCTGTGCTTATTTATGTGTGTTTGTAATGTTGAGTTCTTTAAGTTGCGTTTAACTTTAAATTTGTCAAGTTGTGCCGACGGATATTCTGGAGATCCTCGTACCGAGGGTGAATACTGCAGAAGGGACGGTGGAATTGACGATGATCCAGGTTCGACTGGGATCGCCAATTTCTTTTTGCAAGACATTAAAACTTGAACTGTGGTTCTTCAAAAAACGACGATGAAACTATACTAAATAATAATAATAATAATAATAATAATAATAATAATAATAATAATAATAATAATAATAATAATAATAGTGATAGTGATAATAATGATAGTGATAATAATAGTTATAATAATAGTTATAATAATAATAATAGTTATAATAATAATAGTTATAATAATAATAGTGATACTACTACTACTACTACTACTACTACTACTACTACTAATAATAATAATAATAATAATGATAATGATGATGATGATGATGATGATGATGATGATGATGCTCTAGGATTTGATGGGGGATGTTGGTGATAATCCATGGGGCCAACCATTTGTTGTTTAATGATTGATGATGAGTCCCAACTGGGGCCACTGGGGAGGCTCTCAATAGGGGGATGGCCCCGGTGGATGACTGATGATGATGATGATGATGATGATGATGATGATGATGATGATGATGATGATGATGATGATGATGATGATGATGATGATGATGATGATGATGATGATGATAAGGTTTAAAGTGGTTCAGGAGGGTTTACTCTGTGTGAGAACGCATGCAGTGTCTTAATTAAGTGAAGGTCAAAATGAGGCAAACTGACTCCTGCAAACAGTTTGCTTTATATGAACTGCTATGCATTCATTTATCTTTATCATATGCAACCTCAAAAACAGTGACAGCATTTAATATTGAAAACTATTTAGACCCAATAAACCCAATATATATACAACATTGTCTCTGTGTCTGTGAGCTTATGTATGGATTATCTCTTTAATTTCGATAAATTTTTAATTTTTTAGTGATTTCTTTAATAATATTTCTCTTTAGATTGTGGCTGTGATGATTCTGGTACAATTGCACATACTCGATGTGATGTTGAAAAGTCTCGATGTCAATGCAAGGTATTGAAATCCCCATTTGCTATGCTATGGTTATTGGTTGCAACTATAAAGGCTACAAATTGTCATCCATGAGCATTGCAGCCATCTGCAAATATAATTTATAATAAACCTGCAATCATCAAGGAAAAACTGATGATATTCTGTTTCAATCTGCATTACTATATATATATATATATATATATATATATATATATATATATATATATATATATATATATATATATATTTCCAGGCTTATGTTGAGGGTCAGTACTGCTCACAATGCCAGCGCGGCTACTTCTTCCTATCGTCTGACAATCCACAGGGCTGTGTGAGCTGCTTCTGCATGGGACTGACACGGGATTGCCGAAGCTCCAACTACTACAGGTCCCAGGTCGGTTGTTTTTAACATTAATGATAATGATAACAGGGGCTTAGAATGGTTCCGTAGGGTCTGCCCTGTACGATGACCACTATGTTCCACACATCCATTCATTTATTCACTTCATGGTCTTGATGTGCAATCTCATTCTTTGCCCTCTTCTTGTCCTCTTGTAGATTTGTTCCTGTAGTTTCATTCTTTGTCTTCTAGTCTCTGCATCTACGAATAATAAAACATTGCAGTGCATACAATGCGTCATAAATGCCTCGTTCAGTTACTCTGCCTATGGCCACAATGCTTTATCTGGAAGACCAAGAACAGCCTGGCTAGATAACATAACAACATGGACTGGAAGGTTTCAAAACAATCTGAAACAGAAGAACGACAGACATGGAGAGATGTGATACATAGTGTAGCCCAACCTCTCTCATTGAGGATGGCTGAAGACCAGAACAGAACAATAGCTATGCAAGGCCAATCTAATACCCCATAGTACTTACCGGAAGGTTTATTTTAAAAGCATTTGCACTATAGTAGTAGCCATTACTGTCTCCTCGTCCAATTCATTCACTGCAGCACTAAAAATGTTTTTGTATCTCCAAAGCCGTTTCTCAAATAGTTTCATGTTATGTCCTTGAGTTCCATCCTACTGTTTTTACTTTTGTGTTTTTAGGTATGTCTACGTATTTTCACTATTACCCCCCGGTACTTAAACTCTATTGAGTTGCCTGAAGCTACAGCTAATCATGTTAGAGAATCCTGAGAACCTGCTTTTTCAAAGCTTTCAGTTACTCTAGTCTACAGCCTGGTTCTCTTCTGGTCAATCGATCAACTATAGCTATGCAAAGTGCTGTTGACAATGAATTCCATTGTGGTGCTACATCAATTTGTTGGTTTGTGATGATTAGATGCATTGTTGCTCTTTCTTCAGATCGAGCCAGATTATGTTGCAAATCATGGCTTCAAACTGACGACGCGCCGACTCGATCAGCAAATTGAGGACAGAATAACGGCAGATTCATCTAGGAAAATAATTCACTATGGGGGAAGTCCACAGGCTCAGATGGAGAAGTCAAGCCTCTACTGGAATCTACCGTCAAAGTTTACTGGGAATAAGGTAGATTTTGCAGATTCTCATCAACATCTCTCAACACAAGTGGTAGAGTTTTTAATGTGTTTGCTTTTGTCATTCTGTGATAAGGAATGTTATAATTGCATCACAGCCTTTCACAGGTTACTCCAATATTATTGGATTTTAATAGTTTGACATACAGATGAAAATATATCCTTACCTTTGCTATCACTCGATTGCGCCTAGAGTTACCAAAAAATCATCAAGACAAGCCTTTGGTGAGTTGTATTTGATTGGGTTTTTATGTTTTCTGATATCATAACGCTGTATTATTGCCGTTTTCTCTAATAAATCTAGGCCCTAGATTTACTAGATTTCTCTCCACCATTGATTCCTGTATTGTTTTATACTCTGCAGGTCAATTCATACGGGGGCTATTTGAGCTTTCAGCTGGAGTATATGTTCCACCAAAGACTAGGCTCTGGTTATCAGGATGCAGATATTGAGCTCATTGTAAGTTCATCCACAGCACTTAAGCATTGTAATTATTCAGTGAAAAGTTCCTTTTAGTGCAGTGGACAGAGGAGTGAGGAAAGAAACAGTTTTTGACTGTGAAACTCTTGAGTTCATTAAAGCCACGCTTGAATCCTGTTTTTAACAACACTGACGATGACTTTTTGGTGTAATTTCTTTCAGAGTGGAGACAGTCGCTTCTACATGTTCCTTCAGTCATATCCACTTCCCGGTGAAATCAATGTGTACAACATCTCACTTGTTGAAGCACGTTTCCTTCTTTTCTGTTATTTCTAATTGCTAATGCACTAAACAATTTCTGAACATTCAAAATCTTTCATTAGCACTTTTAAAAATTCCTAAGTTTTTCTGTTTTAAAACTTGCGTTTAGTCGTCATTTCGACAAATCGATGGTGCTTCACCGACCCGAGAGACTTTTCTCAAGGCTTTTGCTTCGCTTGACGCCATCTTGATACGTGCCACTCACTACAGCTACATGCCAATAGTGACGCTTGGTCGCCTTTCCATGGACACGGCGGTGGATTGGGACACGCATCAGAAGGTGGCCGTCGAAGTGGAACAGTGCTCGTGTCCTGACGGCTACAGCGGTCTGTCTTGTGAGGTTGGAATTGAGGACCACCATTCAGTCTTTTGAATCATCACATCATTCAAGTTAATGCCGTTCATTCTGTGTATTTGTTTGAAGATTTTTCAATGGTAATACCAACCAATGACCATTCCAGATTTGGTTCTATGCACTGAGTTGTATATGAGACAATTGAGCACCGAACTTTTGCACTGCTTGAGCTTTGATTGTACATTGAAAGTTCTGTCTTGCCAGGAATGTGTGCCAGGATATTCACGTGTTCCGGATCCTTCCGTCCCTTTGGGTCGTTGTGTCAGATGCAGCTGCAATAATCATTCCTCTTCGTGTGATCTTCACACCGGATCGTGTTTGGTAAGAATTTCGCCCGTTTAAAATTAGAAGATACATCAGGAAGATATCCAATGATGATGGAACATGATCCGATGTACTACTTTATCCTGTACAAGTGTTTGAGGCTTTGTTGTAATTCTAGAATTGCAGGGATCATACAACTGGCGATCGGTGCGACCAGTGTGAGGCTGGATTCTTCGGTGACCCGTCAGTCGGGACCTCCGGTGACTGTCAGCCATGTCCGTGTCCTGGAACATCGCAAGAAAACAGGTAGATGACGCCTTCGTCAATCTTTGGTATCGTGGGTGTTGTTGACTCTATTCTATTCTATTCTACATGATGATTTATATAGCGCAGTAGCATAGCGAGGGCCAAAGTCAAGAGCGCTTTACATGGAACAATCGTATGATGAGTTGAAAAGGTGTGTTTTAAGTTTGGTGGCGAATGACTCGAAGGAAGAGTCTGCGTGGTGCCAATCTCTGAATTCTCTTTTTGCTTGCCATTATGAATATTAGTAATAAAAATCAAGGTTTTTGAAGTTTCATCGGCTGTTGACTGTTGTCGTTTGCTTTCCTAAAAGGTTCTCTTCGACTTGTTCTCTTGACGCGGATGGACGGCCGACGTGCGACCAATGCCCACCCGGATATACAGGGAGACAGTGCGAAAGGTAAATTGCTAGTGTGTTACATGCTGTTGAACTGATTTGGCTTCATTGTTTCAAATGACAAAGTCAAATAATTGATAGCTATTTTTATATTAAAGGAAACTATGAATTTGTTGGTTAACTTGAGTTGTATCTTTTCTTGCAGCTGTGCTTTGGGATACATTCGCGATCCTAATGTTACGAATGGAAATTGCAGCAGATCCAGAGGCGAGTTGCCCCACCCTTTGTATTCTCATAGCTGTTGCCTGCCCTGTGCGATAATCGCATAATGGTTATTTAGAATCAGTCTTCAGAAACCATAGTCCTACTTTAGCAAACAGAATTATTCGGTTTCTGTCACGGCCATTTCTTTGCGGTCGATTTACTTTTTTTACATCGGTGCTTTGTTATCTTTTTCATTTTATTGATTTTGCATTTCCTATCTTCTGCGCAATGAATTGTTTCTCGCATCCATCTGCGAACCATCGAATGCGAATTTTTCAGAAGAGGATCGTCTGCGCATTTCCGTTTCTCCCATGCGTCAGACGGTGTCGGTTGGAGGCGAAGTGACCTTCCGCTGCTCCGTCGAAGGCAGCGAAGTCGCCCAGGTCCAGTGGATACGGGCAGACGGCCGGTCTCTTCCGGCGCGCGCAGTGGTTGGCGCCGATCGTGCGCTGACGTTCCAGAAAGTGGAAAGCACCGATGAAGGAAGGTACATCTGTATTGCTGCGAATCGCTTTGGAAGAAAATCACAGGAAGAAGTCAGTCTTACAGTTTCCGGTAAGTTGCAAAGAATTACTATCGATGTTGAATATAAAACGCTTTATTTGAATGCAGGAACGAAATCAGGATCTGCCAGAAATCATTATAGAAAAGCCATTTGTTGAATATATGATTGTTATTCTGGTACAAGTTTCCCAGAGAGAGAGAGAGAGAGAGAGAGAGAGAGAGAGAGAGAGAGAGAGAGAGAGAGAGAGAGAGAGAGAGAGAGAATTTATTATCTTGCCATCTTGGAATTGTGGGACTATTTACATTCTTATTGAGCCCAGAATGAATATGAATTATGTGAATGTGTTATATATATATATATATATATATATATATATATATATATATATATATATATATATATATATATATATAGTAACTGTGATGGCATAGTGAAGGTAATTCAGTGAGAGTGATTGTAATTAAGTGCAGTTGCCTGATGTATATGGAAATTAGTGATTACTTTACCTGGCTTTGTTGTGTTTTAGAAGAAAGAAGACTCCAGGTGATTGTTAACCATCCAAAGAGACAGACAGTGTCACCAGGGGCTACGGTACGATTCAACTGCACTGGATACACTCAGGTCAGTTGGCTTTGATATATTTCGCTCACGGACAGAATTCTGCATTCTAAATTCTGCAGATAGGCCTATGTTGCGGCTCAGTGAGTGGTTATCCAAAATGCTGTTTTGTTAACTATTTTGAGATATAACGTGCATAATTATTGATGAATTAGTTGTAAGGTCACAGTTTGGTAGATCATGGCATTGTTTTTTTTACAAATAGACCTCTAATTGGTTTTCTTGCTTAGACATCAAGTACCATTTATACTAGTTGAAAAGTTTCTAAAATCTGTAATTTCCATATAAATTATGTCTATGGAACTTGGACATGTAAAAGAGACTTTCTAGTGGAGTGGCAAGAGGGCTTATAATGATGCAATGGATGTCTGCCAAACAAAGTCTTTTGATTTTTAAAGCAGCATTGTATTGTATTAAAGTTGTGTTATAATATCACGGAAGGTTAAGTGTGAGCGATCTGTGTGAATTTATGCTTGATGATGTTCTGTTTCTGTTCAGTACACCTACACATTGGCCTGGTCAAGACAAGATGGTCAGATGCTGTCTCCAAGAATAGCAGACGATGGTCAAGGAATACTGACCATCCGTGATGTCCAGTCAGAGGACGCAGGGTCATACGTTTGCACTGGATCAAACTATTACAACATTGCAAGAGACATGGCAGTCTTAGAAGTCACTGGTAAGTGTGTGTGTGTGTGTGAATACATATATATATGAATGAATATATATATATATATATATATATATATATATATATATATTATATATATTATATCATTACAATAATTTGTAATGCTATTCAGATTGTCTGTTAATGAGACACGTGCTACATAGTTTTTGAGCAGCTGCCTGCTTTAAGAATATTCCTGAAATTTCTAAGAGTTGAACCCTGGTCCAGTTTTCTGTGATCTGATCTCCTTGTTCAGCTGCAGCATTTGAAATTGTGGTCAGCGACGAGGAACTGAAAGTCATCCCCGGATCAGAAGCTCGACTCGTGTTCGGCTCGAGGAAATCGAGTCAACGTCGAGGAAATTGAATGGTCTCGAGAAAGAGGAAACCTTCCATCAGGTGAGTTCTCTCTCTCTCTTCACCTCATTTCCAATGTCAACCGTAAAAGGTAAATTTGGAGTAGATTATTATGCTTTATTTTTTAACCAACTCTCATCTGTAGCATATTCACGAGCAAATCAGCAAATCCATAACAACTTTCCATGTAAATCCACTACATACATGGACCTGCTGATATGTAGGTGGAAATTATGGGAATTTTTATAATTACTTATACAGCAGTCAAAGAGGATGGGAGAATTTAGATTGATTGGTCGATTGATTGACAGGTTCATACCAGCTCAATGGTCAGTTGGTAATTCCCAGATGTGAACCATCGGACAGTGGCACGTATATATGCACAATCTACCTGGTCAATGGTGAAAGACGGGTAGCATACAGCACTCTGGTGGTAAACCCAGACGATGTTGGTAAGTGGTTTCTGCTTTAATAGGATATTTTTTGACAGATGAGTGATGAATAAAAGCCTGTCAATCTCTCATTTGTTGTAAAACAGTCCACGAATTGACTGATGAAAAGATAAATAATACAAACATAAACTTTGATAATAGATCAAACGTCAATCAGCTATTTCTTGTATATTTGAATGGCTGTTAATTTATTTATGACTGAAAGTGAAGCATGCAGATTGGCTGACTTTTCAGCCAGAATTCAGCTGAGAACTGACCCAGAGAGACAGTCCGTTCAGCAAGGGTCACAGGCGACAATCCGTTGTCTTATCAACGGTGCACCGACTTCAGCTGTGAAATGGTCAAGAATCAGAGACCGACTGGGATCAAATCACAGGGTAAGTAAGCACTTTTGATGCTAATATTACTGTGTTTTCTTATGAAGAGTTTTCTGCCCTCTGTTGCTGGATTTGATTGATCGAGGCTGATTGATTGGTCAGTTTTGGTGGTCTGTTTAGATCGATGGTAACATTCTGACCATTCTAAGAGCCTCTGCAGATGATCAGGGTACCTATGTCTGTGAAGCAGAGAACAGACTTGGTCGAGTAACTGCAACTGCCGACCTCTACATCGAAAGTAAGAGTCTTTCCATTAATTTATCAAATGACTCTGGTAGAGCACCAGTGACCAGAAAACAAATCTGGAATTTGTGAAATGTTACTGAGGAAGAAAATGACCTGCTGATGTCATTGCGATTGTCATTCACTTGAAGTTCTTGGTAACAATCAGTTGTTGTCATGGTTTCTGTTGATGTATTGTATTATATATTCAGATGCTATTGGGATGGCAGCATGCATAAGCCATTCATATGGTTGCAAGTGTATTATTACTTTTGGAGTAGTTAATTTTTGTTGTACTTAACATAGTAGTTATAATTTTTGTCGTTGGTTTAATATTGATTGTATTTATGTGTCTGTATCTATCTCTGGTGTTGCCACTGTTTGTGTGCATTGTCTTGTACGTTTTAATTTATGTATTAAATGCTTGAGTGACTCTGGTAAGTGCTTCTTCGTTTAGGCGCTCCGTTGCGAGTGTCGTTGGTGCCGAGGACACAGACTTTGCGTCCAGGTGATTACCTCAGGCTGATCTGCAACGTTCAGAATTCTCACACGACTGACATTGAATGGTCGAAGGAACAGGGCTTCGTATCGCCTCATGCCATCGTCAGACAGAATACGCTGGAAATCGTGTCGGTGACCGCCAGCGACGCCGGTCATTACAGGTGTCAGGCTACTGACGTCAGACTGGATCAAGTGGCCGATGCACTTGCCGAAGTGATTCTACTCGGTCAGACGACCCCGTTGTTTTTAGTTTTCTTCCAGAATTTAGCTAAATTATTTTATAGAAATAACAGTCTGTATTACTTAGGAATTGTCTTCATGATATTTCTTTATATTCTACAAATTGTAAATAATTTCTTGTTGGAATAATAATGATCTAAGGAAGTAACTTAGAGATTGAAATACTATGCGTTTTACTATTTTGCCCATCATCAGTGAGCGTGTGTTTTGAGATGCTCTTCGTTACACAATGTATTGCAGTTCCCCCGAGTGCGGTCGTACAGCCGCGAAGTTTGAGGGTTGAGGTCGGACGGTCAGTTGAGTTCACATGCGATGTTACTGGACATCCGCAGCCAACGGTTCAGTGGAATAAGGAGATCGGAGGACTGCCGTCTGGACATCAACTGCACGGATTCAAACTATTGTGAGTTGCGTTGCTCTGAAGTCACGTGACCTAGCAGACACACACACACACACACACACACACACACACAACTGGGGTCACAAACTGGTAATCAGACTGAAGACTGCGGTGGTACATTTAGACTAGAGTCTCATTTCTTTCTGATGGCTCTTCTCAATCGTCTCTCACTGCCCCCCTCACTTATTGATCATTGGCCTGATCATTGACAGATGAAACTTGAGTGCCATCAATTGAAGCCAGTGGCGGCTCCACAGGAGGGCTCGGGGGCGTGCCCCTATTGAGTGTCTGGCCCCCCAGTGCCCTGTTGGGACCTTATACTTAATACTACATACCTAACACCTAACAACAAATGGTTGGCCCCCATGATTAGAAGTTGCCACCCCAACGGCCCCTCCACTTGCCAAATCCTGGAGCCGCCACTGATTGAAGCTTCTGTATTATTTTAACTGGTGCCATGAAAGTGCATAATAATAATAATAATACTAATACTAATAATAATAATAATAATAATACTAACTATGATAATGATGATAATAATAATAATAATAATAATAATAATAATAATGATAATAATAATGATGATAATGATGATGATAATAATAATAATAATAATAATAATAATAATAATAATAATAATAATAATAATAATAATAATAATAATCATCATCATAATCATAATCATAATAATAATAATCACAATAATCATAATAATTATTATTATTATTTTTGTTTTTTTTTGTTTTAGTCTAGACAATGTTCAGCCTCAACATGCAGGACGCTACGTTTGCATAGTCAACAATGATGTCGGCACAACCAGAGACTATGCCACTCTCGAAGTCCTGCCAAGTAGGTTCTCTATATGGTGGAATTGGCAGAGAGGCAATTTCAAAAGAGCAAGACACATTTAAAGTCTGGCTTTGTAATGGCTCCAATATTTAGTGATGAATCGTTGAATGTTTCTAATGTAGTGAAGGTGTTTTCTGGCCAATAGATGGCGGTAACGGAAATTCGGTTAAAGATCAGCAGAAGTTCGTCACCGTTGGAGACCGAGTTGTAATCAAGTGCGAAGTAGCAGGTGAGCGGCTTCTGCTGTCTGCTAGAAGATAAGTGATTCTGAATTGAATGGCTATTTAAATGATGCGATCGATGGTCACTGCGTTCGTTTGACTTCACTGGAAACAGTTCTGCGTATTCAAAAAGCCCTGAGCAGGCATTTGGTTCTTTTATGTCCAGACTTTCAGAAAAATACCAGCAATACTTGAGGAGGAATTGATGTAGCCTACTCCTGAAAATTATGGATATTCAAGGCACAGTTAGGGTCATGAGTGACAACAACCGTAGAAGAATTGTCTGAATGATTGTTCACTGACAGGTGATCCGTCGATTAGAGTGACGTGGAAGAGGATGGACGGACCCCTCCCACCAACTGCCGAGATAGAAGATACGCTCCTCGTACTTCCGGAAATCGAACCTTCGGACCAAGGCACCTACAGATGCTTGGCTTCTAATGTCCTGGAGACCGTCTATGCGCAAATCACAATTATTGTCCAAGGTAAACTGTGGCGCTCCTTTAATATGACAATAACACCGGTAACAACTCTTTACAGAAGTCGAAATATTGTGCTAATGTGAATTTGCCTGTTGATATCTGTGGTGTTATGATAGAACTCAATTCTGATTGATTGATTGATTGATTGATTGATTGATTGATTGCTGTTGCTGGTGTTAGGGCCTCCACTTGTTACTTTGTCTCGCCAGACAAGAACAGTGGCTGTTGGCACCAATGTGACTGTCACCTGCCGTGCTGGGGGAAGTCCAACCCTACTCTGTCGTGGAGTAAAAGAGAAGGAAGACTCCCAAGGTGAGAGACGGCTCAAGGGCTCGGTCTCTGTAATGTATATTTTCAGGGTTCTTGTCTGATGAATGACCGCTTTTAGAAATCAAATGCAACACATAACTGATGCCAATACAAATTTCTTAGGTTTGAAAATTTCTACAACTATCTGTAACACTTTAGACATTGAACTAGGAAGACTAATACAGTGCATTTAATGTTCGATTTTAGAGGCAGCACGGTCTTCAATAATACTCTGTATATTGTGAATCTGCGATCAGAAGACTTTGGAGACTTCATCTGTACAGCAACTAATCGATTTGGTGTTGCAGAGGGTGTTATATCACTCCTGCCATCTGGTGAGAATAGCTTAAATGGTCTTGTAATATAATAATAATAATAATAATAATAATAATAATAATAATAATAATAATAATAATAATACTACTACTACTACTACTACTACTACTACTACTACTACTACTACTACTACTACTACTACTACTACTACTACTACTACTACTAATAATAATAATTTAATGTTTAAAGTGGTTCAGTAGGTTCCAGGGATATTTCTAGGATTGTGAATTTGGGGGGTGTCGACCTCAAATTGGGGGGGTGTCCGGAGCTAATTAGTATGCATTTTATATGCATACCATTGTCACATTGCCAAATTTTGGAGGTGTCGACCTCAAATCGGGGGGTGTTAGGGAGTGTAAAAATATCCCTGGTAGGTTCTGCTCTGTGTAGGAACCACTTTACGTGTGGCGTTATTTGATTTTGAAATATTAATCTAACGCTGTTGGTAACTACCATCTTGAATATTTGACGGTTTGCTGTGCTAGATTTGCATCACTTTGAAGTTGAACTGAACTGAATCTGTCTCCTCAGCAGCGGTTCTGTCTGTGTTTTTTTTTCAAAGGAGCAGTGCCGTATTTCGCGCAGAATCCCGTCTCGTATCACACTTATCCTGGGATCCGTGATGCGTACGCCAACATTGACTTTGAAATCTCATTTAAGTCGGAGTCATTGGACGGTTGGTCGAACTTATTTTTAGCAGAAATGTTTGGCAAATGGAAGAAGGATTTCATGTATTTCTTGCTTGATTAGTCATTTTGAATTTAGTTAGTTTTCATCTGGTTCTAAGTCACAGATGCGTTTCAGTAATATTAAGGTTAGAGTGTGAGCCTTGGGACTTACTTGAAAGACTGATTGTTACTTATTGTAGTGACCAAACGATATTATGCAATTAAGTTTATGGAGTCTGTTGACAAATCCTCCACCCCCCCGATAACAATTTGTCATTGATATCTCACAAAGAATCCCACGGCCTAAATGAATGTGGCTCTACATGGAGGCCCCGTGCCTCCTATTGAATGCCTGGCCCCCAGTGCCCCTGCCCCCCATACCTTAGTGCACTTAAGTTCTAAGCAACTAGACTAGTCCAGGTTTATGAAAAATAGTTGACCCTCTGCTAAGAAGTTACCACCCCCCCCTTACTTGCCAAATCCCGGAGCCGCCACTGGACCTGAATAGAGAGGGTCGTCCGTTCCCCTTGTAGCTCTGCTGATATTATACGATGGACTGTGTTTCTGTTCAGGGTTGATCCTGTACAACGGCCAGTCTCATGCAGCAAATGACTTTGTTGCTTTCGGACTGCGCGATGGAAGAGCAGAGTTCCGGTTCGACGTTGGCTCTGGACCCGTCTTCATTCTGTCCGAACCTTTGACGCTTGACGTTTGGCATACGATACGTGCCAGAAAATACGGCAAAGACAGTGAGCAAACAGAATAGACGCATGCTTATAATAAGTCATATTTTGCCTTGCCTCTTAGTTCTACAATTTGGCAAACTTTAAATTAATGAGAATTATGCAAGTACCCTCGGTTGCGCTGTTAAATGCAGAAATTTATCCTCCCCTAATATCGCATAATTTGATATCTTATCGTTTGTGTATCTTAGGCATGTTGGTTGTTGATGGAAAAGAGTACAGAATTCAAATTGCGGGTCGGTTCATTGGCCTCGACCTTGCTCAAGACTTGTACATTGGCGGCATGCCAGATTTCCGACTGATTTCAAAAGAAGCCAAATATAATCGTGGCTTCAAAGGTCTGTGTGAGACTCCAATTATTGTTGATGTGCATTTGGTTTTGTTTAGAACGTGCAGTTATGATGCAGTAAATTTACTTGACAGGATTTTATGTGAATGATAACAAGCAATTGCTTTCTTATTGCTCAAAAAACAGCAATGACACCGTGATATGCTGATGATGTTTCAGGTTGTATAAGTCAACTGATTATCAATGGTGTGAGGACACACATTGGCGACGATGCTCTTGCAACGGTCGGAGTTTCCAACTGCCCGGTGTGTCAGGACCATCCGTGCAGAAACGGTGGTTTGTGCCAGTCGGCGGCATCGAGAACAGGGTATCAGTGTAGCTGTACCAGCGAATACACTGGTCTGCACTGTGAACTTACTGGAACTCACTGCGAACGAGGTTGGCTTCTGTTCAATCTGAGACGAATAAAATTTCTGTGTAGGAAAGTTTCTAAATAAGAAAGAGTACAGCAAAGTAATCGTGCTTCGTGAGAATCATGCACGGTGGGGGGGCGGAAGATGGCAGAATGGGTTACTCGCTGGAGCGGTAGGCTGACAGAGCGGGTTCAAGCCCCGTTAGTGCCCCTATTGGCTTTCACACAGGCAGTAATGCCTCCTAAGCCACATTAAATCGGGGTAAGTAAGAATCCAAAATCTTATGCACAATAGACTTTAATGAAAGCCAGGCATCCAATGATTCATTAGTGTGTTTGATACAGAGGCAGATTTTTAAGCAGTAATGTGTTCCGGTTGATTTTGTTGAATAGATACGTGTGGCTCACATGGCAGATGCTACAATTTACCAGACGAACGAGGTTACAAGTGTGCTTGTCCAGTCAACAAATCAGGGCCAAGATGTGAACAGGGTATGTGCATTCTGTGTGTTTTTAGAATCTGCTGTAATGCTTCTACTCATAAAAGCAGAGTGGTAACACCGTGCCTAGACATGTGCTTTTCTCTGTTTCATTTGACCATTTATTGCCATGTCTAAATTATACTTTTTAAGCAGGGGCGTAGCCAGGAATTTGATTTGGGAGGATATAAATATTGGGGGGGGGGGGGTATAAACCTTAACTATAAACCATATAAACTACATATAACCACATATAAATCACATAAAAGGTAGACTGATTTTTGGGGGTATATATACCGATATACCCCCGTCGCTACGCCCCTGTTTTTAAGCCTTTACAACTTTGACGTTAGTTATTTTAGTAGTCACATTCAGTAATTTAGTTACCGTGATGTTCACCAGAGTTTGTATAATAACTAATTTTCTAGGAATAACAATTTAGATGTTGATTGCTCGTATTTTAACATACATGTTGCAGGCACGTCTGTCAATATTCCAAGTTTTAATCAGACTTCATTCGCTGCCTATTCAACGATTCAAGATACACTGAAAGAAACTCACATTGAGTTGACCTTTAACCCCAAAAGTTTGGACGATGCCATTCTACTGTACAACGCATTTGATGAACTTGGTGACAACGACTTTGTCGCGCTTCTGATCATAGACAAATACGTCGAATTCCGATACAACCTCGGCTCAGGTTGGCAAACTGACTGCACTGGAGATTATAGCATAAGACTTTAGTCTTCAGTTTTTAGCCATGGCATAGCCAGGGTTCAGGAATGAGGCACATCAAGATTTTTGTTGGTAAGAAAGTTTCCGACTAGCAAAATAAGTTGTAATTCACTTATTCTCTTTGCTCTTTGATCATACTACCTACCTACGCCCTACCCACTATCTCTCTGTTTTTGTGCAAATCTTGTGACCAGCTGTAGCCAGAATAGGTGGCTCGGCCCTCTGTGGCGTCTGTGCTGCGCCATTGTGTTGTTTTGTTTGAGTTTTGGGAGGCCTACGTAGGCCCTAAGCGTTGATATTATTCATTTTTTCTTTCAAGGTCCTGCCATTATTCAGAGTTTAGAGATTTTAAGAGTGGGCGAGTGGACGACAGTTGTGGCCAATATTTATCAGAAGAACGGATCGCTAACGGTAAACGACGGACCTACTGTAACAGGTTACTTTTCTACATTTCTAATCATAATTCTCTATGTTTTTATGATTGTTATTGTTGCTGCTGTTTCTTTTACGATTTGACGTAGGTTTAAATTACAGCGTTAGTTTACTACTTGATGTGCAACGGAACAGTGGTTAGGATTCAAGATGATTGTGGATTCGAATCTTGGCTTAATAAGCATGGACCTTACAAACGTAATTCCAGATGGACCTACACCATGATGAAAACATCTCGACTCTCTATAAGATTTATTTAATTGTACTAAGATCAAACTAAGCCAGATTTTGGAGTTCTTGTACTGAAATTGGAATGTGTGATGTGTATTGCATATGTCTGTGTTAAGATCAGCACATTATCATCTTCTGGATCTCTTCTTATGACATACCTGTTTGGCTTGGCCTATCCTCCTTATATTGCTTTCCCAGCTGACCTTTCTGGCTTAAACTGGTTCTAATTTGGATTGGATTTGGTGGCCATTGGTAATACCTTGGACATTATGATAGCGGTGGCATTGATCATTTGATTGATTGATTGATTGTGTGAGTGAGTGAGTGTGAGTGATTGAGTGATTGGTTGGTTGGTTGATTGATTGATTGATTGATTGCAGAACATTGGATAGTTATTGTATTTTTGTATGTTTACGTGAATTGTAAGGCGAGTCTTCTGGAACAACGGTTGGTCTCAACCTAAAGACGCTGCTGTATGTCGGAGGAGTTGACCATAACAGCGTTCGGCTGGCGTTGGATGTTACGGTAGATCGTGGATTTCACGGCTGCATCTCAAAGGTTTTATTCTATTTTCATAACTTATCTTGTAGAAGCACAGTAGAATTGTGCTGTGGGGCGACTTTACCATCGCATTTGTCACCTTAACTTAGATAAACACGACGTTAATTTTGACATCAATTTATTTGTAACCTTTTTAGTTGAAGATCAAGGGTCGTGATATTGACCTTGTGAAAAGTGCAATTGAGAATGTGAGGGTGGCAGAATGCGTGGATGAAGTGCGTGAAAGTGTCTGCCATCGTCTGACACCTTGTCAAAATGGTGGCAGTTGCCAGGATGTCGGAAGCTCTCACAGATGCGTCTGTCCTCCTGGTTTTATCGGAGAAGCTTGCGATATTCGTAAGTTGATGAGCCAAGATATTTCAGTATTGAATCACTGTTAAAATTGCCTTTATTTGAAACTGTCTTGTAAATTGGGTTTGACTGTAGTTGGCTTTGTGAATTCGCATCTTAAATTTCATTCTGTTCTAAAAAAATTGTTGTAAAAGGCTTGTCATGATTTCATGTGTGTGTGTGTGTGTGTCGAAGTTTTGTTGACCATTTATTTTATTGGATGTTTTAACTTCTGTGAATACTTGTTGATTGAATTCTGTGTAAGGCGTGAACGCGTTGACCTCCGCTGAATTTACGGCCAGCAGCAGCAGCAGCAGCTACGTGGAAATTCCGCAGAGGATGCTTGTTCACCACTCATCCAGAGAGGAGGTGATTAGGATGACAGTAAGGACAACTTCGGCCGACGGTGTCCTGTTGTGGCAGAGCCAAGAAGATACTGGAGCCGGCGGCAGTGGCGCTGGAAAGGACTTCATTGCTCTTTCACTTGAAAACGGCCTTGTGGTGTTCAGGTATGAACACACACACACACACACACACACACACACACACACACACACACACACACACACACACACACACACACACACACACACACACATTCCATCCTATGCTAGGACTTGAATTGGCTGCCAGTATTATGCAATCCTTGCATTCATGACTATTATAATGGCAATATCAAGAGCGTCAATTCAGTATTGACATGTAGAGGCCTGCAGGAGACTGACAGTGCACAGGTCTCCTTTACAGCACGATACTGTCGGAGCAAACTCTTCATGTAAAACCAAAATCTAAAAGAAACTGTTTCTTAGAGTACATTGTAATTAGGATCCTTTAATTAGACGATTTTAAAAAATGAATATATATATATAATATATACATTTCCCACCACATCAGTCAATTGATCAATCAATCAGTCAATCAGTAGTCAACTTTTGTGGTGCCAATTGCAAAATGCCTGGAGAATCAGCCAATGACACTTCAAATCGAAGCCAAATTAGAGCAAAGCCAAAAATTAGGATCCTGGATCTAGAAGATGGTTGTCAATGAGTTCAAGACCTTGGGACCAAACAATGAGATATGTGACAAGTAGTACTAATTAAGGACTGTACGAGTACATGAAACAGAGCAAATGAAAGCCCCACTTAGCATGTTCACCGTAGCCATGGCTTTTTTGACTAAGACACAGGCGTATGTCTTTGTAATGTCTAGTTATGAACTGGGAAGTGGACAGGCACTACTCGTCAGCAACCTTCCAATTGACGATGGAGAGCAGCACAAGATTGTTGCAAAGAGGTTGGTCTGTCTTACATTTCATGGCATGATCTGTGTAATGTAATCTGCGTAATCTGCGTAATCTGCGTAGTGAATCGAGTTCTGCCAGCCTTTGAGAAAGCCGTGTAATCAAACCCATCTTTGTTGCTAAATGCCAGACAGAATTCTGTATTTTTTAAAAAAAGGAAAATTGGATTTTAAAATAATTGCAAGATTCACGGCAAATTCACCGCATGAAATCATGTTCATATTTTTCAGTCGCAGATCACGTATGACACGACTGCATTAATAAATGCCTGAACGTAACAAATGACTTGCTATGTTTAGGAAAGGGAAGGCAGGCGTTCTTACAGTTGATGACAATCTTAAGGTGATCGGAGAGTCTAGTGGCAAAATGACAGGCCTCGATGTCACTGGGAGCATCTACCTTGGTCAGTATACGCCGTTTTCTTATAAATTCTGCTAATGTTTCAGTAGAGGTCACTATTTACTTTGTGTGCATGTGGGTCTGTGCAGGGTTATTTCTAGGATTATGAATATGGGAGGGGTGTCGGTAAATTCTGGGGGTCCCCTGCCAAAAAGTCTGACAAGCAAAAAAATGTAATCCCATAGCTGAAATTGGGGGGTTGGGGTGATGGTCTCAAATGAGGGGGGTCGGGGGTTAGTGGGTGTAAAAATATCCCTGGGTCTGTGCCACATTAACTGCTATTTTTATCTTAGTCAAGACTTTATGACATGCAAATATTAATTCGAATTGTCTGCATTCTAACAGGTGGTGTTCCCGACATCCAGACGGCAGCAGGTGGCCGTTTCTCTCACCAGTTCACTGGATGCATTTCTGATGTCTTCTTTCAAACCCGAGGTCCAGTTGATTTCGCCAGGAACGCCACGCAGACCGTCAACATTGTGCCCTGTTCTTTGCAATGATTTTTAAAAATGGATTTTGGCTGAGGAAGAAACATTCTCAGGTCTTCTCCAACGCTGCCATGACACTGAAATCGTGAAAAGATTGTAGAATTCCAATGCAAACTTCTCGGACAATCTTAGTTCCAACTGTTTGCAAGAACCAACTGAGATAAACCTTGGTTTGCAGCCAAATATTAATATGCAGTGTATGAATTATTGTTCAGAGTGGTGCTACAGAACCTCACAGCCGTTATTACGTTATTCTAAGACTTTAGAATTAAGATTCTAATTATATAACTGTGGATTTGCTATTATTCTCTATATCGTATTATGGATTGTCGTTTATAGTGAGTATGTGCGTTGTGATTTAGAAACTGAGAGATACATGTTATGGTCTCGTGTAACAATAGATTTAGCTTGGACAATAGAAACGATCTGTATTGTTGATTGTTAGTTAAGACTTCTGTGTTCAATTTTGATATATTTTATACTATTTGTATGCTTAAAGCAAGAAATAATGTCTCTTGAATTAAATGGAAATGGATACTGAGGTATTTTAATAGCTATGACTCCTCACTTAGTTGGTATCTTTATTGATGTGTATTATAGGTAGTAGGCCCTAATGGCAGAATATTCCCACCATATTTAAATTCTTGTGGCCATGTTTGCCTCAACTAGTGCCAAATTGTGCACGGGTTTATGAATATACTTGTATATGATAATATGAATGTCCAAAAGATGGCTTCCTTCTGTACTTTGTTCACAGTGGTGGCATTTGGCAAGTGGGGGGCTGTTGGGGTAGAAACTTCTAGGCATGGGACCAACAATTTTCATAAACCAGTACATACAGAATGCGTGCACTAAAGTATTAAAGTATGGGGGATACTGAGAGAGTAGTCATTCAATGGCCATCAAATTAAATGTCACATATAGGCCTATGGGTATGCTGCACACAAAATTAAACTCAATGGCAATCAAGTTCAATTTCACATATTTCTGTGCAGTGGCGGCTCTAGGATTTGGCAAGTAATCATGGGGGCCAACCATTAATTTTGTTGTTTAATGTATGTAGCATTAAGTATAGGGTCCCAACTGGGGGGGCACTGGGGGCCAGGCACTCAATAGGGGCACGGGCCCCCCTGCCCCGGTGGAGCCGCCACTGTTTCTGTGTGGCCATCGTAATCAACGTTATATAACGGTACTCCTGAATGGGGTATGCTGCACCCAAATTGAACTCATTAGTCATTAAAATCAACGCTAGATAAAGAGGGTTGCAAAAATAGATTTGCATATGCTATGGACGGCCCTTCCCGTTTCTCGGCTCTTATCGGCCGGTTTTCCAAAAGAAGACTTCCACACCAAAAGCCAAAAGAGTTTAGCCAGGGACAGGTCATTTGGTTAACTCAGTTCTTTCCGGTAACCGGGGATGGATGAGCTTCCGGACCATCGATCCGGATCATGATATTAAATTGAATCTCTAATGCCCAAGCTGTCAAATCAATGCACTATAGAAAAATTCCGCGTGTTGTGATTTTGGATAATATAAAATGGCGGAAAGAAGTGATATTCGGGTGAGACTTTCTCTTCAATTTAGCAGTTTAAATGCTGAAATTAGCACTTTTATCATTAAATACTTTTATATCTTATTTAATTTGTTTTGTGTCTGGTTTGTTACCCAGGATTTAAACCATAGACCAACGTGAAGTAGAGCATTTCAGTCAGTTGTGTTTTGAGTTTCGTTTTTCATTTGATAAATCTTTCTGGCCAAAAATTCAGCCAAAACAAACGCCATGAATTATTTCGCTGGCAAAAAGCATTGCGCGTGCGCAACAGTAGCCAGTTTCTGTTGAGATAACAGCATTTAGTACATCTGATCATATGAAATCAAGTATTTTGTTTTGAAAACGACACCAACAACAAAACTTAATAATAATAATAATAATAATAATAATAATAATAATAATAATAATGCACTTCTATAGATCTATTTCTAATATCCAAGAGCATTAATCGATGTACTTCAAATCTATCCGCAAAAACAGTGGTTCTCACACAGGGCAGTCCCTACTGTGAACCACTTTAAACCTTGTTATATTATATTATTAAAAGGCTAGGTCATTCCAGAGATCAGTCTGAGGGAAACAGGAAGACAGACTAAGGAGAAAATGCTAATTGGAAGAGATGTGTTTTAAGACTAGATATGAAAATAATTAGTTTATTGGAAGATCTGACAACCAGAGTCTTTTAGTGCTCTAACAAAGTCTATTCTAAGAGTAAATAATGCTGAGAGTATGAAATGAGCGAGTTTTTCTAATATTCATTACCAAGTGATTGTTAAAAGACTTGGCAGATGTCAGGAAATTGTCAGATTCAATATTTCAGGTATTGAAATCATTGTTTGAATTCTAGCATGTTAGCATTTTTAGACCAGAGGAGCATTTTTAGACTTACAACAACTATTTTAGTATGGTAATAGTTTGGTTTGCTGAATTTTAAAACTTAGCTTAGTATGTGGGCTTAACTGAAGTGTATGACGTCAAAGTTGAGCAATTGGAGGAAATTAGAGATGTTGATAGTTGAGCATTGTTAAATGGATATTTTGTATTTCATAACAGAAGATGATTGTGATGATGCACACACCAGAGTTGCAGAAAGTTCTTGGACTACTGAAACTCAGCAAATGCGGCAAAAAGTCTGAACTGATGGGACGGCTTCTGGCCATAAGCCACTGCCTTCCAAAGCCAGTGCAGAACGAAATCGAGTCGCTATACAGGTGAAATGTCTCTTCACTCCTATGTCACTTATTTTTGTAGCACCTCTTCATGATTATAATTCATCACTGCAGTTGATGCATACTGATGAAGATGGAGGGTTTTAATGGATGCCGGGACAATTGTCGCAGAATCAACAGTGAACAGGCCTTTGTTTACTTAGTTCAATGATCAACTGTGGGTGAACACAGTTTTTCCACAATATCGAAGTTTGCTCTTGCGGCAGACAAAGGACCACGGACGCTCATGTGTGAGAGCATAACCATGCAAAGATAAAGTTGAAAGAATGGATTAGAATCCCAAGTCCATCGGACACTGTACCAGGCAGATTTTCGTCTATAGAAACACTGCTAGAGACAAAATAGATTCCCGATGAAGCGCTCAGATTTAAAGCAGAGCAAGAACTGAATTAGTGTTCTTAATTTTTTACCTTGACAGGCAGCGCTTTTATACGACGAACTGCGTCAACAGAACCTCGTCAGTTTTTTCAAGCGCGGTGGACTCGGCATTTACTTCAGTTGATGCATGTGAGTGTAAATGCTTTTAAGACCATTGAACTGCTTTGCCTTTGATACCATCTAGCATCTGCATGCGATATGTTTTGTAATACAGTCCAGTAGTACATTGGATCATTAGTTTTATGGTATTACCGGTATACAGATTTGATTGTCGTTTATTTCATATTTAATTGTATTGAATTTCTTTCTTTTAACAGACAAAGCTTTTAATTCTACGAATGGATTTGTTCCTCAAGTTAGCAGTCGACTTCCTGTTCATCCTGACGTGAAATTCAAGCCGCTGCCTTTTTACGATCCTATTGCGGTCTTGTTGGAACCTGCCACTTTAGGTCTGTTAATCCATTTCTTTGGCAGTGCTGTTGTTTTGCATGTACTGGTCAACAGGACCCAAGAATTTTTTAGCAGTACTTATGGAAGTGAGAAGTATTTAGCCAAGGAAAAGTCTGATCATTGTTGATTCAATTAATTGTGCGCATTGTCTGAAAGGCATGATGATAGAACAATGAAATTGAGTTGTCAGTGTAGAATGTTAAAGATGTTAATGTTATTATTGAATTTTTTTTTGTTCCAGCTCCAAGAACTCTGCCTGCGTCTGTCTGCCAAGAGTCGAGCTTTTCCTTTTATCTGACACCAGAACAAGCACTTCAAATCATGGAAAAGTAGGATCTTGTTCAGAGAGGCATTTTGTTATTTGGAAGTTTTTAAATCTTGCCTTCAATTATGATTTGACAGCAAATTCATGCTTCCACTGTTTATTTAGGTCGTGTATTTCTGAGTCTTTAGCTTCTGGCATTTTTTGCGGGTGAAAAGCTTTTATCCATTGGACCAAATGCTGGTTGTGATTGCTTGCTTAATTTTTGTGAGTTTAAGTTCTAACTAACTAACTATATCTCTAGAATCTCTACAGTGCCATTTTAGTCATGCGCTTTGCATCAGGCAATAGTCAGTTAGTCACTCTGAAGTAGATCCAATGATTCGGTCCAGTTTTTCAGTTCCGATTCTAGACAATAGAGAGGTTTGAGTCTTTGCTAAAAAGGTCACCGGGGGTTCAGAGGACAAGACCAACGACAAAAGTGAATTCCACGCTGTCGAATGTTCCATTATCAAAGACATTAGATGGCTGTCTGGCAAAATGCCAAATGTGAATTAATTGTGTTCTGTTTTGACAGAAATGTTAAAGGATCGGAGTTAATCCAGATTCAGTTGAGGTTCTGTTGGTTGGAGACGAGCTGTGAGCAGGAAGACCATTTTCCTCCGAGTCTGGCCGTTCACGTCAATAATCGAGTCGCTCAACTTCCTGTAAGATTTCTTTCGAAAATCTTGAGTGACTCGAGTTTCTAAAGTGTGATTCAGTGTTTGTTGTTTTATTAAAATTACATCTGTATTGATTTATGATATTTTAAATTTCTGTTGCTTAGAATCCGTTGCCTAGCAACAAGCAAGGAGTAGAACCAAAACGACTGCCTCAGCCGTTGAACATCACGTCGCTTTGCAAGATCAACGCCGTTTTTAAGAATCAGATCACTGTCATGTGGATGCCAGAACATGGAAGAGTAAGCAACTTAAGCAAGCATCATCATCATCATCATCATCATCATCGTTGTCATCATAGCCCAGTGGGGTCATTTGAATGATGCAGCCTACCTTTATATGACTTCTCATTCGATATAGTATTTTAATGTTTTCAGCAGACTTATATTTCATCGTTGGAAAAGTTTTCTATTCATGTGGTGAGTAATTTATATCGGTTTTCAGAATTACTGCATGACCGTCAATTGCGTTCAGGCTTTGAACTCAAGCATCTTGCTTAATAGACTGCGACAGAATGGAATCAGGCATCAGTATCACACAAGGGCTCTCGGTAAGTGGTATATCCAGTCGATGCCGACAAGTGGTGTTTTGGTTGTAATTTGCACTAGAACGGTGAAATTTAGGCGCATTGTGTTATATTTATACTGCATGAGAATTGAATTATATTGGTCAGTTGAGGAGCTGTGTCCTGACTTCTTCATGTGCTTCAGCCTGCATTGGCATTACTGATGGAGTCATTTAGCGTATTGTGAATGAATAATCACTACTAAATTGTTGCTTCTAGATCTAGTACGACAGGTGTTGCATTGAGAGTGGTTTGTTTCCCTTTTTCTGCTGCAGTTAAAGAGAAATTGGCTGTTGATGTGGACAGTGAAATTGCAACAACAAGCCTTAGAATATCGCTTCTTTGTCCGGTATGAAGTTATCCATTTGTGGTTTCAGTATTATTTTTAAGTATTTACCAATTAATACTGAAATTGGACTAAGGCTTTAGACTCTTAATGATTCACCATTGCACGTGTCTGGTGATTTGTCTTGATCACAATTTCTCCACATTTGATGTATTTCTTTCTTTTTGATGTGACATAATTATAATGTATGCTGTGCAGTGCTGAATTTCATCGTAAAAAATGATATTGTCTTTGCGTCTAAAGAGCTTTTTTATTAGTTAAGCATTACTGTTATTGTTTCAAAGGCACGTGTAGCTGTGGATTTAATTCTTTTTTCCAGTTGGGGAAAATGCGCATGAAGGTTCCTTGTCGTGCTACGACCTGCAATCATCTGCAGTGTTTCGATGCTCCAACCTATCTTCAGATGAACCAGAAGAAGGCGATGTGGCTGTGCCCGGTCTGTGACAGACCGGCTGAATTCCAGAGTCTTTTAATCGACGGGTGTGTATTGTGTATGCGAAAAGAGTTGTTTATGGTTTTTGACAATTATATTGGGTCTCATATTTACTTTAATTGCCCTATCAGGTTAACGTTTGGTACTAATTTTTTCCCGCCTTAGATTCCACCCCCACCTCCACCGATCTGACTGACCATACCGGACTCTAATTCGGATTGGATTTTGTGCTCCATGCCATTGGCAGATGTCCTAGGCATCGCGATACGGGCGCCATAGAAGCTACTGATTGATTGTAGTTTTATTGACAAGATCTGAAAGTCGGAGAGAGGTTTTTCTGAGTTGTTTTTATCTCCTGTTTTAGTCTTTTCACTGAAATCCTTCAAAAGGTGTCGAATACAAACGACATTCAGTTCACAGAAGACGGAAGATGGCAGCCGATCGACTCAAAGGAGGAGGAATGTTGGATCAGAGACAGTCCGACCATCGACACTTATGAGACAACCGGTTAGATTCACTTTCGTTGCCTCGACGACAAAGCTACTCTGTCCATGCACCAATTAATTAATGAGAGACCCAGAATTTCTAGGTGTTACTGGAAGATGATCTGAGATGAAAGCATTTGTGTGACGCAAGTAACTGAAAACTTCTAAGAGTTGCCTTTTTCTGAAGTCCTCGATTGAGTTTTGCTTTAGTTTTGCAAGCAGCTAAATTCAGCTAATCATTGATTTTTTAGATTGAATTTTTAAATAAATTGCATTTTTAAGATTGTCGACACAAGCTTCTTCTTAGTCAGCTATTGTGTGAAAGCAAAACATAGTTAGTGGTGGAAAGTGCTGAACAAGGCTTGATTGTGTTTATTGCCTGTCATTTATTATTTTTCTTATTTGATTCGAGAATTTATTTTTGGAGAATGAATGAAGGTTTAGAATTTGATTTTATATTACACCTTGTCGTAATTATTTTTGAAATTCTATGCAGTGCTCTAAAACTGTTTTGCAGATATTTCAAAATCTAACGGCACGGATGTCATCGATTTAACCGAAACGGACGAAGAAGATAACAACTGCACAACAACAACAACAAGCCTATCGCAATTCAACCATTCATCCAACAGTTATGTCGTTTCTACAAATAAGTTCCAGACTGTGAGGTCACATGACCGCAGTTGTGACAGTCCAATCGTCATCTCAGTCGAACCGCCTTCACGTCAATCACTCCAACAGCCCAACCATTTTTTTTATCACGATGCATACACAAATGTCGACGTAATTCCAGATTTTCCGGTGCCACCTCCAGCACATTCGAAGATTTCGGTGTCTTGTCCTTCGAAGTCGTTTAGCCGAAATTTCCTAGAAACTCCTGGTTTGGGACTTTCACTCGGTGACTATATACGCGGTGCTATGTCAGATCAGGAATTTTTAAATCTCGTTCCGCCGTCTTCTCTCAGATCTCCAGAACATATGGACAATTGTAATTTACCTATGTTTCCTTAGTTCAGCCATTTGTGAAATTATTATTTAATGATTGTATTTTATTAGTTAATTTTTTCCAATAAGTGGTTTGTGTAATGAGAAATGTTGATTATACGATGAAAGATGTGAGCGTGAAGACCTCTGTTTGGCAGATAGTAATCATGAAGGGACCAAAATACTTATTTGAAGGGAATACCAGCTTAGACAGTTGTCTGAATACGTTTATACAGTTGATATAATTATCCAAGGCAAGCAATTTACTGAAGCAAATATATTTGCAGGCATTATTTTTTTAATGTACGCATTCATTTATTAATTTTGTTCATTTGTAGCAAAATAGTTAAGTGTGCTGCATTACATTCTCACTGTTTCTGTTAATCAAGTGACCTGATCTTGTCCAGTTGTTACTACGTTTTGTTGTTGCTATGGGCATATACATTTGCACGAATAGTGAATGCCTTATTTATTATTGAAAAGGTTTAAATAATGTTAGCCGAAATTTTGCCAATTAAGATGACATTTATTAAGCTGATCATACAGTTGAACTTTATTAACACAGACTTCAGGGCAGTGGCGTAACCAAGATTCCAGGATAAGGGGGGGGGCACTTTCACATTTTTTGGCCCAAATGTCTTGACGAGCAGAAAAGGTCTTCGTCTCAAACATTTTAAAGTCTTATTGTCTGGTGCGTTTTCCTCAATCTAATACTACCCTACCCCACTCACCGGTTTTGGACGAATCTCGACCGGTCCCAATCCGAATAGGCAGGGGGCCACTTGCCCTTCTTCACGGAGTGTAGAAGGATATCCATGGGTATTGGTCCTTGTTAGCCAAGAGTTCATGCTATCAAAGTCTTAGTAATGGGGTTTTACTGTATTGTGTGCATTTCATATCAGACTAAGACAAAGTCTCAGAAGTTTAAGCAATACTCATACACAACAGTTGGTCTGAATTGCAAAATAAGTGCATGTTCTTTAATTGAATAGGGATTTTTATAGGCATTTTCGATCCATTTGAGTTTTATGAATGATCACAGGATTTGGCTATAAATTCACGTTGCATCTTGGCTTAACATAATCTAACTTATTCTAGTAACAGAATGGTTTACAGTAATTGCATTTAAGTAATACTTTATAAAAATATTTTTAAAAATTAAAGCAAGCCCTAGCGGTGTCTAGACTTGTACAATCCTGAAATTTCTTCTAGAACTCTGATCATTTGTGTAATGACGTCAGTTCCTATAGTTCTCGACAAAGGCTTAGAGGAGAAATGCTCCAATGACTTTGCGTACATTGACTTGCAGAGTTCAAGTGATGGTTCAACTTTACTTCTAAAAATAAAATGAAAAATTTAACGTGAACTGTTGAACTCAAATCTCGGTGTTAACAACAACAAAACATACAGATTAATTTATTACAAAAGATAATTATTACTATCACGAGATATCATTTAAGCCAATACATTACACAATAAGTAAATGTCTAATGTTAAATTCTGGGAAACTGACCCCTTTTTGCTTATAGCTGAAGCACATTTTGTTAGCATCTGAAGTATTGACTGAAGTCTCAACGCCAACGTGTGAACGAGTTTCATTGCATCTTCTTCAAGTGATGAACTATCGCATGATTCACCTGACCCCGTATCGGTGAGTTGACTGAGGAGGTTACTTAGGGCCGGAATGCAGTCGAGAATGAGACAGAGTGACTCCTGTAGAGTTTTCAGTCGAGTCAATTCACTCGTCTGATCTAGAACCATAAAGAAATCTTTTCGTGTGTTTTCATGGTCTATTAAAATATTTCTAACAATCTGCAAGGCAACTTGAAACATAACTTTTCTCCACACCTTGCCTGGATGACTGCTACATTTCAGCCATAACTCTACTTCAGCATTAGGTAACTGTGCTAGAATAAACAGCAACTACTATTGAAAGCATTACATAAAATACACAAGGTTTATTTACTTCTATTTCGTGGCAATAATTCCAAAACAGACACATACTGTAAATCACTTTACCCAATCTTTAAATCTTTTTATTAAAGTCTTATGAATAAGTATATTATAGTCAACAATGCCAAAGCTCAATTCCTGTCATTCTCTGAATAAACTTGGGATCTTGAGTACCATCGATTGATGCCTAAAGGTATTATAAATGGTGCTATAAAAGTGCATAATTATTATTACTAATTATTAGGACATGTTCTGTGAATTTAACAATCAGATATATGTTCTTACTTGACAGCAGGTAGTCACTTAGTGTCACGCGTTCCAGTTGCAGCCGTAGGAGTTCCGCAGAGCTGTCGAGTGAGTGGAACATGTTAAAACTTTCTCTGTAATATTTTTCCGCGTCCAATCGATGCTTGCGTTTCATCTGACTGTCAACCTAGCATCACGAAGATAGAAAACAACTGAGATGGAAAACCAAAATAACTTTATACTGAACACAAAATAATAAAAATATTAGGGGCCTCACTTAGAATCGAGTAACCCAGAGAGAAAAAATACTGCCTCGTGCAAAGCAAGTTTCTTGTAAAGACAAATAGAAGCAAAATCACAATACACACACACACACACACTATGACAACATCTCTAGGAAAGCAATGTCGCTTCATTCCTGAAATTATGGTAACACTTACCTCGTTCCTGAAGGCATTATGACACAGTGCTGCTAGTCGGTGAAGAATCAATGCAGAGCGATAGTCAGACGAAGGCTCGTGCTTTGAGTCACTTCTTCTCAGCATTTGACAGCACTCAAGTGACTCGAGCATAAGACGAGTGATATCCTCTTCAATCTACAAAGTTCAGTTATGCAAAAATGAACCCAAAGCCTGCCTGCCTATTTGTTTATGAAATCCAAAATAAATTGTTCTACATATTATCTTTGGCTCATCCATCCAGTTGTCCGGCCTGGAATCTTGGATTTGACCTGGATCTTGTGTGTTTCTGATTTGGTGTGCCGATAATTAAACTAAAAAATAGGCACCACATGACCGAATGTACACACACACACACACACACACACACACACACACACACACACACACACACACACACACACACACACACATACACATATATAGTGCATTACAATGAATCACAGAGCCTCTTAATTATCCGGGTGCTTCATATATTAATGGGTCAAATCAATACAAAAAAGACTTACAAGAGGAAAAGCCTCCAGTAAAACCAATTCCCTGTCTTCAAGTCATCATTCTAATTCTACTATGCAGCGTTGAGCAACAGTTTTGAAATAAATAGACCAACAGATAATGCTAGCTAATAATGGATCAACTGAAAAGCCACTCTGGACAAAACCTGGATTAGCATTTAACCAAAAATATACACATCCATTTTTTAACCTTACAAACAATTATGCGATCTACCTTCTGTTGGGCAACACTGGATATCGGCGGATGGTCCTGCAGCAGACTGGCCATGTTGAAAGACACCGAAGACAGATCCCAAAGGATATTGTCGTACAACTGCGGCTGCACATCTCGAGAACCAAGCAACTTCAGCGCCTCTCTATACTTCACCATGGCCTACAAAGCCCAAAACGTTAACATCCGCGTAAAATGAAATTCTACATGCATTAACTAGCAAACAGTATTAACTATAACACCATTTTGGATGTTCTAAATTAATTACGATGACCACAAGAAAGACCAACCTCCGTGTAAAACTGTCGTTCAAGTTGTGTGAATTCCTGTTGGCGGGCATCGGGATTTTCAGAATTCTCTCGAATCATGTGGGCATTCAGGCGCTGCAACTTTGCAAAATTTGTTCCAACCAAAATCATGTTCAACGTGTCGCATAAGGACTTGAACGATATCAGCGCTGATTCGTAGTTATGTCGACTCTTTCCCGTGTAAACCTGTATCTCCGCTAGAGTGACGACTGCAGAAAACAAAAAGATAGACGTTAAAAAGCATTTTTAGTAAGATCAAACTAAAACTGAAAATATAACAACTGCTACAGTAATAATTTCGGAATTTCTTAGCACTCGGTCTAAATGTCCAGTTGAAATCAATTTTTGTCGGCGATGGTTGTAACTTTTACCTTTGCCGCTGTTCAGAATTGTTACGGCCAAGTTCATGTAGAAAAGAGCGAGAGCATTGTGAGCATTTCCAATTCTCTTGACAATACAGTTTCTCTGAGACCCTGAAGACACCTTCATGTGACAATCGTAGGCCAGCTGATAGCTGCGAACACTTCGGTTTAAGCAGATTTCAGGATCATTACAATCTTCACAGGCCCATTGATACTCTGCCACAAAAGCATCGAAGATATTCATTCGCATTGGACAAACATCTATGGACATCTACAGTGCTGCTGCCAACAGTTTAACAAAATTCGTCAACTGCAGACATTCTATGACAGAGGTTCCTAACCTCCATACAATTACGTACCCCTGAAACAAGTATAAGAGAACAAAGTACCCCCTACCAGCGTACCTTATCCTAGAACAAAAGTTTGTGCTCTGCAATATATTGAAAATAATTATAAACTGAAAATAATTATAGAATGCAACAAACATCTGTCACAGATTGTGCACGTGCCAGAAATTGGGATTTTTATTTAGATTTTTTTAAAGTAGCACAACAATTTCTACAGCATTTGTATACTATGCAGGGTAAATTGTAGTAAAAGTCTTAAAACAGGCTTTATTTTTTCCGGATTATTCAGTACCCCCACAACGTCCTTCAAGTACCCCGGTTAAGAACCACGGTTCTATGAGCATAAAAGCAATTGGTTTTACAGGACCTTGCAATGAAAGCTCTCTTAGGCAATATCAGTCAACCACACTGGACATCACCGTTACTGAGCAAATAGCCTTTTGACTGGAATAGTTTTTCCTACCGAAATCATCGATATCTTCATCAGCTGCTGCAGCCAATATGAACACTTCTTCGTCACTTTCGGCTTCAACTTCAACGGTCTTTTTAATCTTCTGGCATTCACCGCAACTTCCAAGAGCGAGAAAAATATCGCCCAAGAGACAAAGAATCGAACCCAGGACCATTTGACTCCTCTCTGCTTTGCCTTTCAGGTGCTTTTTGACAGCAGCTAGACGATCAAGAAATCAAGAGCATAAGAATTTTTCACGCTAGTGTCCTCACAATAACAATAAATGCATCAAAATCACTCTAATTTAACATATCCAATGCCTTTAACTCTATAACATCCAATTAACTGTTGACTCAAAGCTCAAATCAATTTTCTGAATTAAAAATTAAAAAACATAAAATTAACAAGAAATTAAAGCTGCAAAAGTCTTGTCAATGACCGTGAAAGTAATGTCTATCATCTGCAAAAGTCACAACAACTATAGAAATGCATTTGTACTTGTTTACAAGATTGTATGGCATTACATACTGTTGACTGTACAGCACTTTTGGCTTTGGCTTATGGCTATGTTACTGCGCTTCTTAAATTGTCGACGATAATAATAATAATAATAAAAGCACATCAAAAAGACCTACAGAAGCAGCGAAGGGCCTTGACGATCAAGCCCAGACCGGATTCAAAGTGCTTTGCATCAACTTCCGCCTTGGCTTGATGAAAGAAGGCAAGAGCCGCTTTACGAAGCAGAAGGACTCTAGAAGACGACTGCCAAGCGTCACCCGCCGAACCCACGTGGCTGCTGCTGCTGCTGCTGCAGGGCAAGATGTCGTCTTCGAGGTTGACGTCCGCTGTTGACTGCCTGGCAACGCCTCCGTCAGAGCCCGGACGGTTCCTCGAGAAGACAGCGAGGGACAGGTCGGACTTGAGAGGATGGTAGAAAAGGGGAATGGCCGTATTTGGGTCGCACTGCACCTGTTCTTCCACTATGTTCTTGTGCAAAGAGTCATTGTTGATCGAATTCTTTAAGACTTTTAGGCCCTAAAAATATTTACTTAATTTTGATAATAATCTGTATTCAAATGACTAAATCACTAAGCTAAAGCCAACTCAAAACATGTGATTGTAACTAGCATGTCCCATGTAGGCTACTGCTGCTATTTTGAACTGACCTTCTGGTCTTTGATGATCTAAATGAATTCAATATAATTAAGTACCGTTGGTGTCATGACAGTAGTTTTAAACAAGTACACCGGGTTAGAACATTTTAAATGCCAACAAACATCAACATCTTTAACAGCAGCAAAAATCATACTACTAACGCAACCATAACCAGTGCAATACAAGGCAGTACTTACAGGCAGTACCTACAGGCAGTACTTACAGGCAGTACTTACAGGCAGTACTTACAGGCAGTACTTACAGGCAGTACTTACAGGCAATACTGATAATTATGACAGCAGGAAGTACTAGTCTTATATAGTAGGCAAGTGATTTGAAATTAATGAATAAGACTTGAATGGTAATACCAAAGTCATTTTGCCAGAAGAGACCAAAAGGAATCAGGTGAATTATGACAGAAGTTCCTACCTGTGCAATGTGGCCCATGGCCCTTTTACAGCACCTTGACGTATCGCTCGGCATGTTGGGATATCTTGAGGCAAAGTCCCCAATGACCTTTGTTTTTATTTTCTCATGGATACACAATGCCATCACGTCAACTGACGACGGCGGATCGGCAGAATTTGTCCGATTCTTCTGTAAACCGTCTCCTCCATCGACGCCTTTGTCCACGGCGTCCTCTTCTCCGCTGGCAGCTTCGTCGTCATCGTCACTTTCTTCGCCTGGTTCCTGGAATATGACGTACAATTCTTTAAATGCATTTTTAATTGAAACAGTAGAATGCTTTTTCTGTGGACTTAACTTCCGAAAATAGCACGAAAAAACAAATGATCGCAAGAAAAAGTTCCCATAGTCCAACTTTATTCATGTACTGATTAAATGATAAACACACAACTGAAATTAATTAACCATTACTTAAATGTTCAAAATAACCTTAGATGACTGATCGTCTTCGCTGCTATTTTCCGAAGTGTTAGCATCGTCCTCTGTGTTGTCGCTAACATAGAGATCTGTTAGCAGGTAGTGCGCTGATGTTACTAACTAATATCAAAGTGAAAAAAATTAACAGGAACATAAGATAAATTTTGATTCTTAGCAACAGAATGACATTGCAAATAGTCAACATAGCCATAAGAAAACTGTGGCTTAAACAAAATGTTCCTATTACCATAAAGAAACTGGTTAGCCAAAGAATCAATTGGATAAATTTATAACAATGACCGCCTTCGTAGACACTTTAAATCTAGTCTACATGTACTATTTAGACAAAAAATATATATGTATCCCCCAAAATAATGCTATTTTCAATGCCAACCTCACTGGTCTATTTAAATTGATTTAAACTTTGGGATACATATAAGAAAATGCTGGTCTAAAACTGTCTGCAGAATTTCCTAACCTGTGAATATTGGTAGGCATCGAGGAGCTTAAGGCAGTTGGTGAGCAACTTGTGGATAACGTTTATTTTCTTGCGGCAGGACTTCTTTCCGATCCACATGTTGCGAGCGACGCGATACAAGAGAATACCAACGGGAACGGTAAATGGATTGGCACTCTGGTCGTTCATGAGATGAGCGCAGAGCGTTGTCAGATCGTACAGTTTGACAACATCATCGTTGTGACCTAAGAACAATGCTCTTTTAAATCCATTACCAGCATCTGATGCATAGCATTATCGGCTAAAGAGATACCAACAGCAATAGATGAGGAGCAGGAAGAAAGCGTAACTAATGACCAAGTGTAATTTAAAGCATTTCTCTCTGCATCGCCAGATTGTGAATTCCAACAGGGATCACAGTTACACAATCACTTTGGAGCTCATATGGGAAGCAAACAGTGGATATATGACTTTGGAAATGTGAAAAAGGATAGAAGGAAAATTGAAAGAAGTTCCCGATTGAATATATGTTACAAACTTTGTGGCAGCCTTCTTCACATAACCACTTCCATGAGAAGTCTTGAAACATTTAGAAAAAGTTACATAATGGAGTTTCCCCCCAAAAATTCAGGCCTGTCAAAAGTGGCGTTATAATTTCTCAAGTTTAAGGAAATTTTAATTTCTAAACACCACAGAAAGAAAGCAAATTCCTGTAAAAATCAAACAACCAATCAAAATTCTCAAATACCAAATCAATTAAAATTTTAAGGCTTTTAAGCATACAGCAGTAGAGCATTTTGGATTAGGCCTATAACAGGTTTAGCTGAAAATGAGATATAAATTTAAACATAAATGATGTCAATAACAAATGCTAACAACATAAAGGCATTACCTTTGAACAACCAATATGTGTGACCCTCTTTTGTGGCATTTGATTTGAGAAATGAAAGTATGTTCTGAGCAACATCCTTCACAACCGTTGGCGAAAAACGAGAGTCGTTCATATTTGGAATATCCTCCGTTTTGATCAATTCGTAACTCTGGACACAAAAAAATAGCACCTCTGAACCAGAAAACGAAGAATAAGAAATATTTTAAACCATCAGAACTATGCATGTTTCTCCTTAAAGTTTCATGCTTTTCATTTCAAATAACTGAACTCTTTACTTGTAAAAAAAATCAATATAAGATCATCGCACGTAATAATATATCTATGAGAAACATCCAAGAACGTATACTTCTTTGAGTCATTCAAAAGGCAGACATCAACTGGCAGGAATCAGGAGACCATATAGCTGCCAATTACCTGCACTATGCCACTGTCATGGTAGCACATTGCCAGTTCAGGCACGTTGCACATCAGATTATCCAACCAATAGTCAAGCCCGGTTAGAACGCTGATAGGTTTCTTCATGTCCCTGAAACAAATAACACATTCAATGTCCATAGACCCACTACAGCGTTGAATTTCACACTCACCACTACAAAACTACAACATAAACTTCTGCCTAATTCAAATAAATGTCACACAACAAGTATATAACATTACATAGGAACATTCAAGTTTAGGAAAGAGAAGTTTGAAAAGGCAGCTGTGATGTTCCTCTACGACAGAAGCAGTATCTGACAAAATGTAAACACAGTGTGTTGAATTCAAAGGCACACAATAGCAAATCCAATGCTGCATCACCTGAGTTTATTACCTGAGTTTATTACCTGAGTTTATTACCTGAGTTTATTACCTGAGTTTATTACCTGAGTTTATTACCTGAGTTTATTACCTGAGTTTAAGACTGACGCACGGTCGTGTACCACCTCCAAATATCGGAAGGTCGGTTCCTATCAGCATCCGACTGTCCTCAAAAGTCCACAGAACCGTTCTCTGATGGTCCAAACCATCCCGCTGTAAACAAGCCACAAAACCATCAAAACCAATACAATCTAATTCCTTACTTAAGTCTCACAGTAATCAGAATTAACACTTGCTAAATTCACATCAATTGCTAATTTTTCATTACATTACCACTTACAAGATGATTTAATGGGAGATTACTTTGAGAAACTCACTTTTGACAGCCTAGGCACTTTGGGAGAAGTTTTGGGGGCGGGTTTGTTGTGAGATGATTCAAGGGAATCGACCGAATTAAAGCTCGAACAGTCATTCGAAGGACCATCATTTATACTACAAGAATAACAACAAATATTGTAAACAGCAAATAAAACGAAATATGAAAGAGCACTTCCAAAAAAATTATAAAACAAGAATAGATATGAAAGTTTGATTATTACCAAGTAATAAGATTAAAACACTGTTGATGAAATGAAGAAAGGCAGAGGCAATGGAATGTCTAAAGTCTGATTAAGTCTAATAAAATCTTTTATTAATTAAAAGAACCTTGTTTCTTGAAATCTGATTTACCTGTAATAAAGGAATTTGGAAAACATATTTCTGTTTTGAAGATGATCTCTGCTCTTATTCTTTCGAGCAATCCAAGTATCCTAAACAAGTCATAATTAAAATTAAGAATCATGACATTCACTACAAAATGAAAAAAGTCCGTTCTATAATTAATAGAATGCCATTATAAAAATCTAACATCACATTAAAACATTCGGATATAAGCAATCAAAAATTAACCACCAAATTCTGATACAAAAACACAGAAAGAAATTCTGTCAGATTAACACTCAATCATTCAGCTACTGCAATTGCCATCAAGAAACTTAATTTAAAGTTTTTATTATTATTATTATTATTATTATTATTATTATTATTATTATTATTATTATTGAAGAAATTGAAGAGCATTAACCCTTTGTGCTTCGCTGGCATCATTGAGCACCGTTTCAAGGAAGAACTTTCTCAGCCATTTCCAGTCATCGTGCTGTTGGCGAAGAAGATGGCGATGCACATCGAAATCGTCCAGCATCAGTGTATTTCCCACCCGATGCACCATCAGAGAGACGCCCGCACTGCTAAACGGCATCTTCAACAACTTCTTTATATTCTGTAAAGTAACATTCGACAACATCTCACGGCTAATGATGAAACTCTTACAGAAATATAATCGGCAAACTCTCCATGCTGTCATCTAGTCTGTCATCATCAACATCATGACCATCACCCTCACTGCTAAGTCTAAATTGACATTGTAAGGGTACATCCATATAGTACGTATGCACTGAGGGGGGTTGGATTTTGGAGATCTTCCGTATGTACACGGTGTGTACGAGGGAGGGAGATTGAAAATGTCTTTTTTTGTGTACTATATGGATGAGCCTTAACTCATAAAATAAATACAATTGTCGTCATCCTCTTCAGTCGTTGTCGTAGAAAATGCCACTGTATGTCGGGTGATTAGAGTGCTTGTAACTATTCCACATTAAATAATTTTGTCAGCTGTTCTCTTTGGGTAAATGAACAAATCAATTCACTCTCCGAGAAACAATGTCATGGTTTGAAAACAGTTCTGAGCTTCAATAAGCAATTGATATTCCGTGCAAAAGCAGTGCATAAAAAGAAACTTAAAATTGAAACAGAAATCTAACTTCAGAATCTGACACGACATCGACTTCTCCCGTTAGCTCCAGACAACCATGTGCCATTCGGAAACTAAAAATAATTCAAATACACCAAATTAAACATTGACTTTGTATATTATTATTATTATTAATTATTATTATTATTATTATTATTATTATTATCGACAATTTATGAAGCGCAGTAACATAGCCATAAGCCAAAACCAAAAGTGCTGTACAGTCAACATTAATAACATGTAATAATTACTGAATTTCTGTTAATTATATTGGTGCTTTAATAAAACGAACAAAAATTCAGTAATTATTACAATACAAGAATTCTACCCACAAGACATGCATTCACACGCTCAAAATTCAACCAAAGTCTGTTCTGTAGCAGCGACATTACCTTGAAAACGAATGCTCCTGGCCAAGAGAGACGTTCTGGATGTAACTCTCCCATTTGGAATTTCCATAGAGCCAGTTTGACGGAGGCGTGTTGAGGTCGGTGTTTGGTTGTAACTCATGGTATTGTGCTGGCATCTCTGTGCTGGCGTATTTGACGATGGCCGTCGATTTCACACCGGAATGCCGCCTGTCATCATCGCTATCGTCAATTCCATTCACAGATGAATGTCTTTCACTGACTATTTCACACTCAAGTTTTCCTCTCGCATTTCCACTCTTTAACAGAGGAATAAACCCAATCCGAATACAAAACAAGTTCAAAGGTCACAGTTCAAAGGTTTAAACTAGGGTTTTGAGTGCTTTGTTCAAGTCATCAGAAGAACACAAAATTTGAACAATTTTCTACTACAGGGCATTAATGTTCCAGTTATGATCTAGACCGAAGGCTCCAATATACCCTCTCACCCGCCAGCAAGTAGCAACCAAAAACAAACTGTTCTTCTTTAATTTGTCTAAAGACAGTTGTGAATAGAGACCAAGAGCACTGTCAACAAAGTGTATGAATAAAACAAACTGACCGATTGTCAATACTATGGAATATAGGAATGCCGATTATCATTATTTATGAACTTATATAGCACCAATTGTAATGCTCAAAGGTATCGCTTCTGGGTAGAAATTTGAGGCGCTATACAAATGCTACATTACATTACGTCAATCGAAGGTACTCCAACTCTGTACCGCATAAGACCAGGCCAATTCCAGAGATCAGCCAAAATGGGAATGGGGAAGCAGCAAGGCAGACTAGGAAAAAGGGAGGCGCAGAGCGTGATTTAACTCTAGATTCGGTACAAATTTTGAGTACCAAGCATTCGATAACACTACGATGCACGGCAAAAACCATCCTAAACCGGTATTAATTTCACAATGTATAACACATATCACAGCAAATAAAGCCGCATAAGACTCACGGTTAACTGCTTGTTTTCTTCGGTCATACTTGTTTTGTACGACAAATCTAAATTTACAGTTAATAAAAGAAATAGCTCTTTAATAATATTATTGTAAAGTGTTTCGCTGGTCGCCGATGATCTCTACGATTGATTCACTGCTCTATGGAAAGTTCTAGACTCTAGTAGTAGACTCATCTTGGAGCAATGAGACTCATAAATCAATGAATAGACTGATCTCCAATCATTCATAATAAACAATTAAATTCTATGTATCGAATTCTTAAGACCTCCACAATCTGCACGGGAACAGTGGCGGCTCCAGGATTTGGCAAGTGGGGGGCCGTTGGGGTGGCAACTTCTAATCATGGGAGGGGCAACCATTTGTTGCTAGGTAGGTAGTATTAATTATAGGGTCCCAACAGGGGGTCAGGCACTCAATAGGGGGCACGGGCCCCCCTGTGGAGCAGCCACTGTACAGGAACAACCAACTGTGCATTTTATTAGTGTAAAAGATTAAAAACTATTGCAGTCGTTGTGCTAGACATTAATATAATCAGGGCATTATAATTTTACGATAATTATTGTACTTGGCAACATTTTATCTCACTGATTGTACTTAAATATTTTTATTGCATATTATCATAATGTTTTACGATGCTAAGCCTGTGTGAAAATCACTGTAGCAATAGCTCATTTTGGATTCTAGTCTTTAAACAGGACAATACTGTAGATTGGACAAGATTATTGTATTTTGGTGTGTTGTGGGTTTGTCAATATACTCAAACACTTATTTGAACTGTATTATTTGAAACAAAAAGTGCAAATACTTTAAATATACAGTAGCCAATCTTCTTTTGCATAATGAATGAGACGTTTGTTCTAACCAAGCTCGATATACTGTACCCGTATTCTTGCTCAAAATTATTTTATAGACATAACTACAGTAGTGCATCAACTAAATTATTAAATTCACAAGTTCAAAATCAAGTCTTATTGTTGATTGTTGCCAAGAATCTCATTCTCTTTCTTTTCCAATCATAACGCAATTTATATCATTTCATCCGTCAACTTTTGCTTCTGTTCAAGAAATAAAAACAATATTGCAACATCAGTGCACATATAAGGAGAATGAAATGTCATGTATGCTAGCACGCAGTTAGTGAACTAGAAAGTGAAGATACCAACAGGCAAGGAACATATCATCATACAGTGTACTGAAAAATTAATAAAATTTTCATTGGCATCAATCACCTGGCAAATTCAGAATGGAAAGTTTTAGAATGAGTCTGAGACACCCACTTTAATGCAGGGTATTACAACTGACAAATCCTAAGCATTCAAATGAATTTAGCGTCCATCTGAGATACACAAAATGAGAAGCGATTATCAACTGATGTCATCAACTGATGTCAACTTCTAAGCATCATTTGTTGTTTAAAATGGTGCTATAGGGTCCCAAAGTTCAATAACGGTGGAGCCGCCACTGATGTCAAGAGCATCACTAAAATAGCACTTATCTCGATTCAGCAATATTACTACTATCAAGTACAAAATTGGTAATTTGATTAATCTAAAATGGGTTTTGTAAATATCCATCCACCAACACTGTCCAACAGAGCAAAACATGAGTTGCCAATGCTCTGGTAGTCTAGTGCAACTGTCACTGATGAAGACAGTCGTCGTATAAAGACATTTGCCAGCTGTACAAAGCACCGCAACAGACCTTTCTGCAGGCTGTTCCTCTTCCTTCTGGCCATTTAGTTCGCTCTCCAGTGTGGCCAGCTGCACTGCTGATGTCCGAAGAATATCTCTGATGCTTGAAATGCCTGTAAGAAAAGTCTCACCAAAAATCAACTCACCAACAAACATTGGAACAAGACCAGTTAGAAACAAAGTCTCAAGACTAGAAAATAAAGCAAACCCTAAAACTAAATGCCACTCATAAATAGACATATTGTACATATTTTTTAAGTACCCTGGAGAGTAATTACACAAGTTGGGTCTGATTACGCTTCATAAAAATGTTGGCAATTTCATAATCAGCTCAAATACTGTAGTTGTGGGTAACCTTTTTCATGAGCAACAGAGTTCACGGCGTTCAGCATTGTTTCCTGATTTTTGTGGACAAAGTCAAGATTTGAGCAAACAAAATCGGCTTCCTCAAGCTCCTTTCGCAAACATTCGTTGACATACTTCTTCTAAAAATGAAATAAAATTATAAATTATGCTATTTTAAGAATCAAACTATTATAAAAGAAGTAAAACTATGACATCATTTACATCCGATACATAAAGAAAGGTCTCCATTATTCAACACTATTTCTACTTTAATTAAAGACCTACCGCATCAATTTGGTTGTGTAGTTCTTTGATCTCTTGTTCCATTTTCTCGATATCTTCTTTTGATTCCATCTTGAGACCATGAATAATATCTTCAGGCAGAAGGACATGCGATGGGATGTTGAAAACATTCATTGTCAAATAGTCCTATTAAATAATTAAATGCATGTATAAATAGAAGCAAATAAATATGAAATTAAATATTCCTCATCAAACGAATTATAACAAATATTTAATAGCAATAAATTGTTAACAACTTGCTCAACAAAGTTTGTAATAATACCTTGTCGTCATTTCAAATTGCTTCAAAAAAGCATCGCATATGAATTATTATAAGATTTTAGATTTTAACAAATTTACAAAAGCACATTATTGCCATTTTTGTAATCAGTTTTCAAGAAAATAAAAATTTCTTCTAAAATAGAACAAACCTCAAACTTGTCGAAGGTCTTATTGATGTCTGGGCTGATGGACGCACGGATCCTCAAAAGAATTGCACGTATTTCCTCATCCGGAATATTAAATCCACACTGCAATGGCAGTGAAAAGCAAATAAAGCGTTTAATGGCAACCTTGTGATAATCACAATCTCACTTATTCTACTCATCACTGCTTCATTCATCACTACCATCATCATCATCATCATCATCATCATCATCATCATCATCATCATCATCATCCTTCTCCTCCTCATCATCATTAGCATCAGCATTTTCCTGACAAGTTAATCATTCAGAAAATGTAAGATAGTACTTGCCTCTGTATTGACGCTTGCCATCATCACATCCATGTAGTCTGCCATGTAATCGAAGATTGCATTGTACACTGCATTCAACAACAGTAACTGTAAGAAGCTCAACAGTTAACTTGAGAAAATGTGAAAACTCTGAAGAAAAGTCATGTCAAAATTCATTCAGAAACCAAACTGCTAATGCATAGTTTGACTTTTATACTGGAAACTCAACTTGACACTTGAATCAAAGCAGCATATGACGTCACCTGACTCAAGATATAAAATACAAAAAACAGCTCATTTCTCAGAGAAACTGGCAAAAGACAAATTTGTGGCTGTTAATCATTGGCCATAATAACTGTAAAAAAACATATTAATGTACATATCCTCTCAATCCTGGCAGGCCCATCAAGATACGTTAATGGGCCTGGGAATGTGTCTTTCATTTGCACTATTCTGCAGAGGCCCCATTACGTTCCCAGGGCCCAGGAAATGTCGTGTTCCTTCTCTATGGCCCCAAGTCCTGTAATAAAATGTTGGTTAACTATCGAAAGTCATTTCCTTATAAAACAATACTAACACCCATCAGTAAACGATTTTGGAGTGAATCCAAAGAACTGCGTCTCGTACTCCTGCTCATTGAAAGTCATGACTGAATCAACCGCTTGAATGCCATCTGATATCGAAGACCCAGACGTTGTGGCCGAAGCCCCACTATCACACTCAAAATTCATTGCTGGCAAACTGCACAAAAATGGTCAGCAAAAAGAACAAACATCAAACAAACATCAAACAGAATCAGAATCACTTACTGCATCAAGACACAAATAAATCTACTGAATAAAATATTAATAACCTATGTCACAAAATATAACAACACTTGATATTTTATTTTTTTAGGAAATATTAAATAAGCTACTACGCAAACCATTGGAGAATCAATTATAAGCATTCGCCTGTCCTTACAATACGTCACTAAGTAGGTTGCGTTGCAATCTGGATCTGACTCCTCCGACTAGACATGACTCTAATTCGGATTAGATTTGGTGCAGATCATCGGTTGAGGCTCCAGGCATTATGAGCGGTGCTACAGAAGTCGCTCTAAATATTAAAAATAGGGCGTATTTAAATTTTAATAAACAATCTAAAGCGAGAACTATGATTTTCACATAGGTTTACTCGGCCTTCTAAACCACTTAAAATATTATTATTATTATTATTATTATTATTATTATTATTATTATTATTATTATATTATTATTATTATTATTATTATTATTATTATTATTATTATATTAAATTCAGAATTAAGTCGTACTGCTCGTCGTTCACACGAAATATCAACGTGACGATCAAATATCAAGCAAGATCACGCTGAAGTTTCATATATCTTAGAACACAAAGACAAAAATTAAACGATTTAAAATAGAATAATTTTTTCCAGAATTTACAAAATATGCGCCGAATATCACGTGATCACATCCACCACTCCACCAGCCATCATGCGATATAACCATGGAGTGGGTATAACAGAAAACAATTTCCTATAGCGCCAGAGATTGTTAGAGGTTTAGTTTAGTTAAGTTTAAACGACAATTGATATAGCGCAGTGACAAGTCAGAGGCTTAAAGCAAAAGCCCTTTACACATTGCACTTGTATGAGATGTCGAACAGGTGTGTCTGTCTTAAGTTCTTTAACAAATAGATCGATGTTGGTCACACAGTCTCATTGGTCACAGTTTTCGGCAGCGAGTTCCAGAGCATGGGATTACCGTGGGTTACGGATCTTTCTCTGAATTTCGCGGCTTTGGATGGTGGAGGGACGACTAGCCTGACGAAGTCGTTGGATCGCAGTTGAATGCTCTGTTCGGTGGGCTCAGGGGCGTAGCCAGGAATTTGTTTTGGGAGGGTATAAATATTTTGGGTGGGTATAAATCTTAATTATAAACCACATAAACCATATAAACCACATATAATCACGTGTAAATAACATTAAAAAACTTTAAGGTAGACTGATTTTAGGGGGTATATATACCGATATACCCCCCATCGCTACGCCCCTAGGTGGGCTGTCGAGATCTTGTGGACCAGTTCAGATAAGTATTCGGAGAAATCCTAAATTGTTGCGCAACACCTTGAACACATTGTACTCTAGTAAGTTTTCCAGAACGGAGATATAAAAATTATTCCCAGGTTCAAACCTGTGGTTGACAACAATCCTCCCACCGCGCTGTGGCGTCATGCCATCCCTCGTGGCCACGGTTCTGCGACAGCGCAACGGCCCTCCGTTGGCTACGCGAGAAAATGATGTTCAGAATGATTCTTGAGTGATAAAATAAATGTTAATACGCCTCGTGTAAATATTAGAATAATTAGATCAAAGTGTAGCATACAAGATATATATATGCGCTACATCAATTCTCGGTTTTGTGGTTGTTATGGCGACAGTATACTTTTAATGGACGCCGAATGATTTAAAGTTTTGTATTTAGATCCATTTTTACTTTAATGTTCTAGAACGTTAAAAGAAAGTAATGCAGTCTTTAAGAATTATTTATAAAGTTGACGAACAGTGTTGTAATTGAACTTGTTGTACTTAATTTATCAATGTTTTGTTGTTTGGATCAATGTTTTACCCTTCAGTAGATTGTGAATTGAGCATTCTTTGATCACTTTTCTCGAGCCTGACAAACAAAGCATGTTGTGTCCCGGCAGAGGGACAATTAGGTCACAAGAACACATAGACAAGGAAATGGGATATCTAAGATGTAATTAAACGAGTGCTATGCATACTTCCATCTGGTTAATGACACAATTATATAGAACCTTGTATAACGTTACACGACTTTGCATTTGCCTTTTGACCAACTTAGCTTTGATTATTTTCTCTTGTTTGTGGGTCATAGCTGTTGGTCTTTCATTGATTGGATAGTCTGTTATGATGGCAAGCGTAACCCCGCTGAGGTCTGCTGCTACATCAGAAATGTCAGCAACAAATTTGAGTTCAAATGAAAGTGAGTGTTGCAGATTTTTTTCTGTTGAATATGTTGCTATTTGATATTGTGAACTTCTATAGCTGATTTCTGTAGACCGATTTGACTGCATGAGTGAAGTTATAGCTAAAATTTTCAATGGATCTAGTTTTGTTTTGATATTACTGAGACAAGATTAAATGCAGTTTTACGAATAGATAGGTTTCTTGTGAGAGTTTTTCATGATTTTAGTTGGGTTTTATTTTTTTGGATCATGCTTTTGGATGTAATTTGCACAGAAAAAGATCCTAAAGTTGTCTTCAGTAGTTCAGAACCACAATCCAAAGCTACTGTTAAGCCATACAGTGGTAAGGACTATTACATTGGTTACTATTGATTTGAACTTTATTATGAGAAGGATTCAGCAAAAAGAGCTAATTTCCATATGACAATTATCCATATACTTTGACTTTGACTTGTACTTTATGGAATATGCTTGAAGAATAAATAATTGCTAATTAGATTTTATTAAGACTAAATTGTGTGCAACTATTCAGTTCATATTTGATGTGAGTAAAAATTCTATTTCAAAAAATAAAACATTGCATTTATCAGAGGGTCATTTTGAGTGAATATTGTTGCCTGTAGATCATGGTATTGACTAATGTGTCTTTCTAAATGACCTTAGTCACTTTGTCATTTTTAGTGAATTCTGCTGTTTTCCTAGAGGCTGTTGATCCTAATGAAAATCCTTTCAAAATGCCTCCAGATAATGACATCTTTCTTTTGCGTGACAAAGAGCGTCAGCGCAAAATGCAGGTCTGTGCTGCGCCGGCTTTTCATTAAGGTGGTTCTTCCACAGCTTTTATAGAGTAATTCAGACAACATGTTCTGAACTTCCATGAAACACTATCTAGGGATCGTGAGTTTTATTCAAGTGACAGTTATGTGCTAATACGCTGCAGCAATGACTCAATGGAGGTTTCAGTGAGAGGATCAGTTAACTGATGTGATGTTTCATGCAGGAGAGATTGGCCCAGAAAAATCTCAAAGTTCAGGACAAGACAACTCATGCCATGAGGATGAACAGACGAGTTGCAAAACTAATTGACACACGAGACTCAGAAGATGATGGCACGGCCGATGGTGTGGACGACCAAACATTCACCCTGGAACTAACAAGAGGTCAGCTGCGCTTAACAGAACAGTCTGGCTTCATCCTGTAGCTACACTGCATGTAATTGTTAGTGGCAACGTCCATAGTAATTTGTAGTCGTAATGCCAAATGACAAATGGTGTTTTCTGGTAAAAATCTATTATTGGACCATTGCATAATGCCATTGAGTAATGGATCACAATCCATCGGGGCACATTATTCTTTGTTATGGGGCAAAGTGTGACCAGGCAAAGGGTTAATACCCATGAATTACATTTTTCTAATTAACGAATGACCCATTTCTATTTCGTGTTTCTTTAATAAAATCCTGTTGAATGTTTACTGCCTATTTAGTTTCCATTATTATTAATATTTTTGACTGTTTTTCTTAAAAATCAACTGTAAGGGCTTTCAGTTACATCAAATGGCTACTCTGATAAAACTGCTGCACAAGATAATTACCAGTACAATATTTTATTAATTAACATTGATTTTATTATTTTAATTGCCAAAAGATTTGTTTAATTTGTGTATCGTTTATGTTTTTCTATGTTGCGATATATCTCAACAAATGCATGTATCTTGATTAACGATTGCTATTTTGTTTGCCAGACCGTCATGTTGAGAAGGAGTGTCTTAGTGACTACATCAGCAAGAAGCGAGAGATGTTTCTAATCCAGGTTTGAAACTATAACAGACTTATATTTTTCCTTTGACACATCAATCTGTCTTTGACACTCATTATATTATACTCATGATTATATGATTATATCTATTGTCATCATCATCATCATCATCATTGTCATAGCTCTTGTTGTCGCAGTCTTCATCATCATCGCTGATAGGTTATAGTTTGTCGCCGAATTTCTGGAAGTCACTTTACACAATGCAATGTACTGAGAAAGCATAGGTATTTAAAATTATAGCACATTATAATTGCATTTGTAGCTTATTGTGTTTGCGCACATGTTACTTTAGTATTCCCTCAGCGTGAAACGCGATGAGATGCGGAAACTGGAAGATATTGCGGCATTGGAAGAAAAGAAACTGGAATTAGCGGAGCAGTATTTAGAGGAAGATGCAGCGCTGTTCGACGAATTTCTCAAAGAAAATGACAAAAGCTCAGGAGATGCAATTAAAATGTAATAATATCAGAAAATAGCAAATATTATTTTGCTGTATCTTTCTTCTTTTGCATTTTAGCACACAGATTGTGTTTAAAAACTGTTCATTTTATAAAACAGAGAATGACCATCGACCATTTCAGTGACAAACTCCTGACTTCTTTGTTGGCAGGAGAGATTGTTTTGATTTTTATATCAAATTTTGAGCAGTTCTGGATCTGTTGTAGCGCTGAAGCCGAAACAAAAGCCAAACTGGAAAAAGTGGCAGAAATTAAGAAGCTGAACGCTCAGATGATGTCGATGCGAAGCGAGATTTCAAAATACGAAGACACCCTCAGAGAATACCAACTGTATCGTCAGTTCCTCGAATCACTAAGTCCAAAAGTTAGCTTCATTAATTGTTATTATCTAAAGCAGTTTCAGACAAAAAAAATGCCACGATCCATGTTATGATAAGCGAGAAACCCAAAGAGGCCTCCAAGTCTTGGATAAAGAGAAGTCGACCGACAATATTTTTGTCAATTTACTTGGTTTAGAATTTTGTTCGTTGTGTTTTGTTGATTTTCTTCCAATACACAATTGTTATTGTTAGAGGCATCATTTCCTTTCTATTGTTGCACTAAGCATGTGAATGACATTTTCATAGGTATTATTATTACTATTACTACTATTCATATTATTATTATTATTCATATTATTATTATTATTATTATTTATTATTATTATTTATTATTATTATTATTATTATTAGGCATGGCTCGAGGAACGAGCAAAAGAACACGAAAGACGTCAGGCGGAAAAACGGTCAAAGAAACATGGTAAAATGTTTTCAAATATGTATAATGACATCATTATTATAACCATCATCATAACTGCCACCATCACCTTATCGCCATCAACCGCTTCTGTCATTCTTCATTGTCGTCATCACAGTATCTTTGTCATTGTTTTAACTTTCCTAGTTATGTTTTTAAGCCTTCTTGACGTCTTAATTGTGATGTCTTAATTGAATTTAATGTTCAGTTAATTTTTCGGTTACAACGTGGATTTATCGTGCACATATTTCAGATCCTGCGTCAACAGCGGACATAGATGAAAAGATGAGCTCGGAGGCAATGTTACCTAAGCTCAGTTCAAACAAAATCAGTGAAACGGTCGTTGATCCTGGGTCAGTGAAATACACACCAAGCATTGTACGCATAGTTAATGCGAATGCTTGAGACTGAGTTGACCCATAACTACACTCAATCAATCATTCAATCAATCAATCAATCAACTCCTTTGGCACCACTATTAGCACGCCATCCTTTCGCTTCAATCTAATCTAATCTTAAACTTCCATAGTGCCACTTCATAGTGCACAGAAGAATCATCCGATGGTGCACCAAATCAAAATCATTCCAGATCCAGGTCAAATCCAGGATATCCGTCCCGGACAAGCGGGTGAAAGTCTATGGTGGATAAGCCACGTCAAAATAGACCAAAAATCATGTTTCATATTTGCTTCTTCATGCAGTGTTTTTGTTCTTTGGTCAAAAATTGGGTCAATGGGGATTTATTTGTGTGAGAAGAAACTAATTTTGCTAAATTTCCTGATTGGTGGAGTAATTTGAATTCTTTTTCAAATTGACTTTATATCATGATCTCTTGTTGTTTAGTTTTGGAAAAGCTTCAGTACAAATGAACACTGGTGAAGAACAGACAGAGAAGAAAGAAGAAGAAGAAGACCAAGAAGACGATGAAGAAGTAAATGATTTCAAGACTTAATAAATTAATATTTGTTTCATCCTCTCAATGTAATGCGCTTCCTAAAGTCTTGACATTTTCTCTTTCAATTTACTTTGAATCCTGTATTTATGCTGTGTTCAACTGTTGATGTCAAATCCGTTTAAAAGTATGCACTTTTAACTGTCTGTGAAAAGTGTGACATTGCCTGGATCTTGACTGAAGCATTCTTGATTTCCCTCTGTGAAGGAGGACACTGCTTTACATCATAGAGGGGCTATATAAATTTATATTTTGGGTTACGTTACCAGCGATATGGTTGACAGCGTTGTTTCCACTGTCGGTGTTGTTGTTCTAATTAAGTGATTAATTTTCTGTTTTGACTCTCAGGAACCGCGTCTTTTTTTCTCCGACCCTCAACAACTTCTCGACATCTTTGCCGAACTCGAAGAGCAAAACCTTTCTCTGATTCAAAACAGCCAGGAGACAGAAGAAGCCCTCGAGGAAATGAAACAGCTCGTCAAAGCGACAAAATCAAAGATGTAAACGTGGCGATTTCCAATAAATTTGAGAACCTGTCACATTTTCTTTATTTTTATTCTATTTTTAAGTCTATATTTTTAAAATTCTTATTTTGTAATCTCAAGTTTCTTGGTATTTATTGCTTCTGCTATATGATTTATCGCTGCTTAGTTAACTTATTAATAATTAATATAATAGAATGCATTTGTTATTGAAAAGCTACAAAATATTCAAACTGACTTTGCTTATCTCATGGTAACTTATATACACATGTATTGCTGTATTGCAGGGAAAAAGAAACGGACATTTTGAAGGAACAGATCAATAAACTGACCGTTGCTATAACGAAAGAGGAAGACAGAGCAAAGGAGCTCGAAACCAAAGCCCGGTGAATAGCCAAATGACCTCGCTTAAGATACAGTACTTTACATTACAAATGGAAATTATGGAATTTGTAAGCTATTGACATTGACCGGTATCCCTCATGTCAGTGTTTGGAATTTTCCTTACTAATTTATTGTGATGGTCTTTCTTGTTAACAATGAAGTTAACGTGTTAACTATGTTCCATCTTTTGATGCTAACAAGCAAGAGAATTATGTACAGAATACATTGTACATTTATGAGAATCTTTCCAGGGATTTTCTTTTTTTCATTTTATTGTTGCTACCCTCTCAATACCTTAGTGCACTTAAATTCCAAGCAACTAGACTAGTCCAGGTTTATGAAAAATGTTTGGCCCCCTGCTTAGAAGCTGCCACCCCAACGGCGCTCCCCCACCCACTTGCCAAATCCTGGAGCCTCCACTGTTGTGTATCGTATGTGTTGTAGCAATTATGATAACTAATAAATTTTTGGAATCAGTGAACGGTTGCTTGGTTTGATTGAACGTGCCGTGGTTTGTGAGTTTCTCCTCTGCTTCCTTTCAGAATGTTTTCTTATGGAGAATTTAAGTCAGATGACCAAGAGAAGCTTTAGCGGAATTAAACGCAAAAGTTGAAGACGTCTATCGAAGGTGCATCGGAGATAACGAAGCGAACATAAGGCAAGGAAGATGCGTTCTAAAGTCTTCTGTAAAACATCCTGTGCACGATATATGGTTGTCATATCGTGGCTCGTGCACCATTGTCTTATGCATGCTTGCATTCAATAGCTAAGGCATCTATTGCTATAGTGGCTGTACAGTTTGTAAAAGAGGTGTTGTAAACATGCTAATCAAAGAGTTAATATTGGCAGTTTTGTGATTTAACTTTGAGTGTGTTAAGTACAACAGAACTTTGTTATAACGGACTCCGTTATAAAAATAAAATACCGCAATGTGATGTGATACTCTATTGTATTGGATGGTATTGGATATGACGTACCCATCTCGTATGCAACATATTACATTTTACAGATCTGACAAGTACATTATAGCAAAGTTCTACTGTATTTTGCATTCAAAAAAAGTGTTCTTCAAGTATCTATGGGGGCCTTGTGTTGTTCATTTAAACAGTACACTCCAGATGTTGACGAACATTGAGAACAGGCTTGAGGACCTGTTCCAGCAGATTGAAGTCATGCCTCGTGACAGAGTCGAATTGGCAGAAAAGGTTGTCGACAAAGCATATTTGAATGAATTTACTAATTCTGATTAATGGACGCACTTTTAAACAAATTCTCCGCTATGACGATGGACTTTGCCAAACATGAGAGAGAGACCCGTGTGTGAGGTTGACTAACTGACGAGGTTTCCTAGTGTCTCTATTAGTGGAATAATTTTCAAATGAAGATCTTTGACACAGGTTATAAATGAGGTTGTTGCTTGCCCAGAGAGTTTAATATTTCTATATTTCTGTATATGAATCATTTCGGACTTTTGGCAATTGTTGAACGTAAAAGAGATTTTCAAAAATCTTAGAACAAACATGAAATTTAAATACAGACATTTTTGTGGGTAATCACGTGACATTTTTTGCAACAGGAGATCAGTTACTTTCCAAAAAGTGTGCACTGATTTCTGCCATTGCGTGAATCTCAGGTGATGAAGGTGAGCACTGATTTGTCACAGTTTTAGTGAATTCTGTTCTGCAATTTTGAAAGGCAAAAGAGAAAGAGCGTCGTCTGAGACAGCGCGAGGAGAAGCTCGAAGCACAGAAAGTCCACCAAGAGGAGCGAATCAGAAAGGCGCTCGAACGAGCAAAGGCAGAGCCAAAGAAACAGGTAAAAATCAAGATATCTCTCAAGACAGCACAGAGTAACTCACTCTATCAAAATACACGACTCAGTTGAGAGCTCACATACAGGTCTCGATTTTGTAGTTAAAGATAGCTTCAGAATTACAGTCTCACGCATGTAATGCCACTTCTCCGATACACGATGCCATTTTTAAATACCCGGTATGTAGTCTACCAATACTGATGATATACATTCAGCTCCATGTAATGCTGGCCATAATGCCTACTGCTACCCATAGGCCGATTTAGAGTTTAAGATTTGGGTAGGCTAACATGGGGGGATCTGTATGGGCAACACATAACTTTTGATATCTTAGACTAAAACTGAAATAGGCAGAAATTGCTACGTATTAGAAAATTTTCTTCTATGTCAGTGCTATTTTGGTATGCATGGCCATTCTGTCTTGATGGTGGGTTGTGTCCTATAACAATGACCTTGATTTGCTTTGATTGCAGACCGGACGTCGCCTTATGCCCCGATCGGAGCCACCGCAGTTGAAGAAACACGAAGACATCGACCCAGACGCCATCACCAGAGAAGAGGAGGATTATGCCTACTACTTCATGCCTTAGGCCCTTCCTCCTCCTCCTCCTTCCTCCTCCTCCTCCTCCTTCACTCAATCGAAAACTATAACTGTATTTTTCAGTGTTGTTTGAACACAGTTTCATTTGCAATTAAAGACTTGTGCCAACTACAGTACAATACAAGTGGACTAGTTTAGCAGGAGTCTAGGCCTTGTTTCAGTGTTCATGTCGTCATCAGTAAACAAAACATGGGCAGTTCATGACGTCTCATGTCCTGCTCTGGTTCAACTCTTGTACGTTGTAAGCCTATGCATCGTCGTTTCCACCATTTTGCCTACCTCTTATTCATCGCAGTGTACCCAGTCCGTTTTACCGATTGGTTCCTCTAACTGAGCCTAAGGGGCTGTCCATTAATTACGTCAACAATTTAGGGGGAGGGGGTTTGGAAAAGTTTGACAGTTGTTGACAGCGGGATCAAGAGAAGTTGACGTCAACAATTTAACTTTTTTAAATAATCAAAAAATAGGAAATTTCATAGAATACTACTTATTACAATGGAAAAAGCATTAGAAAAAGGTAATCACCACCACATTTTGACACTCGATGAGGAAAAAGGGAAAAAATTAGCATCACCACAAAAATAATAACCTTGTTATTGCGACCTGTCATTGATCTGGGGGGGTCAAGAGTTGTTGACGTAATTATGGGGGAGTTAAGTGAAAGTTGACAGTTGTTGACAAAGAGAGGGGGTCAAAATTACCCAAAAATTGTTGACATAATTAATGGACAGCCCCTAAGTGACGTGTGGCTATTTGAATCCATTTGCGTGTTACGAGTTTATTACAGTGTACAGTGAATGTCAGTCACACTGGGTTTTGTGAATGCATGACAAAAGAATGAAACCCGCCACCCATGATAGAGTTTCCTAAAACGTGAGCCAACCAGCCTCCGAACGATAACACCCCAACACAGGCACTTTCATTTGGTTCTGCTCTCTATTGGAAGTGACAGTTGAAACAGTAAACGGATTCAACGGTTATCTCGGAAAACTATAGGTTATTGAATGCGGAGAATTACTTCAGTGGTTTTCACAAAAGCCTACTTACTAGTACTTAGCCTCCTAAGTCACTTTAAATCGCATTATTATTATTCATCATCATCAGTGTTTCTGTCTCTTGACAGGTCCAGGTATCCAGTTATTCCACTCCGATCGATTGCTTGCTTCTTCTTTGAGTTCCTGATATCCTTTATTCATCATCCACTCCAGCATCATCTTTCTCGGTCTATCTCTCTTTCCCTCCATTTTTCCTTGATTATTGTTCTTAGTAAAGAGTTGCCGGAGGACATGTCCCATCCAATTTCTCTGCCTTTTCCGGATTGTATCTATCAGGCTTCTTTCTTCTTCTGATATTATTATTATTATTATTATTATTATTATTATTATTATTATTATTATTATTATTATTATTATTATTATTATTATTATTATTATTGAACACTCGTTTGGAATATTAAGTTGCTTCCGTCGGCACTAGCCTGTGTTTGATTTCCGGCTTTGTATATTACTTACTTAGGACTACTGATTGAAATTTGAAAGCAATTTAGATGACAACAAGAGTTGAGTAACATTTGAAGAAGCGTTTTAATCTACAGAAAAAGCAAAATCATTTCTAAAAAGTGTATACATATATATATTCTATAACAAATTAATAATAATAATAATCTTTATTTCGTGACAAACACAGCATAAAAAATGTTAAAACACAACCAATAATAACACAAATCAATTAATGTATTGCCCAGGTGAAGTTGAGAGAAAGGTGAAGTAAAGATTATCGGATGACTTTTCGTAAACTTTATATCTTTCGAGTCGTTCGTTCGGCGTGTGACAAGTGAACTGCTGCTGATGCTGCTATCTGGAAGTAGGCCTACAGTGCGGTCGTCAGTTACATTCTGTCTCCATTCCATTGCTCTTGAATCGGTTGACGCACTTTTTGCGACCGAGTGACGGGTTTCTAAGGTGGATGTGTCGACGATTAAACAGCTGATTGACGGCAGTAGATTTTAGGCATACACAGATGCCGCGAGAGCCGGTTTGGCCCCGGATTATTCGATGCAGCGTCTTATGATCGTGCTTTAAATACTCTGCTAAATTTCTAATCCGAGTTTATCCAGCATGATGCCAGACTGAGTTCGACGTAGTCCTCGACGACGGCCTCGACAGATGGCGCTGGTTCGCCGAGGGGGGTCGTGGCCAACGCCGAACTCAGCGATCGGCTGACTCGCAGCGGTGAGAACGATGCTCTGTTGGATCCAGAAGGAAACCAACAGGCATCAATGGAGGCTGACAATGTCCAAATATATCAACCTCAGTTGGTGACTCTGTCTCACCCGTGTATGCCCCAGTTGCCACCAATATATGGGCTGTGTCGACTGAAACCCAGCTTGCCACTGCAGACATATGTTCTTTTATTCTGAGTTTTAAAAAAACGAATCAAACGATTAATTATATTATATATTCACAAAAAAGGCCGAACCAAAATGCCTTTTTTATTGAGGAAACTTTAGATTCTATTCTCCGGCCTCTCATGATTTCTGCCTGCAGCGAATGAAATGTTCAAATGTTTAGCATGTCACGAATTTGGTCAATTCTAGTCTAGGACATAATGATTAAGAGTATATTGTACAGTAATTCTGCTTAGTAGCTTCGCAGCAAAGACAGCTTATTTGACTAATTATTACCGTCGTCAAAAAAACAGTCGTATTTACCTCGCAACGTAAATAACAGTTCACTCGCTTCGCCGACGACAGAATTTGACCCCTCTAGTGGCTGAGCTAATGGATACCAAGACCGGCACACACACACACACACACACCCCTCCGACGCCTTCAGAACTGGAAATTATGCTCAAGTTCAACGCACTCTCTTAATATAGGCGATGGTTTTATTATGGTTGTTGACAAGCGACGACGGCGCAATGACATAACATGGCATGACATTTATTATGGTTACGCTGCTCCCAGGCAGGCGCCGCTGAGTGCCTGAGTTAGATCACTTGACGCTGCGAATTAGCTGCTTCATCTGACGCAGTGGATCGGAATCCAGAAGACTTCGTTTTTCAGTTCGATCGTTGTCAGGGTTCCTGCTGGTGGGGGGAGTCGAAAAAGTTTTGGGTAAAATTAGATTCAATTCTTGAGATTTCAGTATAATATTCCGACTACAGCTTATGACAACATATTGGTAATTACCCAATTTTAAAAATGCATTTCAAGGTCATTGGTTCTCCCCGCGGGGTTTGGGGGCAGAACCCTCTACTGGCTGCGCTAATGGATACCAAGACCGGCACACACATGCACCATTTAGTCTGACTAGGAGGTATTGGGGGAGCATCGTGAGCAGATACTTTGAGTGCTATTATAGAATCAGACGGTGAACCCTGGTGCATATGGCCTATCTTAAAGACCTTAACTATCATTTATTATTTAGTGTTCAAAAGATGTAATACAATTGCATATGTTGATTTTGTTGACAATCACCCTTACCCCACAAAAAATCTCGGCGGTTTTGCGAAAATCCCATGACTGATCCCAGCCAGCCCGAATGAGGGGGGTCGGCCCGAGGTCCCCCCGTCGCTACGCCGTCGCTACACGATCTTCTATTTTGTCTGTCCCTATTTTCAGTCTCTCGGGCGTTACGGAAGCTTATCCTTACCATAGGCGTAGACTCTATTGGGCCGCTAGGCTCGAGCACTCCCCATGTTTTGAGAGACTAAAGGTTTTCACCCGTAGGCTCACGCCCGTAGGGTCCGGTGCTGATCCCCGTATTTAGTAGCCAGCAGCCCATAGGTGGCTAAGAAAAACATCGGCGGACGGTGGCCAGTCTCTTCCGCCGAACCTATGGTTACTATCGCAATGTTGCCACGATCTACTCATTTTGATATTACTACCGCCCTCTAGCGATTAAGGCTGAGTCGACCTTAGGGGCTCCTACGGGATTGAACCCGTGTCGTCGGCGTGCCTGCCCAATGATATTACCACTCATCTATCTTCCCATGTTTTGAGAGACTAGGAAATGGGAAAGTATAGGAGTTGGCGTTGACTATTTCGAAATTAGAGTCATCGTTTAGGCTGTAGTGTAATATTGACAGTTGCATATGCGGATTATCGCTCTTGACTAATTGCCACTGTATCTATCTTCCCAGGTAAACCGATGTCTAGGGCTTTAGTCGGTTCATTCTTTTCCCTGATCTTAACATGAGTAGGCATATTTTCGTCTTCACTGTCCTCCTCCTCCTTCTCCTTCTCCTCCGTGTCAGTGAAGTGGGCTTCCAGTCCATTCCTATTGTTCATATTTGCCTATCAGAGCTGTTGCGTGAAAATCAGGCCATCTGCTGCAGCCTGTGGCCCTGTGGGTATGCGTGGGGTGCTGGAGTTGCTGGGTAAAATTCCTTTGACGCGGAAATAACGAAGGTTTCGATCTTCTGGAAAAGCGTTCATTTTCGAAAGCTACCTTAGTTTTCGGAAAGCCACGTAAATGCCAAAAGGAAATTTCATCAGTTTATAAATAGCAATGCACTTACGCGCCTCTCTTCGGTCAACTCGTTAATCCAGGGCCTGTTTTAACGTGCAGTGATACACAAAATGCGCAGTGATAACATGATGATATGCAGTGGTAAAATGCAATTTTTCTGTGCTTTGTGCAGTGATATTGGCACTAGTTGTTTATTGGCATTAGTTGTTTCTCAGTGTGCGCCCCTAAGCTCTGGAATTCACTACTTCGCATAACTAATAACTTATCAAGTTATCATCTTTCAGATCTGGCCTTAAAACACATCTCTTTGACTTGGCATATCCCTCTTAGATTGCTCTCCCGCCGTTTCGGACTGATCTTCTGGCTTGACCTGGCTCTAATGCTACTTGGATTTGGTGCGCCATCGGCTGATGCACTGGGCATTATGATAGTGGCGCTATAGAAGTTGATTGATTGATTGATAAATTTTCCGGGCGACCTTTTTTGCTTGCTTTTTGTGCAGATGTCCATAAATTTTCTGAGTTTAGTGCAGCGATAAATTTTTCTTAAAACAGTCCCTGCGTTAATCTGTTAGCCTGACACTCATTCGACCAACAGCCACTTTACTAAAATTCTCAGATCGGTCGATCTCATACACTGCGCCTTTTCTCTGGAATTGGCTGTCCATTAATTATGTCAACAATTTTTGGGCAATTTTTGACCCCCTCCCCTTGTCAACAACTGTCAACTTTCAGTTAACGCCCTCATAATAAAAATAATTATTACGTCAAAAACTTTTGACCCCCCGCCCAGATCAATGACAGGTCCCAATAACAAGGTTAATATTTTTGCGATGATGACCATTTTTTCTCTTTTTTGCTCATCGAGTGTCAAGATGTGGTGGTGATGACCTTTTTTGCCATGCTTTTTTCCATTGTAATAAGTAGTATTCCATGAAAGTTCCTATTTTTGATTATTTGTAAAAAGTGAAATTGTTGACGTCAACTTCTCTTGACCCCTGTCAACAACGGTTAAACTTTTTCAAACCCCTCCCCCTATTTTGTTGACGTAATTAATGGACAGCCCCAATGATCTTCCGTCAGAGATCCGAAAGATCAATTAACTCTGGGTCTCTTCAGTCCATAAATCAGTCACCATTGGCCATCACTCCACAAACTTTCCGAAAACAACTTAAAACTTCTTTTCAAGAAATCTTATGGCAAACTCCTTACTATAGGCCTGCATTCTATCCACCGCAAATCTTGTTATCATCCTCCATACAAATACTTCGCCGCGACTGCCTACCCAGATCTACAATCTTAGACAACCACGGATTACGGACTATGGATTTACCTAGATTGAGCGCTCGTGAATAAGTAACAATTTCGTCTTACTTACTTACTCCTCACTCTCTTCTGATCAATCAATCAATCAATCAACTTCTATAGCGCCACTATAATAATGCCCAGGGCATCAGCCGATGGCGCACCAAATCCAAGTAGCATTAGATTCAGGTCAAGCCAGAAGATCAGTCCGACGCGGGAGAGCAATCTAAAGATGCATATAAACCGCTATCGTATGCTCTTCAGGTATTTCCATTTGTTTTTGCGAGAGTCCAGCGTACTTCCCAGTTTCCTTCAGCTCGTTGGGCTAGTGCATGGTTTTATGTGGTTTTGTAAACAACCATAACAGCGCATATAAGTCCAAACAGAATTCAGTGCACTTAATTGCCTCTATCTTAGGCTATCTTTACTAAGCGATAGGAGCCCATTTCACGTTGAGTCTACCGTAAGGCATTGATTAACCCCTTAACCGGGGATTTAAATTTTAGACGTTAAAGTGCTGGGAAATTATTCAAAAGTGAATAATTTAATTTTTAAAAATTTACTATATCTCCGGCTATTTGAAAGCTAGGAAGACGTGGTATAGGTACACCATTCTTTAGCTTTTTATCGCTCTTTCTAACCATCCGTGCCCAAAAATGGGGTAGGGTCCACTTTACAGCCTAAAATAGCACCCCCTCCAAAAAAGTTTTCTAAGCTCCGTAGCAAATTTTTTCAGCCGTGAACCCCACTTGTGTCGGCGGCAAAATTGTAGGGGAATGTCAGTGTAACAAAATAAATAATTAAATTAGAAAATCGGACCACGTTTGGTAGAGATATATTACTAAGTTCTAACCCGAACAGACCGTGGTTTTCTCTGCGGTATTTTCTAAACCCGGGTTCCAAAGAGTAAGTACCTATTACTTAGGACATATACGAGCCCTGCTGACACTAAAAGAGATGTCATCTATCGAATGGATAGATACGAAAGCGATTTCTGGCATAAAATGTATCTGATGCGTTGACCCACTGTTGACGAACGACTAGGAAGCCAACAGGACATGTCCCGGACTTTGGGCGGGGCCCAACTAACGGCGGATAACGTTTGACGCGTCATCCCCGTTCCCTATTGCATGCCCGCCATAACTGGAACTGGAAAACCGGACTGACTTATGGGATCTGAAGCTCTCAGTCTGACAATTACGACGGATTAGGCCTACTATTCAAATCCATCGAGTGATGCCAAGTGCATTGCTAAAATGACGCTACAGACAGTGGCGTCCATCCCCAACTTTGAGTAAATTTTTGGCTCAGACCCCCAGTTTGAAAAGGTCATTCCACCTCGAGCATGAAGGCTATTGAACGACCCCCCATGATCGGGAAAAAACCTTCCCCCCAAATTTTCAATTGGCGCAAGCTGCGCATGTTAACCCAAGGATGGACGCCCTGGCTACAGAAGTCTTTTAATCAGTAGCAGCTGGTTATCTTTATCACTGTCAGACTCTTTTAGACCCTTCCAGTCCACCTCGAGCATGATGTACTTTATGAACGACCCCTAGACTAGACTCAAGTCTAGGCGTGTTACCGCGTGTATGTCGAAAAAGAAAGGTCTGTTAAAATTACTAAAACGTGATCCCTAGGCAACTGGCAACGCACCACATTAGGCCTATCTGCCGTGCAGGGACGATTGTAAGGAAGCTTTAAAAGGGCGAACGAAGTTTCGATTGTCCTTTTCATCGCTCTCCGCCCTGTGGAACTGACAGGTAAGAGATAGGCCTACTACAGGTAAAATAGCAGACGAAAAAGAAAGTTCTGTTAAAATTAATAAAAACTGATCGCTAATTCGACCAGCACAGTAGGCCTAGTGACCGTCTGGATTAGACGATTGTGCTATTAGCTGTTATTGCCACCGATGAATAGGGGCCTTATAATGTCCTAGAGACGTTAAGACTGACATTTTAGTAATAGCTTACAGTAGACCTATCCACCAAGAATGATCGTAAATTGAGTTTAGAATAGCAATATTCTGATTGTCCACAAACATCGCAGATGCGATCGGCCTAACTATCTGTGACGAGGACCTTCGTGTATAGCATAGCAGTGGCGTAGCCAGGATTTCGGAATGGGGGGCACATTGACATTTTCCACTGAAGTCTTGACGAGAAAAAGGAGTCGTCGTATCAAAAGCACATTGAACTTTCACGCATTCTCTTCTCTTACATCACCTCTCCTCACTCCGTAAAAATCTCAACGATTTTGCGCAAATCCCACGACCGGTTCCATTCCGAATGGTGGGCCGCCCCGTGGCTACTCCAGTGTAACCTAGTTACCTGGGTCTATAGCTGAATGAGTATTTCTTTTGTAGACGGAGTTTTTAAAGATGAATTCCGTCGCAGTTGAACGGGAAAATGACGAGCGACACATATAGGCATCTGCCGTCGACAAGGTTCTTTAGGGTATTAAGATGGACTCTTAATAGGCAATTAATGACTTTTAAATAAGCGCCTAAAGTTAATCGGGTTTAGCTTTGGTTGTAGACCAGAACCATCGACATGTTCAGTCTTTTCTGCAGATGAGACATGGATGACGCATATTCGATTATTTCGATAGCATTTTCCAAATATTTTGCATTTCTTCGAAACGTTGGCAACGCATTAACCCCTTAACCGTGTATTTAACTGTAACTCAATGTAAAATGGACGGATATATCCTGGATCCCCAGTTAACGGGTTAAACTTTGATTTGCCTCTACATGCGCTAAGTAACTGTACTGTAGAGTTATCTTTGGTAGAGGAACAAATTATTTACTTTGCGGTTGAAGAGAGTTTCAAACAGAAGTCTTGTTATTTTGTTAATAGCCTAAGTTTTAGCACTTCTGTCTCATTTTTTAAAATTTAGGCCTACATAAAAAGAATGTAAAAGATTTGACCAATTGCTTTAACTGATAAATAATTTGCCCTAATCCAAAATGCAACAGAGATTCAATGAGCCACTTGACCCAATGCAAATATAGTATCTTCAATAGTATCTTCAATAGTATCTTCAATAGTATCTTCAATAGTATCTTCAATAGTATCTTCAATAGTATCTTCAATAGTATCTTCAATAGTATCTTCAATAGGGCCTAGATGTTGCATTGCTGTCTGCGCGTTCTTAATGGGCGTTCCGATCAGTGGCGGCTCCACCGGGGGGGCAGGGGGCCCGTGCCCCCTATTGAGTGCCTGGCCCCCCAGTGCCCCCCAGTTGGGACCCTATACTTAGTGCTACATACATTAAACAACAAATGGTTGGCCCCCATGATTAGAAGTTGCCACCCCAACGGCCCCCCACTTGCCAAATCCTAGAGCCGCCACTGGTTCCGATTATGATATCGTATCTGTGATATCCAATATGAAGAAGATAGAAAACTGTTTTGTTCTGGCAATGTATACCACTAAGCCATCTAATTTGAAATTTCACAGGTGATCCATCCGGAATGTCTGTCTACCAAGGAGCTGCTCTGGTTCAGGCGAAGATCGAAGAGTCTGTTGACGGCAGAATCCGCGGAGACTTTTGCTGGCACTGACCATCGTTGTTCGTCTCTTGCTTCGACCCTCAACCCGTCCCAGCAAGAATAAGTCGACAGCATTGGATCTCAAACTGTGGCCTTTCTTAGTCAACTTCATCAAACCGGAACGAACACTTATAAACATTCACGAATACAACTAAACAATAGCATTGCCTCGTCAACAAATTGTCTGGTTTACTGTTTTTTTAAATTTGTTATGTGGCATTTTCGATGTCAACTTCATTTTCTGTTTTAGCAATAAGCACAGTTTTCGATTGGTCTATGCATAGACGGGTGAAGCAGAGGATTTTGTCAGCTCGGCAAAAGCCAAATCTCGACGAACAATCAAAGTTAAACTCAGCAATTAAAAACGACAACGATTACTCTTAGAGACGAAGCAAGAAACCGCGCTGAGTTTGTTTCGGGTCTGCCAGATGGGTTGAGCTGGTGAAGTCGCTACAAACTCGACTTCGCTTCGGCGGAGTTTTGACTATTCAACTTCTTCACGCGCTGCAAAAAGCGTTAATTCCGACACTGCATAGGTCTATGCATCGATTGGCCTTTCGATCTGTGTCAGTTCAAGAGGTCACAGTTTTCCGTTCAGTGTCACCAACTGTAACAATTCTCATTAAGCCTATTAAATAAACTGAACAAAAAACAAAATACTTTGCGTTTTCCGTAATTGTGTAGTTCCATTTCAAGTGACACACCCACCCCCGCCAAATCCCAAACCCTGTAATGCAGTGTTTTATCCAGGCCTGTTAGGGGAAGATCCCCCAAAATCCCAGCACTGAAAAAAAGTTTGCATTAAACTGTGCTTCTTCCCCTCCAGCCAAGTCAACCCCCTCCCCAATAAAAGCCTGGAGTCTGGATAAAACACAGCTGTATAATGTCAATTCAAATCAACTTAGGTGAAGATATCAGAGGCTTAGCGAAGGGGAAGGTGGGGGCATATGCCCCGGCAGTGGCGGCTCCACCGGGGGGAGGGGCCCGTGACCCCTATTGAGTGCCTGGCTCCCCAGTGGCCCCCTGTTGGGACCCTAAATTTAATGCTACATACATTAAACAACAAATGGTTGGCCCCCATGATTAGAAGTTGCCACCCTAACGGCCCCCACTTGCCAAATCCTAGAGCCGCCACTGGCCCCCGGACGCCGAGGTGAGGGGCGCCAAAATCGGGTTTTTGGGGTAAGTTAAACAGTCAAATACATAATAAATAAGAAGGAAGAAGCGCGGCCAACTTTTTTTGCCTTTAATTATCTTCAAAAACAAACTCCCATTGACAAAATTTTTTCTAATTGACAAAAAAACACAATAATTCAAGACAACAACATGGCATTTAAGACCGACAGATTTGACAGTAGCCTAGGGCCTGTTGCCAGATGGCACATGAATATCACATATCACACATGCAGGTCCATCTAATTGCATAAAGCAAATGTCAGATGTTATATGTGCTGTACAAAACTAAGTGAAACAAAACTAGTGAAAAAAGGTTAAGAAATTCTAAAACTAAACACTACAAAAAGAATCAGAAACGTATCAAATCAGTACAGTTCCATTGTGATTTTAATTTTTATTTCCTGCAAAAAACAAAATGCTCAAAATTCAAATTAAAAATGCTCAAAATTCAAATTAAAAATTGATGGTAATCTATTCTACAGCTAAGTTTGAAACTTATCCGTAACAGCACGGCATCATTCTATTATGTCTAAATAGTCATTCAGCATCACAGAACAAAGATTTCTTCAATGATAATTATGTGATAAAATTAAGAAAATGTAACTCAATCACTTAATAAAATAACACTACAATGGTTCTCCCATATTCTTAATATAAAACAATTTGTATAGCAGCAATTAATACGGTAAACAAAAACATGAACAAATATTAAAGTGCAAACTTAATATAACTTATTGTCAGCAGTCTATTAAACAATAAATTAAGGAAATATTAGTAAAACAGAGGTCTATACATGGAAATAGCAGCCATCTTGAAGATTAGCAGAAATTAATTTAAACAGAAAATTAAGTGGTGATATACTGCTATATATATGTCAGTTGTCTATTTCTAGGGTAAATATTAACTAGATCTGCATGTCAATAATTTAATTATCTCAAGACATTGCACATCAGTTGCTAGATTACATCATGATGATAAAGATTATAATTCAGATCAGTGCGGCCATAATAGTTCTCTCCTCTAGTGCATAATAATTACTTGATATTTTTTGTAATATGTTGTGTTCCAGTCATATGCAACTTCATTATAAGAGAGGCCTTTTGTCAACAAAGCACTAAACAGTTAGTCGTGCAAAATTCAAACTAGAATTCAACGCGGAAGGCGCAGCAGCCTTCGTCTTCGTCTGCCTGGAGTTTGATTGAGCACTTGTTGGCTGCGGGGAGAATCGTGATCTTCAGTTCCTCCAACAGGTTGCTGTTCTCCTGTCGCCATCTCTGAAGCGCCTCAGAATCGTAAGTGGGGATGACGTCAGACGGTAAGTCCTTGTCCTCCCAACCGCGCTTGCCTTCAACGAGACGGGACAGCACCACCGGGTCTGGATCGAGGGTGCTGAGGACGTAGGATCGCGCACGGACACGGTAGAAGAAGTCCGCGTCGACAAACGACGGATCGCCGTTACCAGGGATATAGGTCAGGTCGACGTAGAAGGGAACGGTATTCACGACGACGGGCGCTGAAACCAAAGTTTTGTCAGTGGAAGCAGCAGCAGCAGAGGCCGGTTTCTTTTCTTTTGTGGCTGCGGCGTTGGTCACGGTCTGTTTCTTGTTCGCCGATGTCTTGGATTCTTTTACCTGGAACGTACCCTCTTTGGCCTGAGACTGTGAGGAGGAGGTGACACTAAGCTTTGGCGCCACAGCAGGTGCCTTCGCCGCGTCCTTTGCTTTCTTCTGAGCTGCGGCAGACGATTTGTCGCTTGTTCCGACAGCAGGCGATGTCTTTGCGGCGTCTGCAGATGACTTTGTTTTCGCTTTGGCGTTCTTTGCATTTGGATTCGGGGCCGGAAGACCCATTGGTTCGCCCCAGCTCTTTACCGGGTCATTTTCCCCATCAGAATCAAAACTGACAACATTGTCCTGGCCAGCAGAGTTCGACCGAACCTCCACCGACGAAATGTTCTGCCAAGCAAAAGCCCCGTCAGTGCTGTTGGCACCATCTGGAGCATTAGCGATATCGATATTCTCATTTATGTCTCTTTCTGCATTGTTTGTTTCTTCTCCTCCAACATTATTGGATGTATCTGTATTAGTCGTAATTTCATGCGGTGGTACATTGTCATAAGTCCAGAACGATGAGATTCTGTGAGGTGAATGCTGTTGTTCCACTCGAAACGTTACTTCTGAATCGGCCAATTCGTCATCTTCATCACCGAAGTTTATAGTCGGTGAGCACGTCATTGGTTCCTTATTGTCGTCATCGGACGGGAAGAGCACAGTGGCTGCTGCTTCGGTCGACATTTCATTCCGAACAGACTCCTCCGTTTCATCTGTGTCGGAATTATTTTCACGAACGCTTTCACTTTCGTCGAGTTTATCTGAAACCGTCAGCTTACCCCCTACCTGGTCATCTTTCAATTCAGATTCGTCAAAATCTGCCTCACATAATGAACTCAGATTGTTCTTTCCCTCTGTTGAGACATCATCGGATCTATTCCCCATTTCATCTTCACCAACTGAACCCTGATCAGATTGAAGCTCAAGACCTGATTCCTCAGCAGCAGAGTCTGATGCCGGTTTGCACTCGATTGGTTCTTTGTCAGATGCGGTGACACCCATGTCTGTTTCAGTCAGCATTTCATTATGGACAAGTTCGTTTGATAAGTCTGCATCGGAATTCTCAGGAATGGTCTTCTTCTCTTCCTCTTTCTCCGGATCTGTCGACGTGGAAGCCTGATCATCATCATCCTTCAGCCCAAAATCATTTAGATCTCGATCATTCAGTGGAATCAATTGGTTCTTTCCATCTGTTAAAACATCATCACAGCTGGCCTCCTCAGGTTCACTCTCTGTCACTAAACTGTACCCTTGCTTAGGTTTCAGGTCTGACATATTGGTCGAATTCTCATCTTCAAAACCTTCGTCCATCTTATTGTCATCTTCTATTTCTCTGCCAAAATTCTCTAACTGATGATGGTCAACGCCTTCCTGTCCAGCTTCAAGAACAGGTTCTCCAGATTCTTCCACAGATTTTTCATCTGCAGATTTTTCATCTGCAGATTTTTCTTTTGCAGATTTTTCTTCTGCAGATTTTTTTTCAGATTTTTGTCAGATTTTTCTTTGCAGATTTTTGCAGCAGATTTTCTTCTGCAGATTTTTCTTCTGCAGATTTTTCTTCTGCAGATTTTTCTTCTGCAGATTTTTCTTCTGCAGATTTTTCTTCTGCAGATTTTTCTTCTGCAGATTTTTCTTCTGCAGATTTTTCTTCTGCAGATTTTTCTTCTGCAGATTTTTCTTCTGCAGATTTTTCTTCTGCAGATTTTTTTTTCTGCAGATTTTTCTTCTACAGATTTTTTTTCAGATTTTTCTTCCGCAGATTTTTCTTCTGCAGATTTTTCTTCTGCAGATTTTTCTTCTTCAGATTTTTCTTCTGCAGATTTTTCTTCTACAGATTTTTCTTCTGCAGATTTTTCTTCTGCAGATTTTTCTTCTGCAGATTTTTCTTCTGCAGATTTTTCTTCTGCAGATTTTTCTTCTACAGATTTTTCTTCTGCAGATTTTTCTTCCTGCAGATTTTTCTTCTGCAGCAGATTTTTTTCTTCTACAGATTTTTCTTCTTCTACAGATTTTTCTTCCAGATTTTTCTTCTGCAGATTTTTCTTCTGCAGATTTTTCTTCTGCAGATTTTTTTCTTCTGCAGATTTTTCTTCTGCAGATTTTTTTCAGATTTTTTGCAGATTTTTCTTTTTTTTTCTTCTACAGATTTTTCTTCTGCAGATTTTTCTTCTTCTGCAGATTTTTTCTTCTGCAGATTTTTTTGCAGATTTTTCTTCTGCAGATTTTTCTTCTGCAGATTTTTCTTCTGCAGATTTTTCTTCTGCAGATTTTTCTTCTGCAGATTTTTCTTCTACAGATTTTTCTTCTGCAGATTTTTTTCTGCAGATTTTTCTTCTGCAGATTTTTCTTCTGCAGATTTTTCTTCTGCAGAGTTTTCTTCTGCAGCAGCAATTGGCTCAAACGCAGCAGATGCTTCTATCAACTGTCTGCTTTCAACAGATAAGCTTTCACCATCATCGAATCCAAGGTTAATGCTTCCAGTTATAAAGCCTCCTGCTATTATGTCACCGATGGCAGCTTCTTCAACAATGCTGTTTAAAAGATTTTGAACTTCTTCGACTATTATTGGAGGTGTTTTTGATTCAGCCTCAAAAACACCTTCCGACATCAGACATTCAAAGTTTTTGGCGAAAGTCTCAGATTCTGGAAGGATTTCTGCTTCATCAGATGCCCCCGTACAAACATTTTCTAGTTCCTGTTCTTTGAAAAATGCAGAAGCTTCTGCTACTTCTTCACTATTCACTTCACACGCATTATTTTTTTCAAACAAACTTTCATTGTGATTAGAGTTGGATTGTGGTCTGCCATGAATGTCAATGTTCATCGCATCATTGTCAAGATTCTCCAGCTCTTCGACGACGCCCATTTCATCCGGTGTTTTGACAACCTCATATTGTTTCTGGATGACTCCTGTCCAAATATCCTGCTCTTGCTGTGCCGTTGGATATGGCATATCATTATTGGGCTCCATACATTCCGGATCAAAGGTGTTCTTATCAAAGATCTCTTCAGTCTTCAAGACGTTTGTCTGCCAAGATATGATAGAGTCACTGAGATCAGAAACGGTGTCATTTGTTTCTGCATTGGGTTTTTGTTTTGTCTCATCAGAAGGTGAAACAGCAATTGATTCAATGCCAGCGCCGTCACAGGCCTCCTCCTCCCTTATCACGCTGAGCTTATCGTCGTTATCTGTATATAAGCCTAGATTATTTTCACTGTCTATGTCTTTTTCTATCGTGATTGATGAATTTTCAACCTTTTCTTCAACTTCTTTTACTGGGTTTACTTCTCCTGCTTCTTCTTCTTCTTCTTCTTCTTCTTCTTCTTCTGCTTCTTCATCATCATCATCTTCTTCTTCTTCAGGCACAACATCCAAGTCATCCCTCCCATAATCCTCTTCTTCAATATCCCTCTCAAACACCTGTGGGATAAAATCCTCATCTGAGGAGGATCCCTGTTCAATTATTATTAACCCAAAGCTTTTGAGAGTTTTCACTTCTTCACCTTCATGATCTGCAACATCATCACACGTCTCTGAAGTCCCTTCACACCGCAATATCTCCGAGTTCTCATCAGTATTAATTTCATTCTCTAATATTTCCCATTTCTCATCGTGGAATTCCAAAGTTCTTCTGCTTTGCAATATGTCTGCTTTCTCATACTGTAGTTCGTCTTCACTTTCGTTTTGCAAAGTGTCCGAGTTCACATTCTGTAATTCAGAAATATTTTTGGCTGGTAATCCATCTGGTATCTCATGCTGTAACACAGAAGTACTTTCATATTGCAATAAATGCGAATTTTCTTCATGCAATTTCAAAATAGTGTCACATTCAAATGAATCCGATTTCTCATCATGCAGGTCGGAAGTATCGGTACTTTCCCATGTCAGAACATGTGATTTATCAACCTCCAATTCTGAAGTACTTTCTTGCCTAAATAAATCAATTTTCCCATCATGTAATCCAAAATTATTTCCACCCTCTAAATTATCTGATTTCTCAACCTGTAATTCTAACATACTTTCACGTGGAATTATATCAAAATTTTTGTCATGCAATTCTAAAGTACATTCATGCTCCATTATACCTGATTCTTCGTCCTGCACTTCTGATGTACTTTCAATTTGCAATTTGTCTGATTTCTCAAACTCCAATTCTGAAATAGCTTCATGCTCAAATATACCTGATGTCTCAACATGCAATTCTAAAGTGCCTTCCTGATCCAAATTCTCGTCATATAGCACAGAAGTACTTTGACATTGCAATGTATCTGAATTTTCAACCTGTAATTCCAAAGTATTATCCCGCTGCAAATTCTCATCATGCAACTCTGATGCACTTTCACATTGCAATATATTAGATTCCTCATTCTGCATTTCTGAAGTACTTACATAATGCAAAATACTCACTTGCTCTGTACGCAATTCTGAAGTACCTTCATGTTGTAAAATATCTAATTTCTCATCGTGAAATTCTGAAGTACTCTCACCTTGTGAACCATACAATTTCTCTTCAGGCAATTCTGAATTAGTCTCACATGCTAAGTCATTCGGTTTCTCATCATAAATTTCTGAAACATTTTCATGCTGTAGTGTATCCAATTTCTCATCATGAATTTCTGAAACATTTTCATGCTGTAATGTATCCAATTTCTCATCATGAATTTCTGAAACAGTTTTGTGCTGTAATGTATCCAATTTCTCATCATGAATTTCTGAAACATTTTCGTGCTGTAATGTATCCAATTTCTCATCATGTAATTCTGTAGTACTTACATGTACTAAGTCATCTAATTTCTCATCATGAATTTCTGAAACATTTTCGTGCTGTAATGTATCCAATTTCTCATCATGAATTTCTGAAACATTTTCGTGCTGTAATGTATCCAATTTCTCATCATGAATTTCTGAAACATTTTCGTGCTGTAATGTATCCAATTTCTCATCATGAATTTCTGAAACATTTTCGTGCTGTAATGTATCCAATTTCTCATCATGAATTTCTTACATGAAACTAATTTTTCATGAATTTCTGAAACATTTTCGTGCTGTAATGTATCCAATTTCTCATCATGAATTTCTGAAACATTTTCATGCTGTAATGTATCCAATTTCTCATCATGTAATTCTGTAGTACTTACACGTACTAAGTCATCTAATTTCTCATCATGAATTTTTGAAACATTTTCGTGCTGTAATGTATCCAATTTCTCATCATGAATTTCTGAAACATTTTCGTGCTGTAATGTATCCAATTTCTCATCATGAATTTCTGAAACATTTTCATGCTGTAATGTATCCAATTTCTCATCATGTAATTCTGTAGTACTTACACGTACTAAGTCATCTAATTTCTCATCATGCATTTCCAAAAGGCTTTGCAGCTGCAATATACTCAATTTCTCATCATGTAGTTCTGAAATGTTTTCGTGCTGCAATGTATCCAATATCTCCTCATGTAATTCTGATGCAGTCTCACATACTAAGTAATCAATTTCTCATCATGAATTTCCAAAAGGTTTTGCTGCTGCAATATATCAAATTTCTCATCATGAATTTCTGAAACATTTTCATGCTGCAATGTATCCAATTTGTCATCATGTGATTCAGATATAGTTTCACACACTAAGTCATCCAATTTCTCATCATGAATTTCTGAAAGGCTTTCAAATGGCAATGTATTCAATTTCTCCTCATGTAATTCTGAAGTTCTTATGCATTGCAATATATCTGAATTTTCATCATGTAAATCCATGTTACTTTCATGCTGTAATATATTTGATTTCCCATCTAGCAATTCCGAAGTAATTCTGCATTGCACTATATCTGATTCATCATTCTGGAATTTGGAAATATTTTCACGTTGCATTGTATCCAAATTCTTCTTCTGTAATTCAGAGTTACTTTCACATTGATTATAACCCAATTTCTTTTCATTCAACCCTGATATACTTTCATGCGGCAATATACCTGATTTCTCTACCTGTAGTTCCAAAGTACTTTCACACTCGAGTATTTCTGATTGCCTATCATGCAATTCTGAATTACTTTCATGCTGCAATACATCCAGTCTTTCATTATTCAATTCGGGAATGCTTTCACACTCCAGTAAGTCTGATTTCTCGTCCTGAAATTCCGAAGTACTCTCACCATCCAGTATGTCTGACTTCTCGTCCTGTAATTCAGAAATACTTTCAAGCAGGTGCAGAGTATCCGACCTGTCATCCAGTATTTCTGAGCTGCCGTCATTTTGCCATATGTCTGGCGTTCCATCATTCAGTTCTAAGGTGCCTTCATATTTCAATGTATTTGATTTCTCATCATGAAATTCCAAAGAACTTTCAGTCTGAAATATATTTGATTTATCAACCTCTAACTCTTTATTCAGTTCATCATAACGTGAAGTCTCATGCCCAATGGATTGACTCTGATGATATTCAATATTTTGGTCATCGTTCCTGGACTGAGGTTCAAGGTCCTTCAAATTAATGTCAAAATCTTCTGAAAAACTCTTCTTACATTCATGAGGTTGAATTTCCTGCCGCCGGTCACAATGGGCTGTGCCTTCATGTCCCTGGAAATTTCTGTAATCCTCATCAGTAAAATATTCACAATTAAGATCAAACATTTCTTCATTTCTCCTTATTTCATCATCAGTATTTTGCTTATTCTCAAAAAGACACAAGTCTTGTTGGTCATCTGTTAGTCTGGCTGTACTTTCACTTTCCATAGTGCGAGCATCTTGCAGATTTTCACAGATAACCAATTCCTTTTGACCGCCTGCCATCTTTAATGTTTCGGCACTTACTATTGGTTCCGGATCATGAAAATTCTCCTTAGCATCCGCGTCATTTTGGTCAAATGTTATTCCGGAAGCGTCATCAACCATCATGGGTCCAAGGTCATGCAAATTTTCATGAACAGTGCTGTCCAGTTGTCCATCTGTTATCTTTGTAATTTCTCCACTTACCATGGATTCGAAAAATTGCAAGATTTCAGGCACAACCCTATCTTCTTCCTGGTCATCTGCATCAGCTTCAACACTTACCATTGGCTGAGCAACCACGTGCTTTTGGTCACTTGTCGTTCCTACAGTGATGACGTCATCCATTGGATGAGCATCGTGCAAACAACCATCATCATCAACTGCATCTTTTTGATCATCGGCCATAATTACAGCTTCACCAGAATCCATAATTTCAAGAATATTTTCAGGTGCAGCCATGTCTTGTGGGTCACCTGTAATCCCTACAGAGTCACCACTTGCCAATGGTTGATGAATAGGCACATTTTCTTGAATAATCTCACAGTTTTGATCATCTGTTCTACTAGTGACTACTACACTGTTTTCAAATGGTTCACGGGAAAGTAGCTTCTCATCAGAATGCAGTATTTGCTGGTCTTCAGTTATTACTTCAGCGGTCTCTGTACTTAGTATCACTTTGTCATTTCTAAAATCTTTATCAAGAATCTGTGTGCATTTGAAATTTCCGTCAAACTTTTCATCAGGTGCAATAGCATTTTGATCCCTACAAACTACAGCGTAATTTGGCTCAATGCTGCTGTCCATTAAAAGAATACTGTTTCCCAATAGTAATTCGCATCCCTGTTCTTTTCTAATTTCTTCTTTGCATAAGGTTTCAGACATGACAGTCTGATTCTTAGAGCAGTCCGCTTCAAGTTCTTCTACCGTTCTGTGCTGAACTACATCGGCAATGTGTTCCAAGTTTATCAACATCTGCTTCAATCGTTCCTTGGTATTCACTGACAGCAACTGAAGCAGTGTCATACGATTCTGTTTCTGCGGGCAATTCTTCTATGTACGAGTCTTCTTCCTCCTGCGACATCTGCGCAACATCCTCAGGTGATGGCAGATCATATTCCGTTCCTCTTGGCACCTCGCATACGCCGCCGTGGACAACAGCTGCCGCCTCTGCATTCACACTGAGAAACTGTAACTGTGGAACATCAGAGCAGGTAATTTCCATTCTGTTCAAACTGTTCTCTTTGCTGATCTGTTTCTCAGCCTCAACCACTGGGAGTGGCAGCACTGAAACTTCATCAGGTGTTTCAACCTGTTTTTCAGTGGCTTTTCCGTCTGATTCATTACTCCTTTCTTTATTTACATCCACAGATCCACAAGTCGACGACTTCTTTTCCAATTCTTTTCCAGCAGAAGTCAGCCCTGCTACACCTCGAGGCTTCACAGCTTCTACGCTCTTAGCCTGTTTAGCGGTTTGAGGCTTAGCAGTTGCTTTCTCCTCCTTTTTCTCTTCTTTTGGTTTAGCTGTCGGTGCCGATCTGGAAGATTTGAGAGCTTCTGGCTGTTTCGACGGTTCAATTTGTTTTCCAGTCGCAGCCTGTTTTGACGCTTTGCCTTTTCCTGTCGGTTCGGCGTCATTTGATTTTGAAACTTGTTTCTTTGGTACTGCAAGATTCTCTGCTGGCTTAGACTTAACATCTCTGGTGGACTGGGCAGTCTTACTCGATGGCTTTGATCCACTGTTTGTTGCTGGCTTGTTGGCGACAGTTTTCTCAGTTGACTTGACGTCTGCCTTTGCGGATTTTGAAGCCAAAGTGCTTTTAGGAGGTGCCAGTTCCTTTGCATCAGCCTTTGACTTTGTAGCACTGGAGTCTTTTTTATCTGAAGTTAGTTTCGATTTTGCTGCTTCTGCATCTTCACCGATTTTGGATGGTTTCATATTTACAGGTGGGCCCTTTGTAACCTGCCCAGGTTTCCCAGGTACATGTATACCTTGCAACTTATCATTTGCCTCCGCTGGCTCTCTAGCCTCAACTTTCGCTTTAGTAGGCATTGAGTCTCTGCTATCTGAAGTCAGTTTTACCTTTGTCTCTTCTGCATCACCATTTCCTTTTGAAGAAGCTGGTTTCAAAGTGCCTGAGGTGCTTGGTGGTGCAAGTCGACCAGGTTTCCCGCCAATGTTTTGTGACTTACCATTCTTCTCGGTTGGTTCTTTGACCTCAGGCTTTGCTTTGGCACCAACCGACGATTCTCTGCCATCCAAAGTTGCTTTGGCTTTTTCTGCTTCTGCAGCCTCATTTAATTTTGAAGATTCTGGTTTTGCATTGACATCATGGCATCCTGTAACTCTGCCAGGTTTCCCAACAATGTTTTGTGATTTAACAGTTGATTTATCTTGCACCCAGTTTGCCTTCTCAAACAACGTCATATTTTTTAATCGGTCAATACCTTCAAAAATTTTTGACTGTGGAGAGCCGCCTGGAAATAATATTCTAACTATTTTTCTGCTTGGTTCAAACGGTTTCCAAACCAGGATGATGCTAATGGAAAGCAGATTGTTGACAGGAAAACCAGTGTGGGAAGAAAGACATCCGGACTCTACTTGCAAGCTCCACTGATTGAAAAAGTTGGTCATTTCTTCCGCATTCTGAGTTGGGTTCAGGACGTACATATCAACCAAACCAAACCCTAATTTGTTGAACAGGGTTACAGGCTGTGTAGGGTCAAGGCTGAAACAGGGCTGAGGTGGAAGTCCAAGAGCGTTCAGGGTCTCAACAAGAGCTGCTCCAGACTGAAATATATTCACTTTGAGACCACTTCTTGCATTTGGGGACTTCCCGAATTTCTCCGGGCAGTTGAAATACACGGAACCCACCTCAGGCAATCCAGTTTCCAATTTCCTTTCTAGAAACGAATTTATTCCAAGAATGTTATTTATTCCAAGGTGAGAGAGCAACATCACATCAATCTGTTGAATATGACGAGTTAAGTCCCAAAAGCAAGGTTTACAACAATAGCCACCATCGACCAGCGCTGTGAAGCCTCTTACCCCAAACAATGCACAGCTGCCATTTCCACCTGGAAAAATGTAAACAGTCGGCGCAGAAAAGTTAATCGTTCCAACGGTATTTGAAGTTTTCAGTAGATCCTTTATATTGGTCACCGATACAAGATGGTTCAGGTAATTGGAAAAGCGCTTGAAGTCATGTCTCCTTTTGATATTTTCTCTCGGAAGTTTTACTCCATGACTGGACAGTTTAGAAAGACTGGACCTGCTCCAATCCCATTCGTATGAAAGACCAACCGTCAGTGAGAAGCCTTTTCCTCTCGGTCCAAAACTGTCGAGAACCTCGACAAAATCTTGAAACGTGAAGACATCGTCGTTCAGGATCCAGTTGCCACTTCCTACGACCGTAAACCCAGCGTAGACCAGATGGTGATAGTTGCAATCGACAAGCAAGAAGCTTCGCAGACTTTCATGCATCTGTTTGCAATCGGGACCAATGAGTATTGTAGTGGAAAGACTTTCTGCTTCATGGGTAACCATAGAAACTGAAAATTTATATAAAAAAATCAAATTAATAATTTCCAGAATATCAATGCTCATAGCTTTACACCTTCGGGTGACTGAGTGGGTGGGAGAGTGAGAGGGCGGGTGGGAGGGTGAGCGAGTGAGTGGGTCGGTTGAGTAAGTGGGTGGGTGGGCGGGCGGGTGTATGTGTGTGTGTGAGTGTGTGACCCATTCATTTTCAAGCAAATGGAAGTCTCTAACGTCCACATCAAAATAATCCAGGAATGAACAACAATCGTGCAAACGGATAATCAGGCAATCCATCCTGTTAAGAAAACAATGATCCAGAACAAGGGACCGCCGAGAAGCGCCACCTAGCGACTGGTATCATTGCTCTCAGCTCTCTAGATATTTCACATATCAACAAGTGAAAACAGCAAGGGAACCGGAAGTGGAGAGTATCCAAGTGAAGCCAATGGAATGCCGTCTGTTGATTTATCCATGTCTAGAGGCTATTTTGACGACCACTAATTCATGGCCGGTCCCTGGCAGTCAGTAGAACCCAGTGGCGTAGCCAGGATTCGGGAATAGGGGCACATCGACATTTTAAGGGTTTTCCACTGGAAAAAAACTTTTACCAAATAAATAGGGGGCCGCCCATGACTACACCAATGGTAGAACGTCATCCCTGCCTTGGATGAGGCATCAACCTGTATTCAATCATCGGGCATTCACATGCCCACTGGGCATCAATAACTACTCTCAACATCCAATAGCCACGTTCTCCAGGATAACTTTCGAATCCATGTATTGTTTCAATTGTCACTGTGCAAGTCCAAACTGTTCCATAAATCTCTAGCACTAAAAATAAATTTTCCTCGGTCCCAACCCTTAACATTTGTGACCTTTGGTGCTGCTCTAGGATGTTTAAATAAGACATCTCTCGTGTTGGCAACATCTACTACCTCCCAGTCATTATTTAGTATATTTCAGGGGATGAAAACAACCTAGGACTGCATTACAACACAATCATGCATGACATCAATATGTCTAGTAAAAAAATATTTTCATCATTTTTTTTATCACAATATATCTTCTACTGTGCAGAGAATAACACTTGCCAGAACCAGTTTCGGGTGAGAATGCTGACCTTACAGCCACCAAATTGTCCAGCTCCTTCTGCAAGTTACAGCCAGACGACACTTGGTCCCAGCCGTTCAGTTCTATGACGACAACAAAATTATCATTATATTATGTCATCACCTACATACGTGCACTTATACATATATATATATATATATATATATTTATATATTTATATATTATATATATATACTTATATATATATATATAAATTATATATGGCTCCGTCCAATGGGTGGTGGGGCAGTGTGAAATTAGATTCAAAAGTGCCATTTTCTAACCAACACCATGCATGATGTCACTTGCCTTGCAAAGTTGCAAGTAGGTTTTGTTTTAAGAAATTTATATAGCTGCAATCGATTCAAACCTTATAATATTAAAGTGATTAGTGTTTTATCCACTTTTAGTTGACACAATGTTTACAAGGTCACCGCACTTTAAAAAATACTGATGAAGGGGTCACGGTCCCAAAAAGTTTGGGAAAGCCTCAAAGCCATGATTTAAGCCATCGTACAGCAGGAACAGTGGAAGGTAATAGACAGACATTGGATCTGAATTCAAAACCATCCTATAAATTGGACCTTTGTCCTTCTTACATACAGCAAAATTAGTAAAATTGAGATTGCTACCAATAATTAATTCTCTAATAAAATAGTTATAATGCTGATCAGCCAGGCAAGACAAACCAATCCACCATAAGAGAGACAAGACAATCCAAAGAGACAGACAAAGAGACAGACAGAGACAGATCACGAAGGTATCAACGAAACTAGACTGACATTAACATCATTTCTAATTCTCATTATATAGCACCAGTCACAATCATTCCCAGTCACAAGTTAAAGGCAATTATCATTCAAATTTATTTTCACAATTCAAACATTCTTCTCATACTCTGAATCATTGTCATATCAGTAAGACAGTAAACAGCTAACAAAGTTACAGCTGACCTAATGTTCAACAAACAACCATAACTGAACAAATTACCATGACAAGGGGTTCCAATATATAGATATTATTCCATCCTATAAGCCTTTGAAGATGGTTTTATTACATTCTATGGGGGGGTTGGATTTTGGAGAATTTGCGCATGTACAGTGTGTGCAACGGAGAGGGTTGAAAATATGCCTTTTTTGCGTACGTACTAAATGGATGAGCCCATACGACGGCATGGGCGCTCGGCAAGAGGGGCACTTGCCCCCTGCAAAATGCAAATACCAATATATCACATTGAAATTTGAAAACCTTGCTAAAATATTAACCGTGACCATTGTGTTAAAACGTGTTTTGCCCCCTGGAAAATTTTCTGGGGGCTGTCATGTACGGCAGAATACAGACAAGGACACAAAGCCTGCAGAGGGTAACTGCTGACTAATCCATAAGGTGCCATAACGTCATCCGTCAGCAGATGACTCATAGTCACCGCAGGTCACGTGACATATGTCAATGCATGCGTCCTGCTGTTTCTCCTACTACAACAACGGCAACGACGATGACGATGACATTATAATGACAACAAGGCGTCAAGGTCTAATGCCATTTTTCATCCTGCACAACTGCTTGCATTTAAAGTCCAATAGACGCCTACATAAGTCAGGATCTATATATATATATATATATATATATATATATATATATATATATATATATATATATATATATATATATTCCATCACACCTAGAATGATATCTATCTATCCATCCGAACCTTATAACAACAAACGGTGGAAGTTAACATTAGCAAAAGTCATACATTCAAACATACCAGACAGTGTTGCAATGAGAGAGAGAGAGAGAGAGAGAGAGAGAGAGAGAGAGAGAGAGAGAGAGAGAGAGAGAGAGAGAGAGAGAGAGAGAGAGACAGACAGACAGACAGACAGACAGACAGAGAGAGAAAGAGAGAGAGAGAGAGAGAAAGAGAAAGAGAAAGAGAAAGAGAAAGAGAGAGAGAGACAGACAGACAGAGACAGAGACAGAGACAGACAGACAGACAGACAGACAGACGGACAGACAGACAGACAGAGGGATTCTTTTTCAGCAAACACTTTTGCAATAAAGAGGCTTTGACTGATAAAACTTCTACTTCTTCTGGTGAACAGTTAACAGCCAATTTTAAAGCTTTTCATCAACATATCTGTTTAAGGAACCTAAGTCACAGCCAATATAACAGAAGAGAGCACATACTTCAAGGTCCATAATAACCAAGATACTTTCATATTTATTCAATTGCATACAATTCAGATGTATAATTTATTAGTACCGGTAATGTCTCCTTTTGGTCAGACAGTCTACAAACTGAACCATCTGACAAAACCACGGAATATCCAGCAATGAAAGAGACATGAAGCACACAATTTTCTAAAATCATCTGTGACCTTTTACTCAGAGCCAAAGGTAACACCAGTGACATAACTGAATCTAGAGACATGTGTTTGCATCATGCTATTTTTGACAGTTTTGAATTTTGATGTATTATTTCTCTGTGTGTGTGTGTGTGTGTGTGTGTGTATGTGTGTTTGACTGATTATATTAGGGTCTAATCAGGCTGCAGTGCATAGCAGTGTCAGTTTGCTTTTTCAAAAACAAGTAAGTAAGCAAGTAAGACGAAATTCTATAGTGCTGCCCAAAAGCTTGGCGCAGTGCACCAGTGTTTTCATGAGTGATCAATCTGGGTGAAATCTACAGTCTGTGGTCCGTGGTGGTCAAGGTTCTAGACAAGTTTCCTTTTACCTTGACTTGCATTGCTTAGACAATGTTTAAAGAAAGGAATTGGTTTATAAAGGTGAATTTTCTTCAGGAATTGCTATCTCTGACACCAGACATCTGAATTTGTAACCAATGCTGTTATTTTCTTGCCTGTTGTTCTAATGTTATTACAATGCATGATGCATGCATACAAATCGTATGGCACAGAATTGGGACTGTCGACAGTTTGAGTCTAAGTTACATATAAGCATAAAATGCTTATATAATCTACATATCTAACCAGCCACTTAAATATTCATTTACAATAGGACAGGTTTATATGGAAATATGTGTGCAATTACAGAACTTGAAAATGCAAAATGCAATATTCTAGAAAGACAGACCAGCGTGGTTGTACTAGATGATACTAGTCTACTTAACAATGCCAGACTGGAATCACTGCACTAGTTCCTAAGAAGATCAGGTCAAAGGTCAATGGCATGGATTTGGGTCAGGTTTTTTTGGTCATGGTTAAGATACAAACTTATAGAATGGGTTTGGTTCAATGTCTTACAAACTCTTAGCAAGAGTTCATTTGAACAAAATTTTTGGATGGATGGATAATACTGTAATCAATCATTCTTATACGCACTAAGATATCAATTTATGATACTCTAAACCCATCCAGAGTTACAATTGACAAGTCCACTGGCATCATAAGCATTAACAGGAAGGCATATCTGGGCCCACAATCTTGAAATCTACGAATATATATATTTGTAAATGAGTCATTTCGCATAATTGATTAACGTGGTCATTGCATCACCTGGTCTTATCAAGACTTGCACCAAGACTGAAGGTAGACTGGCTTAGAGAGACTAAAGTGCTTATAGCCTCTCTGCCCTTTTATATATATATATATATTGACTGTTGACTGGTTGATCATTCACCTTTCCCATAGCCATTCTAAGAAAGGTTACGCCTAAGAATAAGCAACTACCGTTATACTACTCTCAAGGCGCTATATAAATCCGCAAGATTTTACTTAGGGGTCGTCCATAAATTACGTCACGCGAATCTGGCACTTTTTTGACCCCCCTACGTAACGCGACGTCACAAAACGTCGGATCTCCCTAAAATATGACTTCACAACGGCCCAACGGGGCGACCCCCATTTTCGTCTTCCGAAAAGTCTTGACAAGCAAAAAAGGCCATTCTTGTATTTTTTCCTCTCGAAAAACCCTGACAAACAAAAAAGGTCATAATTGTTTTTTTTCTTCTCCAAAATCCTTGACAAGCAAAAAAGGTCAAAGGTCATGACTTAAGTTTTTTGCGTGACGTCACATTTACGGAACCCCCCCGTCGTCACACTTCATCACAAATGGCCGGACCCTCCCCATAACCGCGTGACGTAATTTATGGACGACCCCTTACCTATCAAGTCCAATTGACGTGTCCTACCTATATTTCACTTTATGGTGCATAAGTATTATAGTAGCAACTAGCAACCGACTATCAGCGTTTATTTTGCCCATATTTCTAGCAGTGAACACTGACCACTATAAGTAAAGGCATTAAGGCATATCTGGGCCATTAACATCTTCATGAATTTTAAAACAAATTGTGCCGGCGTCTCGACAGGGCACAAGCGTGTCGTCTGGAATAAACCAACACCACTAGGCCTATCGTCCTTTGCTAAAACAGAAACGAAACAGCGCAGAGCTGTTCGAAAAAGCATATACGGTCATCTGTAAGAATAACAAGTTGTATGTGATGAGGACAGACCGTCTAGGACTCTGTCGAGAATCAGCGATCGCTGGTCGTCGTCGAACGGTTCTCCCACGACGACCAGCAGCGCCGCCTTCGTCATCGCCGCCTCCTCTTCCTCTCCGTCGACGGAATTAACTTCGAGCGACGAAAGAGACAGCCTCCTCCTCTTCTTACGGCGGCGGCGGCGTCGCCATCGACGACCGTCCCAAGGCAGCGTATTCAGCAACAACGGGTCGTCCAATGCCAAGATGGGATGACGGCGCGCCTGTCGCTGCTGCTGCAGCGTTGAAAGGCTGCGACGACGGAAGACTCGACGCGCAACCGTGTTCTGTGTGCGTGCGCTGTTTTTTTTAAATGCTAAAGACTGTTCGCTCGCAGAAGTGCGAAGCTTTGAATAGACGGCGCCCCATAGCCACATGTTACCGACGGGCCTTGTCTTCTGTCTAAACTCCAGACTCGAGAGCGTGTCCTCTCTTTCTCCTCTGAATTAATTATTGTATCACCTCTGCTATCAGCAATCTGGGCATTTGACAGTTTAAATTTACGAATTTATTTTTATTTTAAGTGAGTCTCTAGCTAGAATTTATTCGATGAAATTGTAAAATCCTCCCCATTCTAATCGTGGATGGGATAGACCGTCGACGTCATTAAGCCTAATTGGTTATTGTCCCACGATTCGAAATTACGTCTGTTGCAGAAAAATTTCTGATTTCGACCCTGAAAGGAGTGAAAGAGCCCAAAAATATACTGTATCTCCAGAAAGAATGTTACATTATCTTAACAAATTTAAAGATTTTCGCGCAAACGTTGAAATGAATGTTGGCGCTTTGGTACACTGTGTTAAGAGTCGTTAGTAGACTAGTAGTGTCAAATAATTGCATGGAATGCAGTCCCAAATGCCTATTCACGCGAGGAATTTTCCGAATTAAAAATCGGATTTTGGTTCATATTCATTCCACAGAGGGCCAATTCTAATGGCAAAGTCAGATTAAATAGCAAATTAATTATTTAAGTTAACCCCTTGTTGAAGAGTATAAGTTCTTTTGTATCTAGATTTTTCGTCTGAAGCCCTTGTTGGATAATTGGCGCCTCTGTTTCCAACGTCACAGGGAGGAAGTGGTACGAGTCGGATAGTCGTTGGTACTTGCTCCAAGTGCGCCGTACCCACGGTTGTCGTTCTGCGCGGATAAAAAGTATTCCACCGCTGTGAAATTCTAGGTTAAATATTTGCTCTTTTTCCAAAGGTTAAGATTTCAACCGTAGAGCGTTTTTCAGTTAGAATTGTTACAGCGAGATAGATGACCATAGAATAGATTGTCACAATAGAAACTAAACCTAACTAATTGTATCTTACTTACTTGTTTCTATGCGCATAGAGTCCGTCGGTCGTCGCCGATGATAGAAGAAGAAGAAGCGATGTGGATCATAGATGTGGATGATGCTGAGCGTCGGCTTTATTCTGCCGAATGCGAGGATTGTCTTCTCTTAAAACTCGGAATTTTATTTATTTTCTAATCCGTGGAATTTTACGCGTGATTTTATCGCATCTATTTCGGCCGATGGTGAAGCTGCTTTGATTTTTTTTATCTTAGAGAACTGTAGGAACCTTAAGAACGAACTTTATGCGAGGTTTTATGTAGCTCACTTAGTGTTTCAATTTAGACAGCGGTTTTGTGTGTGCAGGTATTAATAAGGACAATGATTGAAGACCACGTATCAGCGTATTATGTTCACTCTGTGCTGTACTTCATACGTTTGCTTTCAATAATCAATGACTTTCAATAATGATGACTTAATGATAATTATGTCATATAAAGATTTTCAGTTTTATGAAAGTCTGAATTTTAAATGTTGGTTAGAATTGATGATGCTGACATTAATTGAAATTCATGAGAATATTTGTCACTTCACTCATTGTTCATCTATGTGGAATGCTTCAACTTAGATTTGTGTTTATCTTGTTGTACTTTTATTTTCTGCATTTGTTGTTTCAACAAGTTTTAGTTGTTCGTGGTTTTGTTATTAAACCGTGATGTCATTATCTTCTGCAGCATCTAATTAAGTTTGAAAGTTAAACAAATTAAAATAACTGAATATATAATGTATGACATTATTTTCTGTAGATACTTCCATGTAAATCATTAAATGCTAATGGACAGAAACTTATGATGAAGAATGTTTTCCATATTCTCGCTGTGAAGTACATTTTGGATCGATGTCAAACTCGACTCCAACATGTTTGAGCGACGCAGATTCAAATGTCTTGTTTTATTGATGTTTGGTGTTTTCATCTTTGGAATTTTTTGTCTCGGATATTTCTGTCCTGATCGGGTATGCGCCTCTAGCGCTCCAGCTCCAAGTTTCTTCGATAATTCTCCGCTGTTGTCATCCGATTCACGGTCGTCGTTGTATTTTCAACGGCGAGATCTCGGAAAGGAGGTTTATTTTGACGTCGAAGGTGACGACGTTCTTGTCTTTCTGCACATTCAGAAGACCGGCGGCACCACTTTTGGTCGCCATCTGGTGAAAAACACCGACATCAGCCACCCTTGCATGTGCTACAAAGACCGTAAGCGCTGTGACTGCGAAAACTCGAAGAAGCACATTTGGCTATTCAGTCGCTATTCGACTGGCTGGGCGTGCGGCCTTCATGCTGATTGGACAGAGCTCCACGACTGCGTTCCGAAGGTACTCGATGACCGAGAAGGAAAAAGCAGGAACCGAAGGCAAGATTTTAGAAAATTCACTTTTAAATTTGCGTGTTTATTGTGTAGAAATTTTGACCTGAAAGACGCTTGTAAATATTTTTTAATAGTCACAGTGTATCTATTATTGAAAATGTTATGTGAATTGTCTTCAAATGTTGTGTTTGGAATCTTTGACTTACAGTAGAACTTCATTGTAGCATATTTAACAGGTCTGTGAAATATAGAATGTTAAATATGAGGTATGTTGCATCCAATACAGTAGTGCATCACACAGGACCATACATTGCGTATGTTGTAACTGAGCATACATTATAACCGAGTGCGTTATAAAGAGATTCTACTTTACATAAGAGATTTAAACAGAGGCCAATACTGGGTGAATGTTTTGTGGGTTAACTTAATTGAAGGTTAACTCTAAATTCCACAGCACATTAAAGTCCCTCTTTCTAAAAATTTCCTCCATAGCACATTGACCTTTTGATTAAAACAAGGACTTTTGAGATTGAGCGCATAGGAATAAGGAGCTGGCTTTTTCGAGATTTTTTTCCTTGACGAAAAAAGCTGGCTTTTTTTATGTATTTAGTGTATTTAGTGTCTCTTTCAAATATAAGTATAAGCAAGTTTTACTTTCTATCATAACCAAGGCTTGAACCCTGAAGCTGGTGAATGGCAGGCCAGCTGGCAGTGTGCCACCATGTAATAACTTTCCCTTTTCTTATAATTTATTTCTCCTCACATAATCCCAGAAGCCATTATGTTTGCATTCCATTGCTTTGCTTTTCATCCTTACTTCATCTTTCCAACATATTTTTTGATGTTCTGTCAGTTATGTGTTGTATTTTGTCAGCTGTGTCTTTCAGAACTGTTCTTAGATATATCTGGTTACTGAAACCAGTTTCAGCCATTTTCATTTATTTCTTTACTGGCACAAAGACTCTTACATTTGATGTTGACCCAAGAATAAATATAAATTAGTGTCAAAGGTGTTTGTAGATAATGATTTCAAAATGTATGCTTAATTTTTTGAGTTCAATGCTTGTGTAGTAGTCCATGATATGCTGGTAAACATGAATTTGGTAAGTAAGTAAGTACGATGACATTTCTATAGAGCTGTCCAAAAGTTTGGCGCAGTGCACCAGCTTATTCATTAACGTTCAATCTGGGTGAAATCTAAGTCCATGATCAGAAGTCCGTGGTGGCCAAGGTTGTAGATCCAGGTAGGACAGAATTATTTTGCTTATAAAAACCATAACCTACAATATTTTGCTGTTCAAGAAGAATTGTGGAATGTGTTGATCATAGGTACATGTTGAAAGACAGGTAAGGCAAGGTATATGATAATCACTGCATGGTGAGGTTTCAGATCCTTTGCCACCTGTTTTGTGCTGTGGAGGTGAGCTGAGTGAGGGCTACTTATAAATATAAAGTCAGTCAGAATGATGTCAAAACAGAAGGTTCTCAGACATGGCTGGACCCTTTCCCAATGCTTCATGGTTTTGAGGGATTTCCATATGCTATTGAGAATATGGGATTCGTCTTTCATTACAATATCATTTCCATCATAAAATTATAAAATATAATTGATTTTTTTCTATTATTTCATGAATTATTTAGAATGATTGTTTATATATATATATATATTATATATATATATATATATATATATATATATATATAATTTATATATATACACACACACACATATATACCGTTATGTATACCTGGTATTGCTACTGGTTGGCTAACCATTGATGTGTGATATTGTTAAGGCTAAAAGGTTTTGTTGCAATTTTTGTAGATAGGGGTCTGCATTGTGTTAAATCTGGGAAAATAAAATTTTCTTAAACAATACAGCATAAATAATATAGCATTGAAAAATTTGATTGAGCAAGGTTCAGTGAGAAATTGTGAAAAAGTGGACTGTTACTCGTAATTTGCGAATGTTTTGCACTTTAACGTAAAATGTAAAGCGGACGGCGTTAGCCTTACGTCCAAGGATTTGGAACTATTGCTTGTTGTGAGACAGTCAGATAAGAAAGTGGGAGAAGAATTTGTTAGAAAATTCTTGAGGGGCAGAATGTAAATGTCCCTGAAGATAAAAGGCCCAAGATAAACGTTTGTGTTATGAGAAGGACAGCTTCCTTGGAAACAGTGGGGCTGAATGGTCTGACTGCTGGCCTATGAAAAGGTACTCTGATCCCGACATTACGTGATAGAATGTGATCTAATGCAGGAGATCTTACAGCTGATCCCTTCTGTCAGCTGCTCTTGGCATCTATTGGTCTCCTGTAGTTGAGCAGAATGGGGGAAAATGCAGGGGGAGAGAGAGGGAGACAGAGAGAGACAGACAGAGGGGAAGGGAGATGTGAAGGAATGTGATAGGGGAATTAGAATACAGTTTCTGCCCCAACCATTTAATCTCTCCCTTAACATTGCAGGCTTTTGATCACAGTTACCAGATCTAATATATGCATGTGCTGACGGATACAGTACATGTGTCAATTAAATTCTTATAACTGTCTTCTCTTGTTAGCATCATGCAATTTAATCAGTTTAAACTTGCATGAAAGAGTGGTGGTGTGGCTGAGTGAGGGCCAGATCCTATATCTGTCCTCTTCCCCAGCTTAGCCTCTCAAAAAGTGTGAGAACATTTTCCGTTGACAGTTTTGTTTTAAAAGAAACCATAGGCTGTAAAATTTCATTTGTTGTTCTGTTATTTGGAAAGTTAATTGTTTCTTTTCAGTGTTTATGATTTGTGATTGATATTTTTTGGTTCAAATATTTGGTGCAACACTTTTTGGCTGTTACTCTTGAATTAAGTGCAATTTTGGCACTTCTCTTTATCTGTACTTGGTTCCTATTTGGCTTCTTCATGCCATACACGCTGCTGCTGCTGCTGCTGATTGTTCATGTTTACATTTAAAATTGATTAAATTGATCTGTATGAGTCCATCAGGTTCAAATCTTCTCTGTAGTGCAGTGCATAATTAGCCACCTATATTTACTCTTAGCCACTATGCTGTCTTTTACTTTACTGTCTTTGTGTCTTTTCTTCTCGATAGTATTTTCAACACTGGTTATTAATATTATTTTGCACTGAATTAAGTAAGTAAGTGAAATCTTGTGCATTTATATGGCACTTTCAAAAGTACAGTAGTACTGCAGTAGCTGCTTATTCTTAAGTGCTTTGTCTTAATTGGAAATAGCCATAGACAAAAGGTGGGGCACTCAGGCAGGGTCATTTTATCCAAATGGCCATCATGTTTGAAATATACTTGGTAAAGAACATTGACAATTTTTATTTTCATACAAGTTTTCTGCTGTAAATAAATATGAGTATCAGTGGATCTATCTAGAATTCTGTATGTCCTGCTGTGGTGTGTGTGTGTGTGTGTGTGTGTGTGTGTGTGTGTGTGTGTGTGAATCTAATGTGTTTGTGTGCATAACTAGGGTTGCTGTGGATGGAAACAGCTGGAAGAGGTCTGCTTATGTTAGACATAAAATATCTATTTCCTAACATTGTGGTGCCTTGTGGAGCCGAGCACTATACTAGTAGCCTCCCTCTTCCCTTATAAATAAGTGGACTCATCCTCAGTGTTTATTCTAGCCATCTTGACATTGAGGGGGATTTTGAAATGTTTGGGGGGCAAGGTCTAAGTCTCCACACTTTTTTTGGGGGGGGAATTTCCATCCACCAGCCAACATATAAAAAATTTGGGGGGATTTTAAAACTTGGGGGAGGGGAAATTCCTCTCCCCCTCCAGAGAAGGCCTAGAATAAACACACCTCATCCTGATAGGACCATGTGTTGGCATGGATGCATGCAGCATAGAATAAATACATTGGCATTACATCATATTGCCAACAGTTATGTAAGATGACTTGGAGTGTGCCTATGTCATATCCCAGTATTAAAATTTTCAAAAAGCTGTCTTCTTCAGGGAATTATCTGTTGGCGGCACCAGGCCTACACTTGACCCTTTCAGACAAGCATTGGAATAAGCCTCAGAAGTTAAAAAATTTAAAAATCTTTCCAATCAGTGATTATTATATAGGCAATTCAATGGATATGATCAGTGTTCTTAAGTAAAGTGACCCTGAATGGTAGAAGAACAGATGGTGAGGGTGAGGAGGCATATGCAGCCAGTGCTGAAGAATGAAGAAGAGAAAAACTAAGACTAACATTGACTGTATTTCACCCATCCAGGAAACAATCTTTCACATTCTTTAGAAGAATCTGTCACATTGCCAGAAAATATCAGAAGAAGTTATTCAGTTTTCAGACTATCACAACAACACAATTATTCATATACAAGGATACACACGTCCCCATAATTGATAAGACTTTGGTGCACTTAAACAATTGGTTGTCACAAGAATGTGTTGTTATTGCACGAGATATTGTTGTGATTTTGCCTACAAGTAAGCATTTTCTAAAAATTGGTGCTGTAAAAGCTTTTGCTTAGCACTACATTACAGTGTGATGTTAAGTGGATTTGACAATAGCTGTGGTGGTGATGGTATAACCGTAGCAGTAGAAATTTTCGGGTTTTGCTTGAATTAGTTGACTACCCACTGGGTTTTTAAAAATCCAACAGTTTGTGTGTGTGTGTGTGTGTGCGTGCTTGACTATGAAATTAGATGTAAATGAAGTTGTTTTTGTTAAGCCTCTTTGGTAGACAAAATGCCCTGTCTGAAAATTCAGCTGCATCATCCATCATAGGACTCAGACAGTTCCATGTTCCTCAGGGAACTGGGCTTCAGTGTTTCCTTATCACTGTATTGAAGAATTTGAAGTAGAAAAACCACAAGAAAAGAGGGAACTGGATTATTGCTGGGAACTGGGTTAAAGTAGCCTGTTATTTGCCGTAAACTTTGCAAATAATGATTAACTTGAGCAGCATTTTTATATTTTATGTTATTTCTTGAATGCAGATTCTTTGTTAAACAAAGTCGATTTGTCACCTTGTCATAATTTGTCACTCCCTAAACTGTAATATATTTGAGTTTGTTCTTAAGTTATAAGAAGTGGATGACAAGTGATGGAACCAACTGGGACTTTTATAATGTTCCACTGTGCTTCTGTTTATTTTCCTCTTCTGTGTAATTTGCTGTTATCTAGTGAATGATTGAACGATGGATGAAGTGTTTTGTCGTTTGTTTCTGTATTCTGGGCTTGATCTTTTGGTTTCTGTTTTATGAAAATGTCAGAATTTTCATCTGATCTATATAACTATATTCCATCTTTATAAACTTTTGAAAGTGTTTCTCTAGTGTGTTGCTATGCATGGCTGAGTTTCACTGGTGTAAAATAGTACTTGTTGCATGTACTGTGGGAAAAAGTCGACTTTAACTGGCTGACACCAAATGTGTGTGGAGTGTATGACAGATATTTCTTTGAAGTTGAAATGAAAAAATGACACCTACAATTGACTAGTTCCATGATGATGATGATGATGATGATGATGATGATGATGATGATGATGATGATGATGATGATGATGATGATGATGAGTTGGAGTATTTGAACCTGAGGTACAAACAGAGGTATGGTGCCAAACGTTGCCAGTTGTACTCTGACACCCTACAAGACCGGATTAATATATGGATCCCTGCCTGGCACTGTATCTTTAGATGTGCCTGCTCTGTATGAACACTCACTTAGAACCCTAAAGGGAAGTGTTCAAAAACTGGAACAAATTGCCTGGACTACTAGAAACCAGATGAAGTTGGCCCAGGGGGAGGGAGAGGGTTCTGACGGTCCATAATTGGTTGACCCCACAGATCAAGAGTGTTACCGTTGGGGTTTGCTCTGTCAAGTGCTAGTTGGATTTCAATTTATTGATACTGGCCAATTTCGCCTATATTGTCTATAATAGGCAATTCACTGACTTTCTCTGATACGTTTGTAATTGAAGTCAGATCCTATTAAATGCATATAAAACACAGTATTTTTACTCACTACTGTAAAGTTTTCTGCCTCCACCGGGATGGGGGGAGGGCGGGTGGTAGGTGGTGGTCGGCCTATACCAGGTGTGGTTAGTGTTTACTCTGAAGTTGGTGAGACAAGATCGTTATTACAACAGCGGTGAGGCGTTTTATTGAGTGTACCCGCGGTGTCAGGGCATTTCGGGTGAACAGATGGTGAATGACCCTCTTGGAGTAATTATGTGCTAATATGGGGGAGCTCCTACTCCTGCTGCGGATGGTGATACTCTGCATCTCTTTGGTGCTGGAGTAGGTATATGGGGAAGGGGGAATGCCTTTGAAGTCGGTTCTGTTAGTGATTGCAGCTGATATCCCATCATTCATCCAAGCCTCTTCCCAGCAGAAGTGGAGTGGATGAAAAACTGGTACTGATAATTTCTGAAAGACAGAAATGGGATGGGCAGATTTCAGCCTGTAAGACAAAGGTCAAGAGGTCAACAGTGTCATAGTCTTATATTACACCTTGAAGTCCTTGCCTTGACCTGTGGGTATTTAACAGAGGCATCTGTATATTAGATGTGCCTGGTATTTAGCTACTGTCCCTTCTCCTCCCTTCTAGCACTCTGTCCAGACCGCCATTCCTAAATTCCTTTGTCTCATTCCATTATCTTACAACTTGGGTGCATGCTGCTCTTTTTATTTAAAAGGAATTATTTTTTATTTCATTCATTTTGAGTATTTTTAATATTTGCCAATATTTCTAGTGTACTGACAGAACTCTTGGAGTGCAAAGTTAATGTTTTGCTTGACCAATCCTCTGTAGATTTAGTGCTATGGCACTTTCATTCCTATACACAAACATCAAAGACAGTCAACCCCAAACCCGTGTAGTTTATTATGCTTATCTGTTGCTAAGTTTTCAATTGTGTGTATTCAATTCACTTTCAGATTTTCAGTAATGTAATAGATATTTTAAAAGGATAAATGGCCAAAGTAGCAATTAATGTCTACAGAGACTGCTGTAAAATTAATTGGATGTGAAAATCTATTAGTCAGATTCCTAGTCTGTCTGTATGTATGGCTTCCCGTGAAATTGAGAATTCTTTACAAAATCAACTCGTTGGTCGGCAGATGTCTCAGAGGTGAAGCACAGCTCTACCCAAGGGCGTCTATCCTATGGGGTGAATGACGCACGTTGCGTCATTGAAATTTCGGGGGGGGGAATTTTTGTTTTCACTTACATTTTCTATAATTCAATGCAGCAGCCAGAGCCAGTCACAGTCGGCCATGAACAACATTATTAGCAATGCTGGACTGCTGGTACCGGTTGACCGTGGTGCTAAAGGGCCGCTAAGAGGCTAACCCTCTGGACCACCCAACTCAAAGATTTAATCGCTCCTCTCAAGAAATGAAAAGTTATAGGCCTATAAAAGAATACGTTCTATATGTTTTGCTCCTGCGGCTATAGGCAAAAAATAGCCATTGACATAGAAGAAAATGTTCTAATACGTAGCAATTTCTGCCTATTTCAGTAGAGGGTGCTAGCCCTCTGGACCACCCAACTCAAAGACTTATTTGCTCCTTCCGTAATGATCTCTACAAGTGATTTCACTTTACAGCTGAAGTGGTTTTTTTAGTAGTTGCTAATCAGAAACTCAGCCGCATGTGGCAAATCTGGTAGACAAAGGTGTTTCAGGTGACCCAGATTCTCTCCCATAAAAAACACTTGATTCTACTGTGGGAGCCATATTCCATATGCAGTGAATTAAAGGAATGAATATATTGCATTGGATAGAGTTATACCCAAGTTCATTGACTGTTCATAGTCTCCAGGTACAGTACATGTATCGTTACACGCACACACACACACACACACACACACACACACACACACAGCTGCTAAAATAGGGCAGAGGTACATGACTCTGCTATACTTACTGTCACAGACAGGCATTGCCCTGTATCCTGGGTTCTCTGAGGGCAAAGACTCGGGCATTCCCCAGTTTGGGGAGTTCCTATTGGGGCTAAACTATACATCTGTATTTCCTAGAAATCATTTTCTCTGGTCATTCCTGATGCATGATGTGGTTTCTGTCATGGAAACTGTTCATCTGGTCAGTCTACTTGGAAAATCTTCTGTGTCAATCGTGAGTCATCCTTGAGTTTATCCTGGCTACCATCAGTCTTGTTTGTCTGTTATTAGTATTAGTATTATTACTTAACTGCTTTATGATCTGCGGGTTGTTGTGGGCTTTGCGTTGCTTGTTATAATTTGATTTTTGACAACAACTACCGCAGTACTTGAGCGATTGGAAACTTTTAGTCATGTAATTGACGTATGTTCTGCACTTACCAGCCCTGAATTTTTTGCCTCAACTGGGGTGGGGTGGTTATAAACCAGAGAAGTGAAACCCCCCCTGCACCACCCCTCCTGCCTGGCAAATCAAACATGATGAAATCATACGTCAAGTATATAAGGTGAGAAGCTTTCAACTTTGGTGCACGGAAATAAAATGGATGAAATCCGTGACTTCTGAAAATGGTGATGGATTGGATGTCATTGGTTTGGCAATTGGGATATCCTCAGTCGCTTCAGGGATCAAGAGTCTATTTCTTTATTTACTAATATTCTGCTACGGTGATGATCGCGGCTATTGGTTGGGATTTGCGGGGGGAGGGGAGGAGGTCCTTGGAGAGGACTTCCTTTGCCGGAAGCAGTGCTTGGGATTTTGAGACGGTGGGGGGGCAGGGAGGATGAAATTGCATGGAAAGTGTCCCTAACTGGTGGTCTTTTGGCTTGGTCTTGATATCTGACATCGTCAGGAAGCATGGCGAGTCACGCAGACGTCGTTTTGACAATTGATCGACGTCATCAATTCCAGATTAATGACGTCAAGTAGAAGCCGATGTCACATATGCGGGACCGAAGAGTTGGTGCCGTCATTGTTTCCCGTTAAGATTCAATATTTCAACGTTATTTCCAACTGAAATATACCGCAAGAAATGAAGTCTAGTGATTTTGCCAGAGAGAGGGAGAGAGAGACGTGATCTGGTCACGTGATATTATTTTAATTTAGCATTGCGGCGTCCTTCTTTATCGTCTAGTTTCTGCGCATTCTTTAAGGTTTTTGTGACTTGTTTTTGGAGATTAATGGAATGATTATGTGAACTCCGATACCAATGAAACAATCCATTTGTCTGTATCTGCTTCCTTTGTTTATGTCAGCGGTCTTTTAAAACTATTCGTTCTCTCTAAAGTCACGTGAAGCGTCAGTGAGAAAAATCGGATTGAGAGAGAGAGAGAGAGAGAGAGAGAGAGAGAGAGAGAGAGAGAGAGAGAGAGAGAGAGAGAGAGAGAGAGTTCGGTCAGTCTGTTACGTAAAGAAAGTGCCACGAAAGATTAAATTTTTTGGTCTTTTGTGAAAGTCTTAGGGTATTCACATTCATTTTATTATTTTTAGGAGGTTCGTCAAAATTCATGGCCCCAAAACCTGCAGTCATTGTTATTTGATGGATAAAACATTTCACGAGTGCTTGATTTTCTTTAAAAAAATTGCTAGAGTATTTGAACAGTTAATCAGTGAACTGTATAAAAGAATGTGCCTTTTCATTTCACTTAGTTTGTTGGAAAAAAGAATTTTAAATTTTGAATTGTTATTTGGGAAGAGTTTTGTTGTGGGATAACAACGTGGTTCAGTTGCAGTGGTTATATCCGTTTTCCATTTCCTCCTGGCGTCGTCGTCTGATTTGTTTGGCGTTCCGTATCTGCCTTCGAATCAATTCAGAGGCTTCCTCAAAGAGGCAATCGCATCCCGAAAAGTCGTTTCCCATATATTGATTTACGGTCTCCACCTTCTTCTTCCCGTCCTGGTCTGTTTGTCGAATTCAATGCCGGACACACATCATTAACCGAAGACGCGTCTCGCGTCACGTGACGCTTTGACGTCTGTCAAACTCAATTTGAGCACTTGATCCGCCTGCTCGTTGCTCGCGGACGCCGAGCCTTTTTGCTCAACGAAATTCAATTCGCTGTTGACTCGTCTCGTCGGTGTAAGAACCAATTCTCTGTCTGTCTGTCTGTCTCTCTCTCTCTCTCTCTCTCTCTCTCTCTCTCTCTCTCTCTCTCTCTCTCTCTCTCTCGCATCACGCTTGCAGCGTAACGGTCCCAGACGAGCCCCCACTCTGTCGGTGTTTTATGGGTGGCCGGTTGCGCCAGTCAGAGCATCTGGTCAGGGTAGGCGCTGTCGACGGTGTTCACACATGTGTCAGTTGTGAACTTCTGATCAATATCGTGAATTATGTTTCCCACATATGAGGCGTGTGTAAGGTCAGGAAATTCGTCAGCCCCGGGTCTTAGCGCCACAAATTTCGTAAGCACGGATTGCCTGCAATGTCTCTAGAATTCACAAGTAGCACCAGGCCAGCTGCTCAGAGCGGAGCATTTCAGTGCCTCATGCAATGCTTTATGGCGACGGTTTACAGGTTCTAAAGCCTATACAGGATCCTGGAAAATTGTGAAACCTGTCAGTGGCAGAGTTTTAGCAACATCCTCAAGTCATTTCATGAAATATTTTAACACTTGACCATCACCCTATGACACTACAGTGAAACCCGCTTTAGCGGTATGCAATTAAGTGGGATCCACTGTACAAGCAAAATAAATTTCAAGTTTTCTCTTTTTATTTTGTTGTTTCCTAGACCGAGAGAAACAGTACAAGTTAAGCTTTGTTTCATTAGTTGTTGATTGCGGAAATCACCTCACTAATTAGTAATTAGAAATCCATTGTCTAGAACTGCCTTATTGGATACTTATATAATGTCTGTAAATGGCTATACTCAGGCTTTGCAGCACAGGTTTTCATTATCGTTGGCTGGAAGTAAGTTAAATCCAGGGTTTATGTGTCTTACAGTCTAGACTCCAGAGTCTAGAGTCTAGACTACACTTAGTTGTCTGTTTTCTTGAATGTTAGCCTTTGTAAGTGTACAGTGATATGAAGTTATGAACCCACGGTATTCTATTCCCTTCTGATAGCAAACACTACACGCAGTGTGTTGACTCTGAGAATATGTTTGGTTTTAATTTTGTGAACTGTCAAAAATCAAATCTGGTAATTAAGTATTCAGTTGCCAGAGGCTGAGCTACCCAGAGAGTCGGGTTTTTTTAAAGCTGGTTGTCCTGCATTTGCTTACGAATGCCTTTCTCTGAATCCGAGATTTATTATGAGTTCATTTTGTGATGCCCTGTGGGCTCTTATAGCTGTGTGTGTGTGTGTGTGTGTGTTTGTTTTAGTATTACAACAAGACAAGATGATGAATATGTGTCTTTTCTCTCTTTGCATGTCCTTGTTTTCAGTCTTGAAGTCTGACCTTAATCTCAGATCCGTGGGTTGAATGTGGATATTGTTTCAGGATTTGCTTTAGAAATGAGAAACTGACCAGCAGTTATTTCCTTTCAGAATAATTTAATATAATCAAAGTTTTCACTGTTTGTTGTCTGTATTTCTTTGTCAGTAGTTTATTTATGCCACAGTCAAACTAGATAATGTTACAGTAATAAACAGGCAGTGTAATGTTAAGTGCGTTTGACTGTTATTGGCTATAGCCCTCCCTCGATGTAAAGGGTGACTTATTGGTGGAAAATTATGATCTAGGAGTAGTGCAAACATCCAGCTTCTTGGAAATGCCATAAAATACTGAAGACTGATGTGACTGCATGTGAGTTTGAATGAGTTGACTGTGCTATTTTAAAGAAGAGCCCGTGCATTGACCGTCTCAAACTATTTTTGGGGATATATGTGGTGCTATAAAAATTCTCTGTATTTCTCATTTTCAATTGCTCTGTGCTATTTATTGGTCTTTATAAATAGCATGATGGCTATTTTTAGATTTCCTTTGCAGGAAATTGGATCCTAGAAAGAAATAAGCCATCTCAGTAATATTATTTTTGCAGTTGTATTTGATTTCACTTCAAATTGTATTTTTGCAGTGTTATTGATTTTAATTGATTTTTTCATGTTTGATGATATAACCAAAGACTTAAATCAGACATTTCCGGAGTGTCAGTTATAAAAACGTAGCGGCAGTATCGAGTTTTAGGCTTTTGAGTATTAGTCTATCTAACAAAATTTATATCTAATTGACTTCCCTTAACCGTTGGAAGCATTGTCTAATATTATTGCTTTATCACAACTCTTTTGTATGTTGCTCTGTATTGAGGATGGATTTCCCTTTTTGGGGTGGGGTGGGGGTGGGCAGAGAGGGCTGAAACGACTTATTAGACTGTCTTGATGTCTTCTATTGACAGGTACTTGTACTTCACCATACTGCGTGAGCCAATACAGCGCTACATAAGCGAGTGGAAACACGTCCAGCGTGGCAGCACATGGCTGACTGCCAAGCTGATGTGCAATGGAAGACAGGCAACGTTGGATGAAGTCCCATTCTGCTTTCAAGGTTTCTCTTGTTATCATATATACTCCTTGTTCATCTCCTCCATGCAAATATATATCTTGTCTCATTATTTTAACTGTGCAGAAAAACCTTCATTAGTATTCAGATCCCCAGATATACCGGTATATATGTATTCCAAAGATGCATAATAACGGTACTGTTCCTATTGTTATTGTTCATGACAATTTATATAGCGCCATAGCATAGCAAGGGCCAAAGTCAAGGGTGCCTAGATTATGGTTTTGATATTTAATTTACACCCCCTTCCCGGTCTGTTTTCCTTCACTTTTCTTATGTGGTGTTGTCAGTCGGGTGGTGTAAATGCACCAGTGGTGTTACTATTACCGGGGTACATTAAAATTACATTTATTACAGTATGTTGTAATTTTCAAGTATTAGAAAATGTTCATTGTAAAGGCTGATTTGCAATTTGTTGCAACACCGGATATTTTGCAATATACCTGACAACATGGGATGATATCCTGGCAATATGGGATCCTGACAGCTTAGGATAGAATCCTGACAGTCAAGTGTATTGGCAGAATGGTGCATTCATTGGCATGATTGCCCTTGGAATTCATTGGTATGGATAATTTGTACCATTTATTTGGCCTGTGCAGCTTTTTCTTCATCTGGTGACGACCAATTGGCAGTCATCGCTGAGTCATCGCTGAGTCATCGGAGATTTGATGGTTTGCATGACTAGACATGACATGAAACTGCTGTAAGCAGACCACAGTAGCATTGATTGCTATGACCAACTGCTAGTTGCACGTGAATAGAAACCTGACCATTTCAATGTATTATGAATTATTTACTATAGGAACTGTTGGTTTTCAGTGATGCTACTATTAATCAGGAGTATTGGAATACGTTGTCTTTTTTGCTATTGCTGTTAAAGCGCTGCATTATTTAATAGAAACGGTTTTGAGGATGGGAGAAGTAGGAGCAAGAACAGGAGATCGAAAGCGTAGATGACGAACAAGGAGAGGAAGGAATAGGCGAAGAAACCGATAGTGTGTGTATATATATATATATATGTATGTATATATATATCCCCGGTATATAAAAAGAGGAAGGCGATTGAGGAGGAAGAGGGAAGGAGGAGGAGGGGAGGCAACTGGGAATGTTTGGTGGAGTTGATGGGGTTGATAAGAGATGTGATCGGGATGAACGTTATTGGCGCGTGGCTAGCGGCGAACCAGCGCATTAATGAGTCAAATATTTCCAGGATTGTCCATATATTCCATCTCAGTTTTATTCTAGAGTGTTCGAAATGTCACAAAATGGTGAGCCTATGGAAATACAGCAAGCTATAGATATACAAAAATTCAGAGGAGATTGAAACTAATTAAAGCCACATATTATTGTGTCCCCACTTTAAGGGGATTAGGACGGGGTTGGATTCGAGGGATGGGTGGGTGGGGTACGGTTTTGTGGCTTGGACGCCAAAGAATGGATAATTTTAGAGAGATGATGGATGTATGAATGGATATCGGTTTAGAGATGAGAAATCTCGATGAGGAGAGAGGGAGGAGGGAGGGAGGGAAGAAAGTTTCGGATACCAATTATTTCCGCGTTTCGGTCGGAATTTGTAAGATTTTATTCGCTGGTCGATTCCGATATATCCGCGGAATAGACGGTCTCTACCCCTCCTCCTCCTCCCCGTCCGTCCATTCGTTCGCCTCCACCTCCCCTTCCCTCCTCCTTCCCCGGTCGTTCCCGAATAAGTCCTCTCTTATCTTCCATCTAAAGAAGGAAGCGCCCTCGTATTTATTGCCGCCCATTTTATTATCGGCGGGAGTTCTGAGGTCGTCTCTGTTGGGACTGGGTCTTTCTTCTGTCCTGGGGGCGTGGTTCTGGCCCCATGGGGCATGTCGTTGGTTGCCGTTTGAGGACTCCTTTGTTCGCTGCCCCTTCTCTTTCCCTCCCATTCAACTGATTTAGTGGACTCCGTGATGAGATACTGCTTCTGCTTAGGCCATGATGGAGAGTTATGCCCACGTACAAGGATACTTTTTCTGTGTTCTTGCCATTTACAAACAGGGACAAGGAGAGGGAGGGAAGGAGGGATATAAGCTTCTTCTCTTGCTAATTGATATTTGACTGCCTAAGTTAAACATCTTCTGGCTGTTAGAGCTCATATTGATCGGATTGGAAACAATGGTTATACACTGGAGAGGGGCATGAAGGGGGTTCCTATAATTGACGTTCAGTTCTGTGTAAAAAAAGTGTGCGCAAAATGGAGGCGGGGAATTGCTAATTTCGAACGGCAGGTGTCAGTCATCGTCATCGTCTGCTCAATAATTTACAGACGATTGGCGCCGATGTTTAGCCAAAGTTCATCGCCTGGGGCCTGAATTGGCCCTCGGCCCCTTGAATTTTGAAGGCATGGATATAATAGGCTTAGACAGACAGATCAGAATGTTTTAAATGTTCCTGCATACTGTATATTTGTACTTTTGAACTTCACGGGTGGGGGCGGGGATTCTTGTCCGGCAATTATTTTCAACTGTGTGTTTGTGTTTCCATGTATCTGTCTTGACTTTTGAAGGTTCCGACTGGACCGGCGTAGGCCTCGATGAGTTCATGGACTGTCAGCACAACCTGGCGCACAATCGTCAGACCCGTATGCTCGCAAATCTCAGCCTCATAGGATGCTACAACCAGAGCGTTGTTCCAAACCGCGCCGCGAGGGACCAGGTGATGCTCGACAGCGCCAAGGACAACCTCCGCAGTATCGCCTTCTTTGGCCTGACCGAGCATCAGGCGGAGTCTCGCTACCTCTTCGAGCACACCTTCCACCTGCGCTTCACCGCCGACTTCGTCCAGTACTCGGAGACGCACGCGAGCAAGGCGGACGTGAGCGCCGAGCAGCAACGGCAGCTGGCGCGACTGAACCGGCTCGACGTCGAACTGTATGCCTTTGCGAAGGAGCTGTTCTTCGCGCGGTTGAAATTTGCGCGAGCGTCGGACGACCGGTCGGAACATTTAGCCAGAAACACGAGAAGCTCGAACATTCTTGGCCATACGCCGCCCTTGGTCGAGTACGAAGAAGTGGAAGACGCGTACGACGGAGAGTCCGACGATAGCGAGCGCGAGGACGTGAAACAAAAAGAACACATTGTACAGTCAGAAAAAGTGAGACAGCGAAGATCTCGCGCGACGTAGACATGTCCTGTGTGTTATTTATGTGCAATGTGTTATTCAATTGTGAAGGAGATGAAATGAAACAAACCTTAATATACTCATTAAAATATCTCTGCTTAAACGAATTGAACATGTAAATACTGCTATACACACCTCATGATTTTGCACTTTACGTGCTAAAGATGCCAGGCACATAACTGACCCTTAGTGCTATGCTAGTAATTTATTGCTAGAGTTCAAGAAATACCAGCAGTTATATAGTTGTCTATGTTTCCTTTCTAACAATATTTTAAATTTGTGTGCATTTGGCATTTTTTTATAGGTCCATTGTAATCTATGCATGATCTGTTGCTTGTATTCGTGCTTGTGATAAAAAGGCCAGAGTTTACTTAGTATTATGCATTCGTTAATATTGTAATGTAACTGCCATTTTTCTGCAGCTGTTAAGTGTGATAAGAAACGCATACTTGATGAGAAGGAAGAATTTCACGTAATATTTTTCGTGCGGTTTTTTTGTCCATCAATGCGGTTCATCTTTAAACTTTTTAAGAATGTCAGATTTGTTAAAATTTAGGATTTAGGAGAAAAGTGGAAGTTGTATCCTAAATATTTTTGTGTTTTAGAAATCAAACTATGCTGTGTTTGTGTTACTTAGTGTGATAACATTTGACATGAGTTTTTTAAAATTTAATTTTTATTTTCATTGTATTGATGTAATTGTGGGTGGCGTTTGGCTGTAATTTTATTCTGTAAATATCCGATTTTAAATTTTGGATGTCAAGTTATTGGAAAAATTGCATAAAGCACAACTTGATCTTACCATGCGGGCTTCAGCTGATATGCCAAAACATAGATATTTGGTATTGGTACTGAACTTCGCAAGAATTCATTTTAGTTATGAATTCTATCTAATGCATTATAACTGAGAATTTTTATATGTTGGTTTTCAAGCATTTCAGAAAAAGTGTGCTGGAGTTGGTGGTTGCAGGTCTGCACTTGCTTGCATTGGGTTCTCTTGTACTGTATATTGTAACAGAGTATTGTTGTATAGCACATCTTTTGAAGAATCAATTAGAAGCTCTCTGCTTCTCTTGATTTGTAGAGGAATTTTTCCCATCTTTAGGAAATGAAAATTTGATATTTTGCTCATAATTATAGTGATAAGTAACTTAATGACAACTGTGTTATATTATGTTTAGGATCTGCTTTCAATGAGAAGTTATTTAAGCCTATAATGTCAGGGCCATGATCATAGTTGGTACTACATCATTTTTTGTCAATTTTCTTGTTATTCATTTTATTCCAAGACTATGCTGTTATGTAGAATAGTTGGCATACATTGTGGCACAATGGATTAACTTTCTATTTGCTGATTGCATAATATTTCTAATAGAAATGTGTCATGTAAAATAAATCAAGTTAACTAATGTTAGTATTCTTACCAGACTTGGAACTGGGTCAATGAGTCATTCGGGTCACCTTTGTCCACCGAGTCTCCGGGTCATCTTTATGACCCGGCTATAGACCCGGTATGAATTAAAATCTTCTTCAGATGCTAAGCATGCAGGCTCATCAATCCCGGAAAGGCTGAAGAGACTGACCGCTTGATATTAGTTAGGTCCACAGATACAAGTAATTGATTTTATTACTGAGGGATTTTGGTATTATTACTCTATGGAATGTTATAAGATGCAATGAAATGGTGTGATGACAACGTTTACTTGACGTCATTGATAAATATTCAAAAATTAGAACCAATGACTGGGTCACTTTTATTTCGGGTCACTGGGTCTCAAAATGTGACCTGGTTCTAAGTCTGATTCTTATAGCAAACTGCAGTGTTGAGTCTGTAATGTAATTTCAGTTATGGATTTAGTTTTTGTGATATTGCTGCTCTCAGTAAGTAATTCATTCAGCCTAACTAACTATTTATAATACTAAGTCTCTGGACTGGGTAAGATGTCTGCTTTGCTTTTTAATTCCATTTCATATTCTGTTGTACAGATCGAATGATGGGCTTAGTACACAAATCTGTTATTGGATATTTTAATTATCATTATTATTGTATGTTTAGCAGTGATCGTGTTATTTATATCAAAATAAATAATAACGAACTTGTGTTTGTTTTTCGATGCAAAGATTAGATTTCAGATTCAGAATGAGTAAATTTGCTAAATCTATCACCCCAACTTTTTGGGCTACCCAAAAGTTATGTCTTATTTCTCTGGCATGGAATGTTTTATCAGCAAGTAAAAGTGTAAATGGGCTATTTGACTATTGTGTGAGAAATTTAAGAGGACAAACACATACCTGGAGCAACAGAAAACCCGAACATGGCGCTGGTTCAGACGACTGCATCAGGAGTTTTGGGTCTAACGCCAAATGTGATATTCTAAAATTGTCCTCCATAGTTCTACCAACCTATGCTCACTGCCCTCCGGATATATTGACCACTGCCTAGCTGATCATTCACTTTTTCCATAGCGATTTTAAGATAGGCTAATCGCATAAGAATAAGCAGCTACTGATGTCCTGTTAAAAAGGCGCTATATAAATCCACAAGATTTTGCTTTATATTTTTACTCGCAAGATAGCGAAAGTATAGCTCGCGAGTGGTGACATCATGCGGAGTGGATTCATATGGCGATATCGCATCTATGAATCGAGTGAGTCGGAGGCATCCACGTCAGTCGTCGTAGCTTGTTTTTTGCTTTTAATTTTCCAGATTAATTACAGAAATCGATTAAAATTCTCGGAAATTGTCGCCAAAATGTCAGCAGGAGAACTAGGAAATCCTCTGAGAAAGTTTAAACTCGTATTTCTTGGCGAACAGAGCGGTGAGTAAACACTGTGTCTATGTCCAGTCTATGTTAACCAATCTCTCGATTGTATTTTATCACTATTTTTATGCAAAATTTTTGTGAGATTTTTGTGCAAAAATTCTGTTAAATCAGTAAGGCTACAATCTTTGTATTCTATTTCATTAATTAAGTGTAAAGTTTCTATTATGTATCATGACCTTACTGAAATTACTATTATGTTAAAATACTAATATGATGTTATTATTACTACTATGATGTTAACATGAAATTACTATTATGATGTTATTATGCACTTATTTGGAAAATAATAAACTGTTATTGGATTGGACTGGATTGGATTTTTATAGCGCCTTCATAGGGGATGACGGCCATTTGACATTTGCTCTGATTAGTAATTTATGAAGAGCCGATGTAGTCGGCAAGTTTATTAGCTTGATTTAAGTTGTCAGTTGTAGTGGTTAGGCGTTCTTTGGGTCTTTAAAAAATCGTAATACTGTAATTGTTTCACTTTATTCTGTTAATTCGAAGTGCAGGATGATCAGTTAAGTTCAGTTTTGGGTAGGGGTAAAGACGAGCGGCGTAACTGAAAGTAGTCCGTAAACACTGATAGAAATTCCGTTGAAAGGGTTAGGGTCAGGGTTATGGTCAGGGTTATGGTTAGGATTAACTTTAACCCTAACCCTAAACCCTACCGAAACCCTAACCCATACTGATAGGCGTAGTGATACCTTATGCCACTCGTCTTTACCCCTACCCAGTTTTTGTTGCTAATAATGAAGTTGAAGCTTTAGTTTTTACTTAGAAACCGAACATTTACCAGTAATTAGTAATAGATAAACCGGCCACTGAATTCATTGTCAGAAGGCTTAATTATAATCACAGTGGAATTGGAGGGAAATCGTAGAGTGACTTGAGTTTGGACGTTATAGATGCTGAAATTGTGGCCACTGGTTTTTGATTGCAGTAGGGAAAACGTCAATAATAACGAGGTTCATGTACGATAGTTTTGACAACACCTACCAGGTTTGTTGTACAGTTTATTTAGCTGATTTAGAATACTAATTTGTGTCAACAGTTGCTATGGCTACAGGATGTATGATGTGAAAATTATGAACAGCTTTTATACTGGAATTTTGAAAGTGAAGGCTTGCATGATGACATTATTGGCAGAAACAGTGGAGGCACAGAGACAATAATCTGTATTTTTTGCATCATAGTTTTCACTTTTGTGACTCAGTTTACATATGGCATATAATATTACTGTTTATTATTAAGTTCCATTTTGGTGTTAGGAGTTTTACAAAATTTTGTATAGGAGTTAATATTTTCTGCATTTGTTATTCATACCATTCACAAAGTAGCCGTTTTTTTATTTTGTTTACAGGCAACAATAGGCATCGACTTTCTATCAAAAACGATGTACTTGGAAGACAGAACGGTTAATCTTCTAATTTTAACTTCTATTTCTATGCATTCTTTGGCGATGAGTTCATGAGTTCTTTGTATTGTTGAGATGCAGGAGACTAGCGTATGCATACGCAGTTCATTCATTTATGTTGCATAGCAATGACTTTGCAATATATGGCTTCGCTGTGACAATGTTGTCTCTTAAGTGGGTAATGGTTTAATGTCCTCCAACAGTTTAATGATATTTTTCTTGTGGGTGGTTGAGATTTAAAAATTCTTTATGTCAAATTCTGTCCTCCTTTTTGGCCACCATTGGTTGATATATGGACAATATTGGATTGAATAGATAGGACTATTCACATTAGATCAGAAACCTGTATCCATATAAGACACTGATGACCATTAAAAACCAACATTCAGGTGCATGGATTTCAGCCTGTCTCCCTTTATATAAGAGCATAAAATCATTGTTGCTAAACCATCGTTGATGTTAGGATGTCTGGACCTGATGTTCTTCATATCAGTTGTGCTGTCTGTGGTCAGGTTTGATTCATTTATGACCTACAAAATGCACTATTAACTCTCTTTCTTTACTCTTTCAACCTCTGCATATATGTCTGTGGGCTGATTTATTGATGAGTAAAACAATTGTAAAGCTTTGAGGAGAGTAATCAGTGATGTGGATGCTGCTCTTTCAAGGATTTGAATTGTGACTGTTTTTATGAGGTTCATGCAGTAAAGAACATAGTTTTGTGTATAATTGTAGTATTTTCAGCCTTATTATATATACAGTACACTGTGTCTGGAAAAAAGACAACCATAAACATATCACAGTGACAACCTCGAATCTACACTGATTTAGACAAAATTTCAAACACATAAAGAGACATCTGTTTGTGTCATTAGCACAAAATTTCATTAGAATCCATTTACTTGTTTGAGTATTTTGTAAATTTTGCTGTCACAGATTACAGTTTTCTGCCTATTTATTGGCTTATGTCATTGAGTGTGTTGATAAAGAAACTAAATGTTTTCAAATGAAGATCATGTTCAATTTAACTTTACATTAGAATTGAAATGAGTTCTGGAAAAAAAATAAATAATTGACATTGGTTTTCATAATTATCAAAGGGTTTCTTTTTTCTGAACACAGTGTATGGCATTTTAAAAATCTGACATGAACGTTGTGCTTATTTTGCTGTGAATACTTCTGCACTTACGTGAGTTCACAGTTGTTGGAAGTCTAGTTTTAAGCAACAAGTCTTGTGCAATCGTGATCACATGGTCTTTTGTGTGTGTGATTGCGATGGTCAGGTGATGGGAAGCAGTGTGAAGGAAGGCAGAGCAAATGATTCGCAGTGGTGTGATTATTCCAGAGTTGTAAGCACAAGTCCACTTGCTTGTCTGAGTGGGTCAGGGTACACGTCCTAGGAGCCTTGCACTATGCTGTGCCATGCTTAAGGGTCTCTCTTGTAGCTGAGGTTAATCTAGACATGTTCCTGTTTCTAGACAGTCTTTTGCCATTTAAATGTCGGCATTTAATCACTGTTATCCAATGTTAGGATGCAGAATAATTGTGATTAGTTTGATTAGATTTTCACAGTAAGCACAGTTCTGCTGCTGACTGTAAATCCGTTATTGATGTCACAACATAACTGGCATCTATTTCCTTTATATTTTGTGACTTCATATTTAATTACTGGTACTTTGTACGTTTCCACAATTTGTCATTTACCGATGAATGTGAATATGATATCAGTGATGGCTACGTGCTTATGAGTTACCTTCCAAGCTAACGGATTAGGAGGCATCCAAAATTGCCACTAAAATGCTAATGAATGAGGGTGCAGAAAGCATAGATTATTCCAGTATTAAGTGCTTTATTAAATCAAGGTAGACTTCCAAGATATATGCTGCTGTTTGGACTCATACAGTGTTATGTTTTCTCCTTTTCACTCTAGTTTTCCGATTTTCTTCTCACTAATTATTATTTTAGAGCCATGTTCATCATTTGTCAGGAATTGTTTAAGACCATGCTGTATTGGAAATTTACCTTGATGTTTAACCATTTTGCCCTGACAATCTGTATATGACCAATTTGTTATGAAGCTGAAATATCAGCTGTATTTGGCCAAAGGGTTAAAGGATGTCTAAAAAATGACTGCTCTAAGATATTCAGGTGACAATGTTATTCATCTCCACAAAAGTGAAACATTAATTTGTTGAGTTTTCTGCATATTAAAAATTAATAAAATAGGTTGTTGTGGGCGTGTAAAATTCTCCACAGCAGAGGTCTCTGCAACAAATCTATCTTTAGGCAAATTTCTGAATTGTTATATATTGATATTTTATTTCGTGTGTTGAATTGTTTTCAGTTGCTTGATTTTGGTGAAGGCATTTCTATCCTGTGTGTGTGTGTGTGTGTGTGTGTGTGCTGTATCTGGTTTCAGTCACAATTGTCAATATTTGCCATGTAGAATGCAGCTTGTAGTAGCTTATATGGGCTTTTGCTTATGTAGATTCTGTACATCTGAGTGAAAGGAATTGTGTAGATGGCCTAATGGTGTAGATGGCCTTATGGTGTGGATGGCCTAATGGTGTAGATGGCCTAATGGTGTAGATGGCTTAATGGTGCATAGAGCTTTTCAATCAGTTGCTAATGAATGGCTAAGAAAAGGATTTTGACTTAGAGTCAAACATCATTATTTTTATGGTGCAGTGGGTTTAATTATATACATACGTGAACAGATTTACATGCAAGTGAGTTGTTCATAGAGTCAGGTTAAGCGTATACATTGAGGGATTGTATATCCGGGTGCATTGTGGTTCTTCCCCTGGCAGATCCGACTGCAGTTGTGGGACACGGCTGGACAGGAACGCTTCCGAAGTCTCATTCCTTCGTATATCCGGGATTCTTCCGTTGCCATTGTTGTCTATGATATATCGAGTGAGTTTGATGCGTTCTTTGAACCATGGTGCATGTGATATGGATGGCATTGGACTACTGAATGTATATGGATTGTATGGGTTAATTGAGTATAATATTATAGTATGTGGAGGTATTTCAGTTTGCAGTTGTTTTTGAACACCTGGATGTTATAACTGTCGTATCAGAACTTCCTTTTTGATATTTTTTATTACCTGGCAATTGCTTGTGATCATGAGTGTTATGTCCTATGCAGAGTGTGGTCTGACTGCCAGCATTTTGTCCTCCCTCAAGCAACCGACATGCTAATGCTCTAACTCAGAGAATTGCTCACTTTTACCAATCATCAGGCATATTTCATTAGGTGTCATCACTGTCCGTGTCTCTGTATTCCATATTTGTCACTGTGTTATTATGGTCCTGTGTCTTTAGATGCCTGTGTGGCATTTGGTGTATCTGTTCTGCAGTCATGAGTAATGATGATGCTGATGATGATGATGATGATGATGATGATGATGATGATGATGATGATGATGATGATGATGATGATAAGGAAATTGTGCATTTCCTGCACTTTGCTGTCATTCGAGTAGACGTCACTGGCATGACAGCTACATGGCTACAGTGCTATGGTCATGGAAAATTGAAACTGTGGTCCTGTTTTATGGAAATCTCCCTTTTTAATCACGTTTTGTCATCTCAGATTTCTCTGTATCAATCAATAAACTTCTATGGTGCCACTATCATAATGCCCATCACAAGTGCCAATAAGCAGAAGACACCGTTTAATATATTATTTGGTAAGACAGAGGTGCATTTTGGACTGCATACAGTCTTGTTCACAACCTTGTGCCAGTCGGGGTTTTGTTGCTCTATCTTTAGGCTTCAAAATTATTTCTGGGGAGGTTTGCTGAGAAAGTGACCCATGCTGCACAGGATGATGTAGTGGTGTTGGCTAATGTTGCCGCTGTCTTTTGCAACAGATGCAAATTCATTCCACCAGACGTCAAAGTGGATAGACGATGTGCGAACGGAGCGTGGAAGCGATGTGCTCATCATGCTGGTTGGAAACAAAACGGATCTCTCGGATAAACGGTTAGCGGACGCACGACAGACTATCCGGGGCTGTAGTCACGGTTTTATTGTAGAGTAAAATTTGTGTAGAAATGTAAGCGGGTTTTACTGTACAACAGTGTACATATAATTTAGTGTGTTCATGTTTGATTGTGTGAAACGCAGTCAGGTGACACCAGAGGAGGGTGAGAAGAAGGCGAAGGAGTTGAACGTCATGTTCATCGAGACAAGTGCCAAAGCCGGGTACAACGTCAAACAGGTTGGTTGCAGCTACTTAGAACCTAATTCCCCATACATTGGCAGGATAGGACAAAATAACAAGACATGCTCAGCATATGATTAGCACATTACACCATTACAAATGGCAGCAAAATGACACTGAGTGCACAGTGTGTACAGTGTGTTCACTTGTGTACAGTAAAACCCTATTAGGACGGGCTTTGAGAGACGGATAAATAAATGCATCCATTTTTATCCGAAAGTCCACATTGGCCATGGTCCAAATGAAACTGTCGTTCTTGACCAAAGGTCTATTTATCCAACTGTGTTTACAGGGATTTACTAAACGTAACAGTGTAATGTAATAAATTACTTATTGCTGTCTGGTGAGAGGGTTTTACTGAATGTAACAGTGTAATGTAATGAATTAGTGATTATTGTCTGGGCTGTTGTGTTGTAGTTATGGAAGTGTCCAGAGTATTGGTGATATTTGCAACCATATGCTTTTTGTTATTTATGGTCAACCATGTTGTTTTTTACAGCCCATATTTGTAGGAGCTTTTCCTGGAATCAAGATTTCTTTGATTTCTTTGAATTTGTTTCTTAATTTGTAATTTTTAGTTATTCAGACGCGTGGCGTCCTCTCTGCCTGGCATGGATCAGGCAGAACCGAAACACAAGGACAGTATCCTTTGCATCTTCATAATTTATTTCCTCTTTTAGTTTGGCCAATTAAATGTTCAAACTCCAGGTCATTTTCTTTTCTTCCTTTACCTGCAGACTTCTTGATATTCTTTATTCTCTTATGTCACTTCTGATGACCAGAATATAGATGTTAGTGAAGTACCAGGTTATATTTGTCTACTTAAATGTAGTGTTTCCAATCTTTCCTTGGAAGTCTTTAATAGAGATATTTTGGTTGTATCACTGTTTTTGAAAATTATTGATATCTTTGTTTGTTTTAAGTTTTCTTTAAGTTGTGACCACAATATTCTTTGCCTTATTTTTGTTGTTGTTTTGACTAAGATCTTAATAGTGTGTAGTTGTGAGGATGTGCACGTGTTGTTTGTGTTTCTTTGACGTGTCTGCGTAACAGTGGCAGAGGTTGTTCTGAAGGACAGTCCGCCGGATTCAGAGGCGCCGCGTTCCACCTGCCCCTGCTGATTTCCTTCTGTTGCGTTCCAAAAACACAGCCAAATTTTTTCTGGAGATTGGGTGCGTGCCGACGGTTTTGATTGGTTTTTGGCCGTTTCGGTCGAACGAGCGTCGCTCGGCAAAGACATTGTGTAAATTAACCAAGACTTGATATTTGATAAGCGAAAGCAGTGTCGGTGATATTTGGTACCGGAACAGAAACTTACTTAAGCATTCCCTTTATAGCACAAAGTTTTACCATTTATATTTCCCATCGCATGTACATAGAGTGACTAATTTCAGAGTTATCGAATGGGGTTTCTGTTTGATTTTCGATGTCCTTAAAAATTTATGACTATTTTCGGCATTCCTTCTTTCCTGATTTTTGCAAAACTGTGCTTAAAATGGAATTTGTCTTGATGCAGGAGTTTGAAATTGTTGAGACAGATTTTGCAATGGTAGATGTGTGATGAAGTAATTAACATGCCCTTGCTTAATTGGAGGAAATGTGACTGAATTTTGAATTTGTTCAATCTGTGTTTTTCTTTGCTATGTTAAAGTTTTTTAAAAATGTTTATAATTCCTGCTTTATGTGTTCTAAACTTTGGTCTCTTTGGTTTTCCATATTTGTTGAGAGATTTTGTTTTATTACTAAAAAAATTAGACTTCTGTTTTTGTTGAAATAAGGTCAGAATTACAGTAATCTTTATTTCTGTTGCATGGCTTATGCACTTTCTGTAAGATATTTTTCACAATTAAGATATTTATGTGTGAACATTGGGAAAATGTTTGCTGCAAAGAAAGTCCTACATTTGCTGAATTTAACATGCTTTAGTGAAAGAGCAGTAATATTTTCATACAAAATTTAATCAGTTTGACATGCTATTTTGAGAAGCTGTGTTCTCCTAAAATTCCTGTTCCCTTATCTTCCAATGCTGATTATTTTGTTATTTTATGCTGTTTGATTGGCATAGAATTCTTCATTGTAGAGTTATAACCTATATTTAGGTTATTCCTCATTAGTCTAATTTTGATTTTTCCAACACTAAAATCAGACAAATTTAAATGGATCATTCTAGTGTTTTATCCAAGCCTGTTAGGGGGAGATACCTCATCCTCTTCCCAAAAACCCTCAAAATTACCCCCCCCCCTCCAAATTTCAGCACTGACACAAATTAAGACCTGAGTCTGGATAAAACACTGGACCACTCTTTTAAAAAGTTTCATTGTCTGTGATTGTAATACTGTATAGGAAAAATGCCATTGACAATGATTCCTCTTTTTCCAAAAGCTTCTCTTTTGCATTTCATCATATTATTACTTCTCTGTTTTTGCACCAGATGTTTTATTTTATTGAATGTTATATGTTTTATATGATTGGATGGCTAATATAGTAGTTCCCAGACAGGGCAGACCCTCCTGAACTACTTTAAACTTTGTTATTATATTCGTATGGTTAACAGGTGGACTTTGTGACGTTGTAATGCAATTTATCGTCCATTTTCAAAATTTGCTGGTTTATTTTAATGATGGCTGTTACCGGATAAGACTAAACTTGTTTGATTACCGGTAATTTTGAAGACCTGATAATTTGTATATATTATTTTGAATGCTTTAAGTTGTTAAAATCTATGGCTTGTGGTAATTTGTGGGGGGAAAATTTTGAATGAAATCACAATTATTAGATCTGATTTGTTAAAAGGTCTTTTACTTGTTTGTCTGATTGTTGATTTGAGTTATTTCTAATTTACTTATACTGTATATTGTTGCATTTAAACTTTGAAGTGGAAATTCAAATTTTAATTTTCATCTGGTAAAAGTACAATGTATTTTATATAGTGGAACATATTGAAATATGTGTGGTGAATTAATACTCTAAAGCAGGGGTGTCAAACATGCGGGCCGGATACGGCCCGCAAAGCTTTTCATCCGGCCCACTTGTATGTGGCTGAATAGAAGAAAAAAACTTCATGTTTAAGCAAAGTTACTTTAAGCTTATTTAAAGGAATTAATGCGTGTTCAAAAAGTACATATATGAAAATTGGAAATGACATGGGGCATACAGGTATATGAAACTCAAGCTTTTTACATCCAATAGAATTAATTCATTTTGAAACAATTTTTACATATTGTTTTGTGTAAGAGGCCTACTGTGGTTCGTGCTAATGTTATGTACGAATCCGACCCACAACAACCATAAAGACTTGCGTTGTCCGCTATATTATGAAAAGGGTTTGACGCCTCTGCTCTAAAGGTTTCATTTGATGGTACTTCAAATTCATCGGCAAAAACCAGGTCATTCCAGGAATCAGAAGAAAATCAAGTCAATTCTTTTCATTCGAATGATTTTACTTCGCCTCCTATTAAATAGTTCATCCTTATAGCTAGGCCTTAGGTACGCATTAAATAATTTCATGGACATGAATCCAGAAACGTTTTATGACAGGAACATATTATGTAGCGCCTACTTACAACAGCGCTGCGATTTCTTCAGTCTTTGCGTCGTTGCCTCTGTTTCTGTCATCAAACGGTTGTACTTGTTTCATCATACTCCCCCAACTGCTTTAATATACGGTTATACTTATCGTGCACTTGCAGCATAGGCTACTTACCGTTCATTTTGCTGTTTTCGAATTACGACGACGCGTCTATGTTCTGGAGGAGTCTCTTATGCCCGCTGTAGAAGTGTTTTTGGTGTTTGAAAGACAGTGATTTCATCTAGGACATTCTAGGCCTATTGTCTATTTATCATCGTAGAATTGGCGGCCATCCGGACTACCGGTAGATAACATTGCGGGCTTGACCCCTTGTCCCTCTGACTATGGCTGATCGTTTGCCTTGACTTAGTTGCCTTCAGTTGAACTGGAACCGAAGCAGATGCCGATTGAACTTCACAAAACGGAAGCCAGGACGTGTCCGTGTTGACCCCGTGCAGACGTCGACCCCGTGGCTGTCGCGACTGCCGACGCCCTGGGCTTCGTCGCGCTGTGTTGTCGTCGAGTGTGTTGAGTGGCGCGTTTTGTCCATCGTACTTTCGTTTTCGCCGGGCTATTCTCGTCTGCATCCGATGTGGCGCGCAGGCGACTACCGGCCGCTTCTGTCGGATGTACGGTGGCGCGTGATGGCTCTTACCGGAAAGAAATGCGCTTATTCTGCGGTTGCAGTAATGTGTCGTTGTTTAAGTTCTGCCATTGTGACGTGTTATATGCATTACAATTTCCGGACGATTTTATGCAATTTGTGTTTGGCTTTCGTCAGTCAAAGTGTTTGCTTCAGTGTTTGCGTCTGTCTTATTCCGACAAAATAAACGAGCATTAGATTTGACTTTTCAAGTAGAAATACACGAATGAAAAAAATAGGCGAGAGATAGAAAGAGAAAGAGAGAGAGAGAGAGAGAGAGAGAGAGAGAGAGAGAGAGAGAGAGAGAGAGAGAGTCCATATAGGCCTATGCATGACAATTAGTTGTGCTGGATATTAGTTGTCTTCTAAAACTCTGCTCAACGGTTGGGCGAATAAAATTGCCATTTTCCAAACTTAATATGACTTATGGATGAATGTCATTAAACTAAAAACTGATTGCTATGATGGTGGTATTTTACTATTGGCAGGCCCATCAGAGATGCCATGGGTCCATTTTTAGAACCCAGCCCGGCAACAGTGTTTAATCTGGACTCGGGGGAACTGACAAAGCCGGGGGGAATTCTGCTAGGGGGCTGCTGTTAGTCCATGTAGTATGCCAAAATTTCCGGGGGAAAGGGCAATTTCCCCCGGAAACGGCCTAGATTAAACACTGCCCGGCAATAGGGTCAGTTGACCCAATCCAACCCACTGTAACAGTGTTTATTCTAGGCCTTCTCTGGGGGGAACTTCCTCCCAAAGTTTTAAAATCACCCCAAATTTTTATATGTTGGCTGGGGATGGAAATTCCCCCTCCCACAAGTGTGGAGATTCAGACCTTGTCCCCCAAACATTCCAAAATCCCCCCAATGTCAAGGTGGCTAGAATAAACACTGCACTGTAGTACATTAAAATTTCTTGAACCAAGAGTTATTTTCTGACCCAACCCACCAAAAACATGAAAAAGTCTAATCCAACCCATGTGTTAACCCAACCCATGGGGCCATGGCCATATCTGAGACCCATCTGGCTTTGTCTTTGCACCAAAAATCACCTGGAGAAATTATAGGGTCCATTTCAGTCAGATCGAGTCCTGTTGATATTTCGATTTCAACGATCGTTCAATAGTGCCATGAGACACGAATGTCAGGCAGAAGCGTAGCGAGGGTATCCGACCCTCGGGAACAAAGCATAATGATGGCGCCTCCTTCTACTTCCGAAAACTCTTGATAAGCAAACAATTCGTCACTTATTTATTTCACTGCGAGTCGAGTGACTATGACGTGTTTACCTTTTCTGCTCGCTTATTTTTTGTTACACGATTATGAAGTTTAATGAACGAACGAACGAACGAACGAACGAACGAACGAACGAACGAACGAACGAATGAATGAATGAATGAATGAATGAATGAATGAATGAATGAATGAATGAATGAATGAATGAATGAATGATCTGCAGAGACAGACGGCTGGAAGTAGGTAGAATATTTTTTAAAGAAAGACATCTCCGTGAGGCTGAGCAGAGGCCATTTGTCTAAATTTCCAATTATTTTTAGTTACTGCTTAAGATATTTTCAAGAGTGTGTATAGTCATAAATTGACTACGTTGAAAATGTCTTTCTTTCGAAAAAATGAGCATCTGTTTTGCTAATCTACTTACTTACTAATTGAGACGATTGACAGAGAACCAGCGTCAAGTGACGTCATTGGTTGTTCCGCGCAGAGTTCGGTAAATCGCATTGCATGTGATATGATAAGTTTATTTTTAAAAAATCAAATTTTAGTCTAGCAGTATCTAAACAGTAACAATACAATGCAATCACAAATGTATAGTTAGTAATCACAGTATTACTAAAATATATCGGATATTTGTCGGAAAAACTGTATCACCTAATCGGTATCTGTTATAGAGCCAGATGCTGTTTGCTTGTTACCGAATCTATATTTAGCGCTGCTGTTGGTGGTGGTAATGATGGAGATGCGGGGATGAAGATGCGAACGTTATTAGACGAATATTTGTGGCGGTGATGATGATGATTGCGATGGCGTTTATAATGATATGGCAAATGTCGAGGATGAGATTTAATTTCCACTGAATTTCAAGACGATTGGGTAAGAATCAACGGTCGACGCTCTCTCCATCGAATCGATTCTGCGGCGAAAAGACGGACTCTGCGCCGGAGCGACCGACCCTTCGGCGCTCGATGCCCCGGGTCCAGCGTTTGTTGATCCTGTGATGAGAGGCCGGACGGGAAGGGTGTGGGAGGGGGCTGTGCGGTTCTTGCGGGCAGCCGCCCCGTTTATCTGGGGGTCTAGACGGATTCTTTGTCCTTTCCCGTGTTTTTGGATGCATTCGTTAAATTTTGGCGTGGAAATTATTTGGTTAGTTGAGGGGAGAGGGGTTCTTTCTGCAGAAAACCTTCTTCCGTCGGCTCAGCAGGATACGTTATGGCGTGCCACTGCGAGGAAACTGCTGAATTGTAAATGTTTATTTTATATAGCGCTTGAATAATGATAAGAATATGCAATAATTATAATGTAGTGGTCATTGGCCTAGAACTCTGTGCGGACACGTGAGAGTGCTAGGAGTGCAGACATTCCGTGTTCTCTGGCCCTGGGGCTGAGTGGAGGCTGACAGCTGACTCATTTAGCAAAAAAAGTATCAAGGCATTCTGTGGAGACTATTATTTAAGAGTCTGTACTGTAGAGTTGTGGGTTTGTTCTTTGAAATCAAGGCAGTTTCTCACATGTTCTACTGCAAATTAATTACAGAACTGTATTAAAACAAACTCACAAACTGCGCTACTTTTACCATGCAATGAGAAACAGCAAAGACACATATTATAAGCATCTGCGATGACAATACTTGTAGAAAGCACAAGAAAGTGTGGCAATGTTTTGTACAATATTTGCAGAATGCATTTAAGAAATCAAGATGTGCCTAATGATGCATAAAGTTTTTTCACAGCAATCTCTTTAGTGTAAATGAGTAGATTTGATTTGTTTTAAGACAGGAAACTGTGAACATTTTGCGATCATAGTACAATTGTAAGTGCAGTGAGTACTTTAACCACATCTAGTGATTATTATGAACACACTGAATATGTAATGTGTTTGGGTCAGACAGCATTTTAGCTTTGCATCTAATCTCGGTTGTTGCTAAGTGACCGTGTAAAGGTCATTGCCCCCACTGGCCAGAGGTTGTTGTTAAGTGTCTTCTTGTATGAATTACACAAAGAATCTATTAAAATAGATTGTGCAAAACAGAGATGAATAACAGTTACTACCGGTAATTTAAATGTTATTTGAATCATTTCCGTACTCTAGGAAGTCGTGTGCCTTAGTTTGGAATAAGACAACTTGGATGAGGGTCCATGTCATTTGCTTTGATTCTCTCCTTTTCTTCTCTTCCTGAACGAAACGCTTGGTTAACTTGGTCTTATAATGTTTCCTAATCTTGTTTGTTATTAGAGTTTTAAGCTTTCTTTGTTTTTCAGAACAAGTTTGATTTTTCAATTCTAGATTTTGGTAGCACAGGAAATAGCTGTATATTAGTTGAAATGGAAACATAGTAGCATGGAATGGTGGGATTCAGGAGTACTTTAAGGACAGCAGCATGATTGACATATGACCGAAGAACAGGTGGTTGTGATGATACATCTATTCGATTGTCAAGCAGATGGACTGAAGGAAGGAAGGATAGCAGCTGGGCTAGTAAAACTCTGCATTTTGACTGAGTCTGACTTTTGGAAGAATGGATGGATGGATGGATGGATGGATGGATGGATGGATGGAATGACTGATGGAGGAATGCATAATAGAGGAGGAAACCTTGGCACTTATCCTATAGTGTGGGGCTGATGTATGAATGTGTGGAATGGATTGCATTGTCAGCTGCGGCAGTTGTAATGATGGCAACTATAAGTGGTATGAACAACTGGATGCAGTAAGACTGAAGGCATCTCTGCCCAAAATACAAACCGTTTCATCACACAATGACAAAATAGCTCAATAAAAATGTGCTAAAAAATTGTTGTCAGTTTTTGGCAAACTATGTCAAAATTGTTGTTCCTGAAATTACTCGGTATGCACATAGCTAGTAATTTGGGCATCGTGGCAACATCTATGCTTAGGGCTATGTACTATGCTACTAACCCAGTGCTATGTACTATGCTACTAACCCAGTGCTATGTACTATGCTACTAAGCTGACTGCTTTGACTCTAAATGGTCCTTTGTAAAGATACTGAAGAGGGAAACAGAGCAAATAAATAAATAAGTAAATAGTGTGCTGTGTATATATATATATATAATATATATATATATATATATATGCTAAAACATAACCCAGATTGACAGGAAAAAGACACTTAAATTGAAGTACTGGAGCCTATAGAATATACAGGGTGTCTATGAAAAAACCCCAGCAGGAAAAAAACTATGATTTCTTAAACGTTCCTAAATAATTTGTATCAAAATTTCCATACTTCTACAGCACATATTTCCCCACCTTTTGCTTATTTTCATCTCATTTGCATGGTAGCCATTTTGTGAAAGATATCAAACTAAATATTCGGGAATCAACAGACAAAATTTTATTGATTGTCTAGAAATTTCAACTTAAACCACAATTGTTCAAGATGATTATCGGACATAATTGCAAACCCTAACCCTAATATAGCAAAAATTGTTATAGCTATAATATATATGTCTTATATATTTTACCCATTTTGAAAGTTTAAATCCATCTTTTATTGTTATGTCGAATTATGTGTGTTTAAAAACATGTTTACAAAATTGCATTCGATTTAAACTTTACTACTACTACTGGAACAACAACAACAACAACTACTAATACCACCAAAATTGACATGAAGCCAAATTTATGTGAAGCTTGATATTTAAAGACTGAGTAGTAAAAATCGAAGTTTGACTTTGATATCTCACAAAATGGCCATCTTACATGCAAATGATATGAAAATCAGCAGAAAGGTGGGAAAATATGTGCTGCACAAGTGTGGCAATTTTGATAAAAATATATTTAGGAACTTTTAAGAAATCAAAGTTTTCCTGCTGGGGGTTTTTTTCGTAGACACCCTGTAGATGGTTGCTGGCAGTGGAAATGTAAGATGAAATGCATTAACTTCTGAGTGAAATATTTGTTGAATGTGAAACAGTGGTAACTTTGTGAAGAGGTTTGAATATGGGAATTTGTCGGTTCGATTGTTTGCGGTGTCCCTGGACTGTTAAATTATTGAGGTTTCCCTTTATTCCTCGAAAGTGAATTCTCCATATTTTCGGAAAGAACCTCATGGGATTCACTCGTGTTACGTGCCCGCTTCATTCGCTTACGCTCTTGGTTTTACGGCAGAGGCCTTCTTGTTCTAAGTCAGCGATGTTCATTTGGCTTCGGCTGAATGGAAGTTTCTGGTGCATTTGGGACTTTTCTTTCATTTTCATCTTTTTACAAGGTTATCAGTGACATGTTTGGTGTTTTGCTTCCACGCAAAGCATTTTGTATCTCAGCTGCTGTTGTCAATGGCTTTGCGATGATCGCTTTTCTTGATTTTGCCAAACAAATTAGAGTCAAGTCAGTAAGTAGAGTATGAAATTTCATGTGTCCTATATGTAGAAGTAGATAGTTTCAATTGGTAATGTAGTTTGATGAATTGTAACTTCTTTGCAGAAAATTACCTTTCATCTCAGTTTTATTTTCAGATGCTGTTTCTGTAAGGTTTACACCCTTTCAATTTGATCATACTTTCGGTATATAAACTTTCTACCAGCATTATTAACAATCTGACCGTATTTTACCCAAGAGGCAGTTACATTACGATGTTCAGAGACAGTGTTTAGGAATTGGCAAAAATAAAGAACACAAGTCACTTAATTTCAATTTTGGTCATCTTTGCATTGAGACCTTTTGTCCAAGAATTGGCCTCCTATGTTTTGGCTTCTTATCTTCAAAATGCCCCGTAGTTTTCTACTTCAATCCCTCCCCAAGTAGTTTACTTTTAAAATGTATGCTTATTTTGTTGGTTCTTGAACTTTCTTCAACATAGTTCTGCCCATCTGTTTTACTTTTCTCGGATTCAAAATTCGAAATCTCTTTTGCAATGCATGGATTGTTTGATTGGAAACTGTTGTGTAACTGGCATTTGACATCATTAAATGCATTCAGGGTTTTTGGATTTTTTATTTCTTAGGGGCGTATTTTGCGGCGATGGCCAACTCCACTCGACCTGCTGGGTCATTTGGATCACTGAGACGGACTACTCCAGTTATCCAGAGACACTCCATTCAAATGGATCATCATGTTGAGCAGCAGCAGCAGCAGCAGCAGCAGCAAAGTTTCAGCAGCAGCAGCAGCAGTCATCTACCTTTCCATCATGTCTATGAGTTATGTGAAGTCATTGGCAGGTACGGTCTCTCTCTCTCTCTCTCTCTCTCTCTCTCTCTCTCTCTCTCTCTCTCTCTCTCTCTCTCTCTCTCTCTCTCTCTTTCTCTCTCCAGTCCAACTGTTCCATGTATTTACAGCCCTGGCACTAAACACAAGTTCTTGTGCCACTGTTGTATACTAACATGCGAAAGATCACTCATATTGCGCATCTGTATTCAAGATAAGGTTCTACTAATGTCTTCTGTAGGTTCACTGTCCTGTCTTTGTCTTGCACTCTTGGTTATGTCTTTGCTTTACTCGGCAAGACTTAATTTCTCCAGAAATGGAAATCAGAGAACATAATTTGGTTTGACATATTTAAACAAATGGATCCTCAGTTTAATTCTCTGCTTAGCAAATAACCAGTGTAAATAAATTATTAAAAAGAGATTTACCGGTAATGTGATGGTGCATGTGGGATTGTGGGTTTTAGTTTTAGCATTTGCAAAAGATCTCTCAGACTGAATCTGTTCACATTCGTTACAGAACTTACAGCTATGTCATTATAAATTAAGAATTACAACAATCAAGTCACCGTTATTTCTCATAGAAACTGCAGCCCTGGGCGCCTTTAGCGACAGCAGTGGCATGTATTGGCATCCACAATGCACGGCACATCCATATTTCTCATACTTTTGAAGACTTGTAACAGTTCCTTTCTACAGCTGATGACGTGAAACCTGTTAGAGGCGGTCCTGACTGTTGGAATCACTGGCATTATGTTAGGACAGGGCTAGAATTTTGAAAAACATTAAACAATTACGATACAGATTATATGCGGCTCTGTGCATCGCATGGATGTGTGTTTTGGTTTATTTTGATCTACGGAGGTTTGGTGGTTCTCGACAAGTCGTAGAATTCTGCTTTGAGAAAGAGTTGTCAGAGTTTTCGGCTTGGATTGGTGGTTGACAGAATTGCAGACATGTTCGCCGAAGCAGAAATTGCAGCCATGTTTGCGAGACGGGTTCCCAATAGTATTTGCATTTTGATTGGACAATTGACTTTTCCCTGAATTTTGATTTTCTGTCATTTTTTGTTGCATTTTCGTCGAATGACGGAACCAGTGCACAATGGCCACCATGCCCCGGTGGCATACCTAGGGTTTGGCAGATGGAACAGATGCCCTGGGGTGCCACTTGGAGGGGAGCCAAAGACTCTGCGATCTCGTTCACTATTCAGCGTAGAAAGAGAAGAAACTGGAAAAAAAACTGACTTTGAGTGCTTCATAGAGAAGTTTGCCTCAGTACAAAAGCAAGAGAAGTCATCTTTAGTTTCAATCATGTGTCAATAGAATGCCATGATTTGTTAATGAAAGAGACCTCTTAACCTGCTGTTAATTTAATTATCTGACCCCCCCCCCTTGTACCGTGGGCGCCAAATACCCTTGTACACCCTGCATCTTGCATTCAAACAGAACAGGATAATTGAATTTGTGTTTGTGTCTTTTTTGGCACATGGTCTTTTGATGTTGGCGTTGCCTGTTGTAATGAGCGCTCCCGTGTGGGAACTCTTAACAGGGGGCTTTTTGTCGGTCCTGGGACCGGTGGAAAATTGATTTTGAGTGTGCCGTGTTCTAAGAGAGATCTTGCGCTCCATTAGTTATCAACCGCACCCACCCCCTCCTCCCCATCTCTTCTCCTTTCTTTGCAATCCGTTGATACTTGAGACACTTCGATTGACGACTCGGGGAATGCACTTCCAGCTGTTGTGTTGTCTGCTTGTGCCCTCCCCCCCCCACAGCTACAGGTCAAGGTCAAGACTGATTTGTCCTCGACCGTTTATCCACCCAACCATAAGTGGCCAGCAGCAGCAGCAGCAGCAGCAGAGTGAAGCTATCTAGGCAGATCCAGAGAAGGGACATATCCTTCCCCCTCACAAAACAAGTTCTGGTGTTCTGATGCATAGGTACATGGTTCAAGAGACTAGTGCATTATTTAACTGACAATGTTGAAGCTGAATTTGATTGATTGATTATTTGATTGATTGATTGATTGATCGATCAATCGATGAATATGCTTTGGGTTGAAATGGAATTTTAGTTGGAAAGATGAAATGACGCTGCAGTTGATATTGCTGTCATCTTTTGTTTTACTCCTCAGAGATTCAGTTAGTTTTTATGACGACCATATCGTAGCCATTGTCATCATTGTCATCATCATCATCATCATCATCGTTGTCATCGTTGTTGTCATCATCAGCATTATCATCAGCAGCAGCTTCAGCATTGGCAATCTTACTGAATATAGTTTTTGGCCTGTCATTTATCTGTCTGTTGAGGTCAAATTGATGGAAGTGAGCTTGTGATGCCCTAAGTGATGTAGCATAGGCTAATGCAGGCATTTGATGTTTGATGTAATCAGAAAATAAGCAAGTATGTTAATGGCAACACAGCAGGGGTTGTTATGATTTATTGGTCTCAGCCACAGAAATCTAAACATCCACTGAATTATTCTGTCTTTCTCTAGGCATGAAATTTCTTTTAGGCCTAATATAGGCCTATTGAACCTATCAGTTCAAATCCTGTATTACTTGACAGTAGTGTATACAAATTTGGATTGACAGAGAGGACCGTGATATTTTCATTGTTTAAGTGTCTGCGGAATGACGCAAGTTGCTTCAAAGTGATTTTTTAAGCCAAAGGCAAAATGTAGCTCTATAAAAATTGAATCTTCCAACAGTTTCACTACTCGAAGCCTAGCGATTCTCAGCGAATCATTTACAGCGATTCATTTACATTTTCCCCATATCTATTTTAAGAGAGACTGAGCGCCTAAGAATAAGCAGCTACTTTACTTTACTTTACAGTGTGGAGTTTTGTGTGGGTGGAGATGGTGGGAGGGGGTGGTTGAGAAAGGAGACAGAGAAGGGTTTGTTATAGGCCCCTTATAGGAAAATGTTGTTTCTAGATGAGTTTCTTGAATATACACTTACAGGTTACAATGTTGTTGACGATGACGACGACGATGACGACGACGACGATGATGATGATTATGATGGTGGTGGTGGTGGTGGTAGTGGTGGTGATGATGATGATGTTTCGAGCGTAGATGCCTAATAGAAATTTACGTCTATGGTGGTAAGCTCCCAGTTCTGTCTTGGGCGTCGCCCCCAGAGGCAGAAAATGCCGCAATTAATATTAGAATTAGACGGTGAGCCCTGGACGATGCATATTTTAAGCACTTTAGATGTATTACCCAGTGGCCTGTAGTACATCTGCGTACGTATATTGATTATGTTGACAATCACCCTAACCCTTACCCGCATGTAAACATTTCTCATCGGTTTTAGGCAAATCCCTCAACTGTCCCCAGTCCAACGGGGAAGGGGGGCAGGACCCCGTTGCTGCACCATGGCTTTCTTGATGTATGCGAATTCTCGTAAGCAGTTTTTGCTTAGTTAGGGGCCATCCATAAAGTACGTCACACTATTTTGTTTTGTACCCCTCCCCTATCACTGCAAACCCACGACTTGGTGGGGGAGAATAAATTTAAAGCCAGTTGTGATTGGAGTGTTTAGAGCAAAAACTTTGTTTTTGGGTAGGATGTTAGGATGTATTGCCCCACGTGACCCACTGGCATTCTTCTGGACTCCATTCAGCCTCTGCGGCCTTCGTCTGCCGCCATAATAATAATAATAATCATAATCATCATCATCACATGTCTGGCACTTGTAAATCACCCCCAAATATGTTTGTTCACGTCAATTATTTACATCTGTCTCTCTCTGTCTCTCTCTCTGTCTGTCTGTCTGTCTGTCTCTCTCTCTCTCTCTCTCTCTCTCTCTCTCTCTCTCTCATTTGGGAAATTAATTGTTTGATTTGTATTTTGTGGGTGATGAATTTAGTAGTCTTATTGTGTTTTGATTTCGTAGCAGTCCTTCGGCAGTTGTCAGACGATGCATCCATCGGACGACAGGGAAACAGTGTGCAGTCAAGGTCATTGACCTTCAGAAGTTCAATTCAAGCCCAGAACTTAGCATTGAAGGTGCATTATGATGACTATAAATTGATGACGACAACGACGATGATGATGACGACGATTATCTTGTTATTATTATTAATACATGTATATATTGTTATCTTTGAGGCTGTTGACATTAGTTGTTTTTTATTATTAGGTTTAATTTTGCTGATTTTTAAGTTATTGCAGGTTTTGAGTTTTAGATTTATTTGAGTTTTAGAACTGGTGCTATAAAAGAGAGCATCTGTAATATTCTTATAGTTAATTTCAAGCTTTTTCCCATGTTGTACGTGTTTCAGATGACTTAGAGATAGCTGCAATATCTTCTTTGGCATTTGTTCCATTGTCTTCTCTGTCCAGTGGCTGGCATTCAGCCACTTTGCCTGTGGTTTCAAGGATTTATGTTTGTGTCATTTGGCAAAAACAGACGTAGTTTTATGGAACTGAGGATCAGGGTTTTTTCCAGAGGCATTTTTATCTGTCTTCATTCCAGGTCCATTGTGTGATTTTGAATCTATTGATGACCTGAATGCAGGGACTTTTGAAAAATATGATGGTGGTGGTGGTGAGAGAGAGCTTTCCCTATTTCTGGCCCAAAAACATGGAATTCACTTCCTTTGGTTGCCAGATCTTCCAAAAAGTTGAGTATTTTCCTGCCTAGACTAAACCCCATCTCTTTAAATTAGCATATCCCCCATAGCTCCACCTCACTTTCTCACTGACTGATTCCTGGAATGACCTGGTCTGTTGCTGATGAATTTGAAGTACCATCAATTGATGCCTTTAGAATATTAGAAATGGTGCTATAAAAGCACATTATTATTATGGTTAAGCATGTTGACAAATGTGATATTTTCATGTGTTGTTTGTCATATGAATATATTGAGTGACTTTAGTTTAACAAGAGACTACCGTTATTACATTTCTTTTGGCTTAAAATAGCTGTTTATTGTGGCATGTCTTTCATTTTATACCAACGCAGAAATTATTAAATTGGCCAAATTGTTTTTAAAAGTCCTTTTTATTGCAGTATTAGAGCCATTATATTTGCAGAGTTGCTAGATTTTAAGCAACAATTTTATTATGCCTCTTTTTGTGGCACAATAAAAGAGTGGGATGAATGCCACGATAGTACCCGCTTAGCCCAGTATGTACCCAGTGGCAATTACTCAGGATCTTGCGAAAGCTGTGCATCCCTTTAGGAAGACTATGGTCTTTTAACGTTGCAGATGTTAGAAGGGAGGCAAATATTTGCCTGCGTCTGACCCATCCGCATATCGTTAAACTGCTGGAAACGTTCAGCGAGTGTTCTCTTCTGTACCTTGTATTTGAATTGTAAGTACTTCGATTTCTTATAAGCGAGCAAGTAAGTAAGTAAACAGGTGGAATGAATATCTTAACACATTGAAACTCTGAGCAATTATAAAGCGTGGGAAAACGGATTAATGCTGAAAGTTACTATACTTGATATTTCATTTAAATAAAAATTATCAATATTTTAATGAGTCAAAAATGAATAAAGAAATTGATTTTTCTTGTTATATTGTCAGTCACTAGTTTCATAATTTCAACTTTTCTTGAACAGAGTATCCATTGAATTTAAGGTTTCTTGTGCTCTTAGCATGGAAGGATCGAGTATCTGCGAGGAGATTGTACAACGCGCAATGGATGGGTTCATATACAGTGAAGCAGTTGCAAGGTATACATCTTTAAATTTACGGGATGAGCAAATGGCTTCTTGCACTAATGATGGTAAAGATTTGAATCACAAGTCCCATTGTTTGCTCTAGAAATTATTAGCATGACCTTCATTTGGTAAAAAATGAGGAGTCTAGTGACTAAATAGGAATATGGCACTGATAGATATGTTAATAATTGAAAGGAAAGATATAATAATAATAATAATAATAATAACAATAATAATAATAATTATTATGCACTTCTATAGCACCATTTCTAATACTCAAGGGTATCAATCGATGGTATTTCAAATCCATCCACAAAAGACCAGGTCATTCCAGAAATCAGTCAGAGGAAACAGCAAGACAGACTATGGAGGAAATGCTAGTTGGAAGAGATGTGTTGTTATAGTATAGTTGTTATAATATAGTAGCAGTTTGAAAACACATTTACACCTCTTCTTAGTCTTCTAGTAAATCTGAGGAAGGTTTAGTTCAATGTACAAAGACCTAATCAGTGTTTTAATTTATAGACGTGAAACTAGAATGGTTAATCTGTGTGTGTGTGTGTGTGTCTGTGTGTTATAATAATGATGAATTTTTTAATGTATATTTTTCAGTCATTACATGCGACAGATTCTCCATGCGGTGTCTTATTGTCATCAGAACAACATTGTTCACCGAGACTTGAATCCACAGTGCATCCTACTTGCTGACAAATCAAACTCGGCTCCTGTCAAGCTGTCTGGTTTTGGGATCGCGGTCGAACTTCCCGGAGCCCGGCCGATCGTCGGAGGTACGACCCATTCTCCCGTCTTACGGCCTCGCTTTCAATGCATTCGGAAAATTGATCGACTCTTGAAGACAAACTTGAATTCTTTAGTTTGTGACTTGTTCTCTTTAGGATTTCGTCGTTGTTTTCAGGGCATGTTGGTACGGTGCAGTTCATGGCACCCGAAGTGATCCAACGACTGCCGTACGGCAGCGCGGTTGACGTGTGGAGTGCTGGTGTGCTACTCTACGTCCTGCTCTGTGGTCAATTGCCTTTTGCCAGTTCCAAAGAGAAAACCCTGGATGCCATCGTCTCTGGTGCCTTCGATGTAAGCCACGCTTTTCTCCCCTCGTGAACGGTCCATTCGATCAATGAATTATCCGTCCAGTTCTTTGTAAAATTGAAATTGCACTTTTGAAATGCCGCAGTTTTGAAACGAGACCTTGGCATGTTGCTTTTAGCGAGTATGGACAGACAATCCTTATTCACAATATTTTGGCCACGATGTTTTGACCACGAGTTTCCTGAGAAAATTTCGGTAGATCGTCATTATTTTGGATATGTAGACCAGCAGTGACCAATGGAGACACATATCCGAAGATGGACAGGACCTCGTCACACAGATGCTGGATGTCGATCCATCGCGTCGTATTACAGTCGATGCAGCCATGAGGCATCCATGGATACAGGTGAGCAAACAAGGTGATGATTGGGCAAGGTGTACATTTTGAGATGCCTGCTTCTATTATGCAGGCAGCTATTCTACTAATACACAGGTTGGGTGTGTTATTATCATTTGATAACAGATGTTGTTGTTGATACTATATATTGTTCTGTATCTATTATAGAAGCATATATTGCTAAGTACTGTATGTAGATTTAGTAACAATCTTCATTTTTATTCTAGCTTTTAATTCTAATTGCTTTGTTGATATTTTAAAAGGATAGAGCTCGTGTCCCAAAGGTTCATCTGCAGGAGACAATTGAAGAGATGAAGAAGTTTAATATTCAGCAGAGTTTAAAGGTCAGCTTTAGTTAGTTCAGTGTTTAGTTCAGCGTTTTTATGACAATACGTATCTATATCTATGCTTTAGTCGTTTGATTTTCTTATTCAGAATTCATTTGTGTCAAAGCAAACATTCGTCAAAATATTATTGCTTTTCCATATGTACTCACCAGGTGGCCGTGTGTGACCAATCAGATCAATGTGTTTCATGGATGGTAACTCTATTGAACCATCAGAGATGGATATCATAGGCATAAACTTCTATAGGTTTGCCCTCCAGTTTTTGAGGGTCTAGGCTATGGAAGGGGCGAGATGAGAGACATAGGGGTTGGGCCCCACTTTTTATCCCAGTTTATACCTATGATGAATATTAATTTTTGGGTTTGATTTTGTTTTTTAGCTCTGGTATTGACATTTGTTTTAAGGAGGCATTTCGCTGTGCTATTTTTGGATCTGTGTTTTCAGGACCGAGCCCTGGCGAGCCTGTCGAGTGACTGCTCATCAACGGATGTCTTGACGACGCCTTCCGTTCCCACAGATGAGCCGAGCAGTCCATCGACTTCCAATCGTGAGGATCTGAATTCCAAAGGTGGGTCGTGAAGTCAATGATGTGATTGGACCCTTGTGAGCAACGTGATGGCGTCATGAGATTGATCTGGCCCCTGACATCGTCAGAACCTGTGCCACTATACTTAGGACTTGTCGGGAAGACGTAACGGATGCCGTTCGAAGTGTTACGCTAATTTTAATCCAACTCTGGGAACAGACAGAGAGGATTCCTAGAATTCATTTTGCAAAATGACTTAACTTTGCACATTTTCAGAATGTGGCTGTCAGTAATTTAATTTTGCTATTGAACATTTTTATTGATTTGTGGTACAGTTGTGCTTTTAATTCTTTTAATTTTGTGATTGGAGAGCAAGTATGCCATATTTTTATATGTATACTTAATGGCATGGAATCTGTTTTAATTTTTTTAAAATAAATTGCGCTATTACGGCGGTTTTTCCGTGGTCTTATTTTTGCTTTATCAGGAGTTGTAGAGTTGATTCTTGACCGATTTTCCGAACTGCAAGAATTCACCGAAGCCTCGGAAGATTACGATTTCCTTCACTGCGTTCTCTTGGATTACCAACTTCACTCTTTGCTCAGAGTAAGTTTTCACTTGAGCATTATCACCGCAATTGAGCATTTATTGTTTGCGTTTAATTTAGGTTTTTGCAGTTAATTCATTAGTTCTGATATAATAGAGAGTATTTATAAATCCAGTTTAAATATCTTTTATGTTGGTTGTATTACCGTGTCAATTGAAACAATAATAGCAGTAATTAGTTTCAGGTTTATTTCAACTCAACTCAACTATCTGACATCAATAATTGCAATAAATGACATCAACTGAAATTATAATAATATGAAAACAATTTATAGAATATTCACAAGACCAGTTTTGGTCTAAATATACATTCATAAATAACAAAAAGAAACTTGAGAGAATAATTATAACTTAGTAATAATAATGACAGTAGTACTTGAGAATTTAATACTTAATACAGGTAATAGGCCTACTTGAGAATAATAATAACTTAGTAATAATAATAACAACAACAGTAAATTATAGTAGTAGCAATGATAATACTTATATTAATGCATTATTAGTATATACCGGTAGTATGACTTTATTGGCACCATTTCTTGCATCTTCCTTTCTCTTTGGAAAGGTCTGTGCTGAAGCCAGTGACTGCCATTATGTCGTGAACAGTGATTTGCTTATTATTTTGAAAATAACGACTCCTCGTCCCACGCTTGGCCAATGACCGTTGTTGTCGTTCTTAGCGGGATTTCTTCTTCGGCTCCTTTGAGCCGTGGCGTGGTCACATGACTTATTTATGAGCTGCCATTGGCTGAGCCGTTGGCGTCGCCGTCGTCGTCGTCGTCGTCCCCTTCATGGCGGACAGACGACACACACACACTGGGCCCGAGACGCTTGCGCCGGGCGTCGGTCGGTCGGTCGGTCCCTCTCCCGCTGTGGGTCTCTGGTATTGATCTGGGTCGTGGAATGAGACGTCGTGCAGTGTTACCAACATGTAGTTTGTTGTTGATTGGTGTTCTGTGGCGGGCGGCGTGTCGCAGCTGCTGTGTGTGTGACGTATTCTGACGTCTGTTTGATGTATGTTTTTCCTCCCCGAATCTTTCGACTGTTCTTGTTTTCTCGGCATCGGCACCTGCTCGAGCAGATTCTTCGGTCATAGGGCCTATCGCTCTATGCTCGTCTGTTTGGTCGGCGGCCTGATTGCTTCCTTGGAATAATGCAATAGGCCTATGCCTTGAAATTGTAGGATTATGTTGAGAATTTTTGGCCGAGTTGGCAATTTTTCTGTATCATTTGCGATGCTTTTAGTTCTCTGAGGAGTGCTATTTACGAAGTTCTAAACTCAAAGAGTAGAGGGAGTGAGGAAGAGAGAGAGAGAGAAAGAGAGAGGGAGAGAGTTTGGAATTCACACGAGTTTTGAAAACTTCTGTGCTTGGATGCCTTTACTTGGATTATTTTCATTTTCGTGAAAGTTGAATTGTGGTTTGTCTACCGAAAGAAATGAAGGATGTCATTGAACGCTGGCTTACTGTGCTGACTTAGTCTCTGCATCCTCAATGCAGTCATTCTACCTTGACCATGATTCTCGTCAAAGTCAGTACACGGAGAGGGCAATCATGAGGCTTTGTGCCGTTTTGTGGCTCTCCAATCAGGTGAATCGCTTTGTTTGTGCTTATAACTTTCTTGACAGTTGCTTTTAATTTCCATTGGCTTCATACGGATTATAGTGATTTCGTTTAAAGCGCCAGTGCGTTAGACAAAGTTGTCATAGAATGGTTAACACTTAATTAGATTTTACAAATGTGCTTTGGAGCGCCTCATGCAAAGCGCTCTTGACTTTGGCCTTTGCTATGCATACTGCGCTATATAAATTGTCATAATAATAATAATAATAATAATAATAATAATAATAATAATAATTGGAGAAGTTTCAAATTCCATTGAGAACTGCTTAATACCATTATTTTCAGGCCTCTGATTGCATTATACTATTTCTTCCTAAACTGATGGTTAATGTGATGTTTGAGTGATGAGTCAGTTTGTGCGATGTTGGGCAGAATCGATATTTAACATGATTTGAAGAAATGTGTGGTATTCTGAGTGACTGCGGATTGGAGATGCTGTGAAACCAGTGGCGTAGCCAGTGTTCCAGAACAGGGGGTGCACGTCTACATTTTCCGATCTCTCACGAGCAAATAAAGGTCATCAAGGAGTCTTTGCACAGTCGCATAGTGTCTTCAGTCCATCCCCAACCCAATTTCTCAACAGTTTTGCACAAATCCATGCACTAGCCAGACTAGGGAGCTCGCCCTCCGTGGCTATGCCAATGTGTGAAACAGTTGGGAACAATTTTAGACTTAGTGGCGAGTATTTTTATTTGTGAGGAGAGCTTTGGTTTTATACTTCGAAGAATAAATCACCCTCTGCTCTAAAATATTTTATTTTCATGAACATTGAATTGTGGTTTGTCTACCCAAAGAAATTATTGAATGACTTGATTTGTCAAACAATTTCTGTTGCTGAATTAGTGAAAATCGGGAATATTTACCAGCACCAGTGATGCTATTGAACGGCGGCTTACTGTGCTGACTTAGTCTCTGCATCCTAAATGCAGTCATTCTACCTTGACCACGATTCTCGTCAATTATAATTTGTTAGTTCGTTAATTAGTTAACTCGTTCATTATAATTTATCCATGTGATTACGAACAATTATTTTTCTAGGCTTGTGGATATAAAATTAACTTTCCCACAGTAAACTTAAGCAAATCTCTTTGACAGCTCTATGACAAACTGTGTGGCCATCCATTGGTCACTCTACCAACGGTTGCTTCGGTCAAGGCAGTACAGACAGCTAAAGATGTGAGTACCTGGTACTACTAGATGTTTTATGAGTACTTGCTTTTCTTCAACGTCATTGTCGGTACAGCATGCTTGATTGGATTCTGCATCTGTTGTGCTATTAGATTATATCCTCTTCAAGAGCATCTGGGATGCTACTGATGTTCTTACTTATGCAGGAGAGAGAATGAATTATGTACATTTGTTGTTGATGACGTAGGTTTTAGAATGCATCCAGGATACGGAGGCTGAGAATTCTGAGATTTATCAAGAGCTTTGCAGTCTTCTTCTCCATCCTCACTTTGTCGTAAGTGCAGAAATTGCTCCGTGCTGACCTTCTCTCTGATTGAATTTCATTATTCTGAACATTTATTTGAGCGATTTCTCAGCAGTCAATCTATCAGTTGATATTTGATAATGCTATCGTGTGGGAGTGATAAAATCAGTGGGAGACTTTCATTAGATGTTAGAAAAGATGATTGTTTTCTTGAATTCCTTGGACGATTACTTTTTTTAGCCTAATCAATGCTTCATTTCCTTATTTGCTGTGTTTGTTTGGCTTTGAAGGTTATTCATACAATTAATGCAGTCATTAATTATTACTGTTGTAGTCATCATCATCATTATCATCATCATCATCTTCATTATTATTACAGATTAAAGTGGCTTGTATTAAATTCATTTAATTCAGTCACTGTACAAGATATTCAGTAGATACACCAAAATATTAATCTGAATCCAATGATCATGGTATTCTTTACCAATTCTAGTGCAAGGTTTCTATGATCACACAGGGTTTATTCTAGGACTTCTCTGGGGGAATTGCCCTCCCCCAAGTTTGAAATTTCCCCAAATTTTTTTGACATTTTGGCAAGTAGTATGACCTCCCCAATGTCTGTTCCCTCCCAAAAATTGTAAACTCCCCCCTCTCCCCAATGTCTAGGTGGCTATAATAGCCACTGATGATCACGTGACCCACTTGACACATCTATTTGGTTGGACACAGGGCCTGTTACAGTCGCACGACGCAATCATCGAAGCCGGGTACAGGAAGGAGAGCACGCCTCCTGCCTCGTCATGTCCAACGTCACCCTGTCTGGAGAGGGACCTCGAGGGGCTGAACGGCGGAATACAGCTGGACAACATCGTCCAACATGTTCGTCTTGTCCAGTTCCAGAAGCATTCTTCCGAACCGCTGGTGAATACAACACGCTGATCAAGTAACGACTCCCAGGCATTTAGAAAATATCCATGCTGGTGACTTAGACAGAACTGTCTCTTGGTCCATAAAATCGTGTGGGACCTGAAATTGATGTTTGACCATCGTTAAGGTTCCCACATCAATGAAATTTCTAGTCTCTATTGTCATACGTTTCTGAAGAAAGTGCAGAGAGAGAGAGAGCTCATAAATAGAGAGCCGTTTATAAAGAGCTCAATGCAGAGCAAGCAAGAAAGACATCATGGATTAACTTTTGTTTATTTTGTTTGTTTTAAAAATGGCATAATTTGATGTCTGCGATGTTTTTCTTAAAGGGAATCACACTTAAAATTGACAACGAGGGGCGCTGTCTTGTGGCTCGGATCATGACAGGAGGAATGATACACAAACAGGGTGAGCGGGGTCAGCATAGATATCTGATGCTTCATAGAAGATCCCTATGTGCTATTCAGGGATTATGACCAAGAAACACTAGCAGAATTATACTCCGTCATCACTTATTTCGTTCATCCATTTGTTCATATAGTCATCATTCATTCAGGCATTTGTTCTGTTCATGTTGCTTGACGAGTACGATAGAGTAGACCACATTGGTAATTAGCTCACAAAGAAGAAGAAGATGATGGTGATGGTGGTGGTGATATGATGATGATGATGATGGGCCCTTATTCGTTTAGGAACGTTGCATGTTGGTGATGAGATCAGGGCAATAAATGACGTCAGCGTAGCTGGGAAAACATCCGACGCCCTCCAGACAATGCTGGTGAATCTGACTTCGTACTCTGCAGAATATCTTGCACCTCTCTCTCTCTCTCTCTCTCTCTCTCTCTCTCTCTCTCTCTCTCTCTCTCTCTCTTCTCTCTCTCTCTCGCTCAGAAAATCTTTTTCTGTAATTGTCGGAAGACTTAAGTGGAAACAGACGTATTTATCTCTGCTCTGTCATTTAAATTCTGAAAAAAATATTTATTTAACGTTTTTTTTCCATTATAGAAAATATTGTCAGTGTAGCTGGTGTTTGATTGCATGGTAACATAAAATATATTTGTACCATTGGCTTAACATAACCATTGTATTATGATATGCAAGTAAGTTTGTTTATATTTTACATACAGAAAGACGTGCGAGGAAGTGTCATGATGAAAGTTGTGCCTAGCTATCGTAGCCAGCCAGCCTCGTGTGAGGTGAGTGAATTCCAGGGCTTGAAGTTTTCTGTTCTTTGGAAAATCTGGAATACGTTTTTACTTAGTCTGTCTTTAATTGGATGGGTGATTCCAAAATACAGTAGAACCTCGTTATATCGAAGTTCAAGGGACCGTGATAAATACTTCGATATATCCAAGGTTCGATATATCCGATTCCTGTATCATTAACACTGTTTTGGCGGGACCGGCGCTCAAACTTTGATATAAACGGGATTTCGATATAAGCGAGTTCGATATAATGAGGTCCTACTGTATGTAAAATGATTTTGACGTTAGCTCGCGCTGGCGTTTTTCACGAATTTAGATTTTTGTGAGAGCGGAGTTCGACTACAATCCAGCCAGAGACCAGCTGATACCATGTTCTGCTGCCGGAGTCCGATTCAACGTCGGCGACATTCTGCAAGTCACGAGCAAGGACGATTACGACTGGTGGCAGGCACGGCTGTGGGGCCAGCGAGATGACGAACCGGCCGGAATCATTCCATCCCCGGAGCTGCTCGAGTGGCAGATCACCTGCAATGCGCTTGACAAGGCCAAGCGTGACAAAGGCGGTCGGTATCTTATTCTCTTTCGATTTCATATTTAACCTCTGTACTACATGGCCATAAGTAAGTAGATTGTTATGTCATGGTTTCATACGCTATACTAAATTATCAGGTGTTATGTTGAAAATCTACAAGTTTCAGGTGTTGCGTGTAAAGAATATCTTGTAATTAATTGGTCTTGTTCATGTAGTCTATATGCTATGTTTACTCTGCATTTATGAATAACCAGATGCCATAATGTTTGACAGAACTTAACATATCTCTACCATTCGTTTGGAATTGTTTTTAACAGTTTATTGTTCGTGGTTTGCTCGAAAACGAAAGCCATCGCGGGACAAATACCTTGTAAAAAACAATGCAATATTCGACCAGCTTGATCTCCGTACTTACGAAGAAGTTGTTCGTCTTCCAAGATTTATGCATAAAACTCTGATTCTTCTAGGTGATTGTGCAGACGATTATTTTATTGAACAGTTTTAGCGAATGAAATGAGATGGCATTGTGTACACACCAGATATCTGGCTAACAGCCTTTCTTACTTGCTCAGATGTCTTTGAAAATATCAGTCTTAATTTTTAAAAATTGCTTATATGTCTCTTAAATCTTCAGTTACCATCAGACCATCAAATTATTAACGATTATGGCATTGGTTTCATTAGTAATACAGTTTTATCTTGTTGTTTTACCGTATTGTAATATATTTCTGGGTTTAATCTTAACTGAGTTCATTGATAAGATAGATGTTTGCCTAAGATGTGTTGTGGTGTTTATTAAGAGCGATGATGTTGTCCGAATGGTTGTTGCATTCAGGTGCTCACGGTGTTGGCAGACGTCATATCAAAAACACTCTTATCGCTCGACATCCTGAAGTTTACTCTTATCCGATACCTCGTAAGCGTTATGAGCTGAGGTTATCCATAACAAATCTAGTCTTGGAGACAGGCATATACAGACGGACAGAGTATGCTGTGTGACCCATCTGTCATGTTGCCGTAACTGTTCTTTGACTGATTTGATTGATTGATTGATTGATTGATTGATAGTAGCTAGAACTAACCGGAACTCTGATTCTTTTAGATACGACTAGAATATTAGAAGACGACAAAGAAGAAAGCGATTTTCTCTTCATAAGTCATGAGGAGATGATGATGGGCATTCATGCGAATGAGTTTCTTGAATACGGAACTCATGCGGGATATCTGTACGGAACAAAGCTGGAAACCGTGCGACAGATCCACAAACAGGGCCTCATTGCCATTCTGGACGTTGAGGCTCAGGTACGTACGCCCGAAACGAATGAGTCGCTGAAGTCGATTCCCTTGGCTTTTGTCTAAAATATTTTATTAATTCTTTTTGCTTATGAAAATAGCACTTTTATTGTAATTTTTATTTAGTGTATTGCACAGACATAACTTTGTTCAGTGTTTTGTTAAAAGTGCCGATATTTAGGCCTATCTGTGCTTTGTTGCGTCATATTCTTGTTGATTCTCACTATGGCAGAGGGTGGTGGTCGTACGTGCTTATTTGACGGTGTTAATCTTTGGTGGATTGTGGTGTCATGTTAAATAGTCATGATGATCATGATGATTGGAATTATGAATAATATCTTACTTATTTTTTGTTTTTCAGGCTCTAAAAATACTCAGGTGTGCAGAATATGCACCTTACATTGTATTCATTGCTGTTCCCACATTGGCTCAGTTCAATGAGGTGCGTGAAGCTGATACCAACAGACTACTTGCTTAAGGATTTATGAGTGACAATTTTTTCCAGGTTTTCTGTCAATCAACAGGCATGACTCGGGTGTCATTGCATACTTTAAGAAATGCATTTGTACTGTACAATGGACATTCGTTATAATGGACTCGGCTATAACGTATGCTCAGTTATGGTTATGCAATGTACAATTCCGTGCGATGTGCTGCCGTATTGAGTAGTATTGTATATAACATACCTTGGATATAAGGTACTGCATTTTACAGACCCACTAAGTATGCTATAATGAAGTTCTACTGTATTTTCATGGATATAATTATGACATTTGTTAAGCATGCGTTGGTCCAATAAATGTATGGACAGGAATTTGTCATGAATTACTCCATCAAGTTCGGTTGTATAAGTCTCTCTAATGTCATGCTGATCTGACTGACCTTTCTGGCTTGACCCGGCTTTAATCCGGATTGGATTTGGTGTGCCATCGGCTGGTGTCATAGGCATTATGATTGTGGCGCCATAGAAGTTGATGTGTTGGACTTGTAGTAGTGTCTTCTGTTTTAATTTTAGAACCAAAACTTGGAGAAACTTGGTCGCGACAGCCAGAAACTGGAGAAAGCGTATGCACACTGTTTTGACTTGAAGATCGTTAATACCGACATTGAGAAGACGATTGGATTGCTGCACACAGCGGTCGTACAGGCAAACTCAACGCCACAGTGGATTCCGGTCACGTGGGTCTATTGACCCTGACCTCTGACTTCCAGTGACCTTTAAACTCTTTTCTATCTACTGCTGACAAACATAGATATTAGAGAACATAGATATTTGCTGAAATCTTTGAGACAATGAAATTTTATATGTTGTGCCTAAGTTTATAAATTTTGGCAGGCATTGCTTGTTTTCATTAGCGTTGTAATCAGTGATTGTTTAAAGAGTGTGATGTGTCTATCATGTGGCATTTGTAGCGCATTAACATTTGTTCAATTTTTGTTTTGTTTAAAGTGCCAAGTGTGGCGTATAACTTATTGAAACAGAGTACGCATACCGAATATTTATTGTTGCATCATATTCTTGTTGTCACTTTGGAACAATGGTTTCAAAGATGTACAAGTACAAGACAGTGTTTCATCCAAGGTTACGTATATGCATGTATATGCTGGTGAAGAGAGTAATTGGGACGTTTTATTCATGAATTGCCACAAAATCAGTGAAATGTAAATTTTCAGTTTATATAGCGTCATGATATTAGCCAACTGGTCGACAGCGTAAAGTGCTGCACTGATTGTGTGTTATGTTCACTCTGCGCTCTTATATACGAGTCACTGAAAAACAGACCACGTTCTTTGCGTTTTGTTGAAAATGTCTGTCGATGTTGAAGACGCGTGATTTCTAGCAGTTGTTTCAAGCAGTTTACCGTTATCATTATGTGCTGAGTTACTTGGTTGGGTTTCATATCTTCCCATCGTTTGAAGTTATTCTGTTGAATTTAGTGATAGTTTTCGTTTATGTTGCGTTGCAACAGATGTTAGAATTTAAGAACTGTGCCACATAATCATTCACTTGTGCCAATATTGATGTTTAAAAGGTTTTGCAGAACTTGAAGTGCATTGTAAATCTGTCCTTGTTGCTTTAATAGAGAGTTTATAGCACTCAAATTGCAATGGACTTCAACAGGTATGGCGCCCATGCAGAAGAACGAATGAACGAAAATGAGAATTAGGCCTACTACAGTGATTAGACCAAGATTTGAACTACTTAAAGTTGGTTATTATTATTATTAGTCTATTATTACTATATTATTTGCTAGTCCGTTATCTTAAATTGTAAAGAATCCTACTCATTTGTTGCCTACTTGACAACATACTTGGAATGCATATGTGTGATTAGCACGTCTGAAGGAATGCAGGGTTATTTTTTTGCTACTATAGAACGACGTTTGAGTATTGTTTTATTGACTGCGCTGAGAGTTGATTGATTGAGTGACTGATTGATTGAATGAATTATTTCATCTTTGAGCTTTACCATTCAACCAGTATGCAACCTCGTTTTCTGTTATCAATATCAATTGTATATTTATTCTGTAAATAATCTAGATTGTTTCTGGACAGAGGCAGAGAGTGTTTGTTGTGTGTTATGAAAAGCTGTGAAATGAAGAAAGTTAACGACTTCGAGGCAAGTTTATATCAAGATTCCAAAAAATGAGCGCTTTAAAACGGTTGCAAGTGACTTTTTCATATCGCCATGTAACAGTTATAGGCTAATCGTCAGTTATGCTGTCGTAGATATAATATTTTCTATTTTTGTTTATTTTCTTGAAAGTAGTTTTGAACGTACTTTTAATTGTGACCTTTATTATTTTATAAGATCCGTTGTTTGTGTATATAATAATATCGTAGGATTGTTGAGTTTGCGACGTGTGTCTGTTGAGTGCGTAATGCGTAAAACTGCAGGAGTTGTCACTTTCGTTGCTCTGTTGTGTCTGTTGTCCGGTTTACAACCGTTTACTTTATGGACTTGAGACCGTGCATCTGACGGATGAACTCATCTGAACAGTGACTATTTCAGTGACATTCTCCTTCTTCGCGTATTTAGAACAGTTTAGACGATTTTTAACCGAAACTGAAATAATTGTCGAAGACTGCTAATAATAATTTCCAAAACGTTTTCCCGCGCAGTCGCGTTTGCTTTTAAAAGAAAATTAATATGATTTTAAGTTTAGGATCTTAATAGAATATCGCCCTAAATTCTTTAGGAGCTGGGCCTCCTCTCCAGGCCTACAGAAGGAGCCCACAACTTTCATGGGGTCATTGACGGGGGCTCGTCCCCTCTATTCAGATCACGACCGGTCGTGAGATACGTCAAAAACAGGCGAGTATTGGGGGGTGGTTAGGGTAGTAGTACTAGATCGAGGAAAACGCACAAAACAGCAGACTACGGGTTCATCGGTATAGTAAGTACGCAAACAGGCATATGTCATACCCCTGTACGTGGCACTCCGTACAGTTTGTGAACCCTGTTGAAGCGAGAAGTTGAGACATCAAGACAGTGGCGGCTCCACAGGAGGGGCCCGTGCCCCCCCTATTGAGAGCCTGGCCCCCAGTTGGGACCCTATACTTAATGCTACATACATTAAACAACAAATGGTTGGCCCCCATGATTGAAGTTGCCCCCCACTTGCCAAATCCTAGAGCCGCCACTGCATCAAGAAGATTCTCAAGACAAGTCAAGACCAATTGTTTTGTTGCCATCAAATATATTCTCTTTCTATCTGCATTAGACGTTACGTATTAGGATATTCAGAATTCAAAATACAAATACGTCTGATGCAAATAAGATTAAACGCTGGATGTGGAAATATTTGATGCGGTGGAGCAGTGGTTAGCACACTCGTCTGCCAATCCCGAGGTCCGTGGTTCAACTCCCGGCCGCGGCAGAAACTTTTCGGTTGTTTCTGTGCCAAGCGCCTCCAGTCGACTCAGCTGTGAATGAGTAGTACATCGGGTGTTTACTCGGTGGAAGGAAAGGCGGCGAGGGAAAGACTGCTATGTAGACCTAGAACTGAAGAGGCTAACTCTTGGGAGCAATGTTCCCTCTAAATTTTGTTGAGTGTGCGCGGAAAAGTATAGTGCCTCAGCGGCACACTTTCATGCCTGAGCACCTGAATTGTTTCACAGATGTCACCCAAGACAAAACACAGCAAAATCAGTGTTTTTTAAAACTCAAAATCACTGCGCGGCGGCTGAAAATTGCTGCGCGGCGTTTTCTTGTCATGTGCTCGGCCGCGCAAGACTTAAAACATGTGAAATAAAACTGAAATAAAATTGAAACAAAACTGAAACAAAACAAAATGTTTTGTTTCAGTTTAAAACTCATGTGAAATAAAACTGAAATAAAATTGAAACAAAATGTTTCAGGACCTGAAACAAAGTTCGACATGTTGAACTTTGTTTCAATGTTTCAGTGTTTTAGCCAATCAGCGAGCAACAACCATGCCACGTGCAATGTCAGGCAGAGGTTAGCTCCGCCTACTTCTGCTGAAACACTTCTGTTTTGTTTCATGTTGTGGGGACGTTGAAACAAAACTGAAACAAAACAATGTCGTCGTTCGTTGGTCTGTGTTTTGTTTCAATTTTATTTCAGTTTTATTTCACATGTGGGACGGGCTTTAGAGGGAACTTTGATCTGGACCCGCATTTTGGATATCTATCAGATATATGACTGCTTTAAAGGTTTGAAAATCTATAAAATGTATAGCCACCATTATTATATTTTGCAATATAGACACATTAATAGGGTGGAAAGTGACGGATTTTTCTACTCCACTGACATCACTGCAAGGTGTTTGAAGGTTCTAAATAGAAATTTGGGTGAAATATAGACATGAATTTTTGGGTCGCCCGAAAATTTTTCATGGACTATATCCAGGGTTTTTTCCGAAATTTGAGCGAAAATTTGTGGTGTCGTAGAGATTTCATAATTGCACCGATTGAAGCCCCGTCGATGTCTACAAGGAATCTGGAGTTGGGAGACTGAGTTGAGGGCGGGGGCAGCATAGACGTTTTATTAAAGGCTAGGGTAGGCTTAAGCGTACCCAAAAAAATTGTTTTTTCCATCAACACCAGGTCTGTGGACGGCACCCGTGCTGGATGGCACCCCCAGACCCCCATGCTAGCTTACCCAAATATTAAACTCTAAATCCGCCTATGGGGAGCAGTGGCGTCGCCAGGAATTTTTGGTTGGGGGGGCAAAAGGGGCTAGAGTGTCAGATTCCTTACCCACCCCTCACCTCCCTTCCACAGAAAACTTTCTCGCCGGATTTGCGCGAATCTGGTAGGTGGTCTGGGGCAGTTGCACCCCCCTCCCGTGGCGACGCTAATGGGCGGGGAGGGGACGCATGGGGTGGGGATTCATAGACAAGCGATGTTCGTCGCATCAGGGACTCTGCCAGGGAATGGCCTCCGTCAGTTCCTTCTGCGTCCAGATGGCACCGCTATGGCCGCTGGAACCAGCGTCTCGAATGCTCCGGGACATGGCACCAGCGTATCCGTCGCCGGTGGCGCTGTTGTCGTGATGCGAGGGGGGAGGACTGCCCCCTCCTCCTCCTCCCCCTCCTCCTCCTCTGCAGCTCAGCTCGATCTTCTGTCGCTTGACCTTTGCCCTGTGATTCTTGAACCACAGCTGAACGTTCTTCGGTTCGAGCGGAGGGAAGCGCTGTCTATAGGGAGACCGGTTCAGTTCGTCGGTGAACTGTTCGATCATGTAGGCTGACGGGTGCGTGTCCTCCGTGAACCACCGTTCCAGACGGGGAATCTCCGTCAGAGGATCGATGAACACCCGACTCCGCTTCCTCCGGTCTCCGTCGCTGACTCCGCTGTCCGTGGGGCTCAGTCGATTGGGGTCCTTGTAGGGGGCCCCGCGCGGCGGTCCCGGGCCCCCCGACAGCAGCATCGGACCGGAGTCGAAGGTGGGGTGCGGGGGGGGTACATGGTGGGGTGCTGCATGCAGTGTAGGTTGAGGGCTTGCGACATGGCTGCCTGGAGACGCATGATGTGCTGGTGGCGGAAGTAGCGCAACTGGATCGGAGTGCACGGACGGTGCAGGTGGAATCCCCCACCGCCGCCGCCGGATCCCCCGCCGCCGCTGGATCGGCGGCACCGGAATACGGAAGCGGAACCATCGGCGACGCGCATGCGCTGTGCGTCTTCCGGTACTGGCCGCCGCCTCCGCGAGATCCCTGCACTTCCGTTTTGACGTTCAGGGCACGTGACCCGAACGTCGACTCTTCTTCTTCTCCCTCTTCTTCTTCTTGTTCTTGTTCGCAGTTCTTTCCACCCGAACGCAACTCGTTTCCGGTGCGGATCGTCAGATCGTTCGCCTCTTCGTCCGACAGAATCCTTCTGCGAACCAGTTCGCGCGAACCGCCGCTCGGATACTTCATTCCACACCGGATGTAGTCTTCGCGCACACCGGAAGTACTTCTGCCCTCCGAATCCGGCTGTTCCGGCCAGTCGTTTCCGGAGGAAATGGCGCCGAACGTTTGGCTGTCATCTATGTCCAGAAAATCTTCCGATTTTCGTTCGAGGCCTTTACACGGGTGCGACGATTGCCCGCTGCCTTTGCCCGCCGCACCCTCTTCGATCTCTTCACTTACCTTGCTCGTTTCACCGTCTTCGTCGTCAGCGTCGCTATCCGCGGACTCAGACTCGACGGACGGCAGACGCCTGTCCTTGTCTCTCGCGGCCTTGAACCAAGAGGCCACGTCGGCGACGCTCGTGGGGGCCAAGAGCCCCTTCCGGCAGCGCATCGAATTGAGTTTCTGGGCAAAAGCCGTCATCTGGTCGACGGAGGGATCGGGGTTACCTGTGTAGCACCTGTGCAGGTATTGCAGTGCGTCGTCGACGTCATCAACGTCGTTATTATTACTATTCGGCGGCGGCGGCAGCGGCGTTAATGAACGATAATCGGGGATTTTCGCCGTCGTCGTCGTCGTCGCCTCGGCGGTCCGCGCGTCGCCGTAGCCGAGATCTTTGTCTCCGAGTCCCACCAGAAATCCAGAATTCTGAGACAGGGGACTACTGACCACCGGATCCAAGGCTATTAGTGCCGATAAATTGGACAGCTTAGCTGGATCAGCCGGCGGTGGTGCTGGTGGTGGTGGTGGTGGTGGCGGTGGCGGCGATATCGTCGTCTGCATCTTCTGTCTTGTCGTCTGCTCTTGATACCATTTGTTGAACGTCGTCTGCCTCTCCGGCGTCAATCCGCTGACGTCACCGCGAGTTAAGTCAGTAAGTAGGCGCTAAGAACAGCAGAGACGGAAAAATTTGCATCAATTTCATGCGAATCTTCTACTACAACTGCGAAAATCTTCCGAAAGAAATCGATTAAGTTTCTGTCTTTTGTCGTGTTACTGTAACAAGACTACTGCTATTGTGAGGCCTATAATTATATCGAAACGTGCAAATCCTAAATTAATCCCGAATCCAAAATCCAAAATGTATCCCTGCATTACCTTCTGAGACCATTTTCACTCAAATCGCCGTCAAAAACAGATTAAGAAATGGCGAACTCTAAAGTGAACTCCGTCTATTAGCTCTTCCTAGCATCAGAGTGACTTTATGCCTAAACCAATCATATATTTTTCAAGTAGAGGTTCCCAAATCGCGGCCCGCGGACAACTTGTGGCCCGCTAGCTCTCAGAAAGCGGCCCGCGAAGCCTCTGTGTTTCATATAATATATTTAATAATTCCAAAACTATTGACGTTCAACAAATAAATAATATGCCTAACTATAGTCCTATACCAAAGTTGCAATGGAGTGCTGTAAGGTCATCTACTTGGAAAGCCTTCGAATCAGTGTTTAAAGTGAATCGAATGACTTCTCGATTTGGTTTCAGACCAAAAAAATTCAATTAGACTGCGCCTTTTTCTCTGACTATCACTGGTGGCCGCTGTCTTGGGTCCAGAACACCCAATATTCGCAGTCAAGCCCCACCCTCCCCCCAACTTTTGGCTCAGCCTCATGAAGTGATTTTGGAGTCATACCTTCTCGAGAGGACAGCCGTTGAGCAGTCCATGGGAGCGCTGCAGGAGAAGATGCAACAGTTTATCTTTGATGTCATCGAAGGCGGAAAGTGTAGAATCGCTACAACAAAAGCACGACTTCTTAGGAACTATGTCTGTCTGTCTGTCTGTCTGTCTGTCTGTCTGTCTGTCTGTCTGTCTGTCTGTCTGTCTGTCTGTCTGTCTGTCTGTCTGTCTGTCTGTCTGTCTGTCTGTCTGTCTGTCTGTCTGTCTGTCTGTCTGTCTGTCTGTCTGTCTGTCTGTCTGTCTGTCTGTCTGTCTGTCTGTCTGTCTGTCTGGTGTCGTTCCATTCAATTACGTTGGCAACCGTGTGTCTTTAGCGATGGCTCGTTATGAGCGCATGGATTATTGACCCCCCGATGAGGCGAGGAGGTGCGTAGGGTCGTCTTGTTTTCCCGGTGGTAGTCGACCCCTAAGCCCGTTGTTCCTCACCTAATCCCTGCATATGGCGACGGCGGTCGCAGGAGAGACCGAGCATCATTTACATGCACAGTTTTCGCTCTCTCATCGAGGATTAACAACAGATCTTCTGCCGATAATTGCGTCCTAACCCCCTCTTCCTCCTCCAATCCCCGGCCCGCCACGAGGGCCGCGACCCCCGATCCTACCCCCCCCCCCCCCCCGCAGCCCAAATTCCTGCGCTTGATGGATGCGTCGAAGGGGGGGCGAACCTCATTGAAATTTTCGGCGGACAATTTTCGAGTTGGGAGTTAACGGCGGGCGCCTGTCGCTTAATTAAATCTGGCCGCTACTTGTAGCGGTCGGGCGGGGGGGGGAGGAGGGGAAAGGGGCGATCCGCCGACATCTTAGCGGCGTCTGGTGAGGATTAGGCCGGGATCGAATCTCGCCCGATCCGCCGCTAAGACTTCGGACCTGCCCGGAATTAATGCATCCGGGTCCGGTGGCGAGTCCCGTAATCTCTTATTAACGAGGGCTCGTCACCGGACCATCCGATCTCGACGCTAAGACGCGGCGGCGGCGGCGGCGGCGGAGGCGGAGGAGGAGGAGGCGACGTCAATGACGCCGCGAAAACGTCATCAATCGACGTCATCGTGACGACCACGAGAAACGATAACGAACTCGGGCGGGAGCACGAGAAGTCATTGAAATAGAAAAAAGGAAGAAAAACTGAATATAAAAAGAAAAGAACAAAACCAAAACGTCGGCACTTAGAGAAACTTTCAGATAAAAATGCGCTTAAAAATCCTTCGATGTGAAGTACTTAACTGTGAAATACTTAAAGTACTTAACTGTAAAATTTAGTACATTATATCCGAGGTACGTTATAGCCAATGCCATCCAATACGATAGCGCATCACACGGGACCTACATTGCGGAACGTTTTAACCGAATATACGTTATAATGAAGTTCTAGTCTATACAGTAACAGTAGCCCCAAAATCATTTTAGACCCAGCGCTATTAATAGCCAAATGACACAAAATAAGATAAACGCTTGTATCTTAGTCGATGTTAGCTCCGGATGATAGATACTTAGTCACGAATAAATGCGTCTTTTTCGAGTGACGAGTGAAAGAGTTTCTTGTAGTTTCTTGGCAGGTTACAGGCTTGACTATTGCAACTACTATGTACCTGGTGATCCGAACCCAGAGCGTTGCAACCGGAAGAAGCTCTCCGAGTATCTCTTCCACTGACGTTTCCAGATTGTCGGTGATGGATTCGAAGGATAACGGCTTCCAGTTCTTCACCTGGATGTATCCTAAATCATCAGCAGCCAGGATATCCAGGTCAACCGAGGTCAGAGAACGGCGACCAATTTCCCCATGGATTAGGGGCTGGATCATCCACTGACAAAAGTTTCTGATTCCCACTCTACCCAATCCTATTCCCACCTCGTGACCCGCAAATTGAGCAATTTGCGGGTCACGAGGTGGGAAACTGGGAATAGGATTGGGTAGAGTGGGAACCTAACCCTAACCTTTTAAGAACCTTGTTGAGAAATTATTCTGATGTGGAAAATAATTTTTTATAGTCGCGATTTTCATCAAGAGGCAGATCGAAGGGTCGACTCGCCTGATATTTTCAGCTTTGTGCTCTCTGTCAATACGCTTAATATATCCCCATTCCACAGCACCACAGGGGCGGCGCATTCTGCCAAGCGCCAACGCATTATAATGCACAAGAACAGAGTCCTTTTAGAAATGGGATCAGTATATAGGGAGAGTCGATGAACGCATCCTTAGATTTGCATCGGATGTTCATCGGCTGTTCATCGGCTGTTCATACCTCTTGCCCTTAACCCCTCTGATGCTGTGTATCCTATTCTGATGAGGGCGATTCGAACGAGGTCTCCCACTGGCACGTGACTTGGAACGATGACGTAGGTGTCGTGTTCCCGGATGAACGCGTTCTGATTGGTCGGGTTTCCTAGCAGTCTGTCTTCCTGCCTCCTCGCTTTCTCGACGATGCAGTGAATTGGAATCGCTTTCGAGTTTAGACTGCCTGCAAGAAAATCAACCTCTACGCACGTCTACAGTGTCGGCCAAAATGTGCAGCAGGCGTCTCTCTAAAATCAGGGTGGTCAAAGATCGACACGTTCCTAACAATGTGAGACTCATCAAAACAACAGTTTGAGCGTAAGTAAGCAAGTAAGTAAGTAAGGGCGGCCAGCGATATCAAAGAACCGAAGTAGCAATATGCTTGTTCCAATTATCGTGCGAATGCTTCAAACTTCGGACTCACAGCAGAAGCGCTGACCGGCAAAGCTCCTAAGCGCTGAATAATTTAGAAGGTTCAGATGACAGTTGAAGCATCCCATTGAAATTTACCTCGCAGACGGTCTAATGCTCTTCATTCAAACCATCCAACTGCACCGAACCCCCGTCATCTCCTCCGATAACTGCATCCCTCTACCACCGACCCCTCCCTCCCCAGTGGATCTCTCCTCCTCCTCCTCCTCCTCCTCCTCCTCCTCTTTCCTCACTGGCGGTCTCGTCTCTCCATCTGCAGTCACAACCAACATCCCCCTCCCCGCCACCCTTTTTCCTCCTCTCTCATCTCCGCATCTTCTTTTTCATCCCATCTCCCCTCAGCAGCAGCAGCAGCAGCGTCGGCAGCAGCAACATCCAATCCGCGCCAATTTAATTGCAAATTTCACGGGCCAAATCTCGTCAAAGAAAGAAGCTTAGCCGGGGCGAAAGCCAGCGCTTGATCCCGGCCGTGATCTGTCGCCGGCCGGGAGATCAGCGAGAGCCGGCCGTAGCAGGAAGTCACCGGCTAATCCCCCGATCGCCCGTGAATATTGCGAATTCAGCGTTCTATTACCGTACGTCGCCACCGCCGTCGCCGCCACCAGGGGGCGCGGCGGTGAAGCCAAGGGCAGGAGAGAGAGAGAGGGGGACGAGTCGCCGAGGCGGCCCCGGTTGCCGGCGGCGGCGGCGGCGGGGTGGGGGCGGCAGGAGGTCGGTTTTATCGGGATTGACCAGGACTGGCTGATCGACAGAGTCGACGGACGAGTAATCCTTTCTAAATGGCATGATTATCCGGCCATCGAGCGTCGAAAGCCAACGTATCTCGCCAGATTTTAAACGCCAACTTACACCCGTCACATTAACTGTTGCATCCGTCGAAGCCAGGTCGGCCCCGGGCTCGGCCTCGACGGCTCCTCGGCCGGCCCTCCTGACGCCGCCGCCGCCGCCGCCGCCGAGGCGACCCGGTCGGTCCCGGCCGGCACCCGTGATTCCATTATATCTGGAATATCCTGGTGGGTCGAGTGGAGATCCTGGCCCCGGGGCCGCCGAGTCGTCCTCCCACCCCCACCCGATGCTTTTAATGAGATACAATGGCAGGTTAATCTCGTACACGGACGTCCCACTAAGAACTCCGGATTTAAGGGTGGCAGCAGCGCCAAGGTAAACCCACGGAAAGGTCCGCATTCCTTGCTTACGGCGGTTTTTTCCTTCCAATTTATTCGCTTTTCTTACTTATTTATTCGCAGGTGACAGATTAGATTAGCATGTGTCTGAGTTGAAAGAAGTTTGGACGATGGTCGCGACTTGCGAGTGATGAGTATATCCCAGTGCCTGATTCTCTCACAATGGCTCCCTTTTCCCATCTGACTGGATTCACAAAATGTCATTCGATTAATTAACTATTCTAGGCAAAAAGATTAACCATTCTAGGCAAAAGGGGTCGATTATTTAGACCTAGTTTCGTTAAAATAGTTACCATCTCGCGTTAGTTCCACGAATGCATAGACTTGGTAAATGCTTTTGCCTAGAATGGACAGTCAACTGGCCGACAGTCGTTTGGCAATTCGTTCAGGCAAGAGAGAGATCACGCGATGAGGTTCGTCTGAATACAAAATGTTTCTGTGGGCGACGAAAATCGGCGAGCGATAATAGAGCAATTCGCTTCGTGCGTCGACTCTATCTACTTAATCTTTTATTACGAAATATAATGTCTATGGTTAAATGAAGAATTAAAACAGTACTCGTTTTGTGTGTTTTTCTACGGAAATCTGTGTATTTTGAAGACTGGTTTTTTTAAGACAGCAAGGTGTTTTGAAGAAAGCAAAACGCTGTGCCATATTAATTTTTATTACGCACTTCTATAGCGCCACTTATAAAAAGTTATCATTCGATGGCACCCCTGTAGGGAAGGTGGATATTCCATGCCGTTAAAATAGAGAATTGCATTCGAAAATGGCCTCCCGGTTTAAAATACTGCAGTCTGACCAACCTCGATATCTAATATCTATGTGGAACCATCTGAAACACTGTCATTCAACAAGGTTTGCTGATCCATTGTTAAATGTACCCAGAGCAAACACTGAACTTCGTAAGAGACCTTTTTCTATTTTGGAGCCAAAACTCTGGGACTCTCTCCTTCTGGTTGTCAGCTCTTCCAATAAACTGAGTATATTCAGATTATTATTATTATTCCAATTAGCATTTCTGATTTTCCTCCATAGTCTGTCTTGATGTTTCCCTCTGACGGATCTCTGGAATGACCTGGTCTTTTGTGGATGGATTTGAAGTACCATAGATTGATACCCTCGAGTATTATAAATGGCGCTATAGAAGTGTAGGCTATAATTATATTATTCTATGAATCATTAGCGTGTCCACGAGGAGAATACAAGGACCGGTCCCCTATTCTGGCCTAGATTGGTCGTGAGATTAGTGCAAAACCAACGAGAAAATTTTATTAGTGGGGTAGAGGGGATAGAGCGATGCCAATATGCTGTCAAATATTCTGAAAATATTCTCCAGAATCTCCAGATTTTTGTCTAATATTACCCTAATTTCTGTTGGGTGTGGCTGAGTCCCACGCCCCTTTGGGTAGCTCACGGCGCTCCCCCACACCCACTAGTAGGATCAGACGAAACTGGTCTGTGGAGATGTCAGCGGTTCCTATTCTGAAACCCTGGCTACGCCAGTGTTTTGAATAACCGGATAATTGTACTGTATGTAAAGACAAAATAAGGGGCTTCGTCTTCAGTTATATAATGGGCCGTCACCCAGCCAGCCTCCCATCCACCAACCGAGATAATTACCATAGACTTGCGACGGCACTTCGCCCATCTGGGTCTGGTACTGGTCGGTTCCAATTCGTTTGATACATTTCTTTACATGTCACTAAATATTCCCAAATTTTTCGGCTCAATTCCATTTTTTCTATAGGAACGTTCCGCTGGTTTAATCTGGGATTTATTCGGTTTAGCCCCCTCTCCCCCAATACGAAATGTTAACGCCGACTGTTTATAATATTAATTTTATTGTGCACTTCTATAGCGCCACTTCTAACACTCGAATAAAGACGGGTTCAATTCCAGAAACCAGTGCGTTTCTGGTGCATTGTTCGAAGCGATTGAGCAAAGAGGCTGTTTGGTGGAAAATGAAGCGGCGAAATTAGAAGAACTTGGAGGCTGTGAAGACGCAAAATGCTTAAAATAGAGTTGAAGTTGAGAATTGTCTTTTTGTCGTTTGAAGCGAAATAGCGCCAAGGTCAACTGATGCAAAGAGAGGAGGAGAGGGAGAAGAAGAAGGAGATGGACACACAAAATGATCAATTCAAGATAACAGACAGAGCATACGATTAGAACTACAACGCTCAGTTGTGACGACAATGATGATGATGATGATGATGATGATGATGATGATGATGATGATGATGATGACAGACGCCCCAGAGGGATAGGAAAAGTTTCAGTTGGACGTTGGGAGGAGCGAGAAAAACACAGAAATGAGATGATCCCCTAAAAAGATAACGATTCACATCCGGTGAATTACTGGTCGCCTATGCTTCATCTATTAATAATTATATTTATAATAATTATATTATAGCTACCATTTTGCTAACATAAGATGCTAAGGTCGCTGTATGTTGACACCTTTACATAAAAATATAATTTAAAAATACTCACTTAAGTCTTCCATTTTCTTGATCTCCAAAATGACTCCGAGAAAGAGAAAGAGAGAGTTGTCAAAAAGTCGTCTAAAATAAATGAACACAAAATATTCACGTATCGATTCGATACTAACAGCCTTACTCTATGGCCGTTCCATCTCTGCAATGTTTCAGTGTCAATTGGGTGAAACTACATAGAGATCATGCTTAAGGAAATGACCAGAGACTAATAACGGGGTCTGAGTTATAAATGGAAAAGATTGGGAAATCAGATTCCCCCCACCCACCCTCCAAATACCCGAGACTATTAACTCAGTGACTCGCAATGCACCATCGAAATGCATCGGATCGATTTGCATTTTAGATTCCGTTCTGATCCTCTTCCAGTTAATCCAGTGACGTCCGGATCACGTGAACTCCGAGAATGACCTAATACATACGAACGCTTATATATTGCAAATCGTTGACTAAAACTTCCTAACAAGCATAAACGTAGACTGCATGGACATAAGACGCACAGACATAAAAGCAAGAAGAAGATTTTGTGTTTTCGCAAACTTTTTCCGAAAAATGGAATGTTTCTTGGTATTTAGGCCCCTCTGAAGCCAAAATTTTCTGCAATAACACTGTGCAGAGGCCAATTTTCTTTGGACTAATTGGTGCAGTTATTTTCTTTTTATTACGAAAATGCTATCCAACTTTGAGTAGACCAGCATTTTGAAATTTGACTTCTTAACATAGTGCAACATATCGAGAAGTTTCAATGTCCATGACGCTTACGAGACTAACAAATCGGCGACTCATCTGACCGCATTTAGACTATAGCGGCGCCACATCAATGAGATTCCAATTATAAGAGATACTCTAACCGTCTGCTGAGCGCGGCTATAAGCGCATCGTTGAATGCCTCCGCTGCTGCTGCTGCTGCTGCTGCTGCAAAGTAGGGAACCAGCGTTCCAACTTGATGACGTTTTTAGTGACGACGCCTCCATTATAAGCGACTACAGAGGCGCCGGTGCCCAGCGTAGACAACGCTTCAGCCAATCACAGAACGGCTGTAGTAATCATTCGAAATATTCGACAACTACTACAACGGTGTCGTCGTTGTCATCATCATCATCATTCGAGTCTACTTCATCAACTAGACGACTGAATTCGAGCAATTCGTATCAACTAACACGAACCCCGAAGGCATGAGAAGTTATTTCTGGTATAATCTTGCTTCAAAGTTAATTAAAACGAACAACTAATTTCCGATGAGCATTTTTTTCAGCATAGAATATAGGAGAAATGTGCGTAGAATCCGAAGATATCTATTCTCCTTCGCAATCAATGAGGCGTTAAACAAATATTTTGTTACATTACGTTACTGTGCAAAAAGTAGGGTTATATTTAATATATTAATAATGTTGCCTGCAAAATTGCGCAGTTTACACAGAAAGCAAAAAGTACTGTTGTAGATAAGACATTCTTCATTGCTCCCTTTCCTTAACGTTTTGCGCCATATACAGAATAGTTTCTTTGTTCTTGTCTTGAATGCTGGGAGGCTTATTTATTATTGATTATTAATTCTTTTCACTGCTATTTTCTGAGCCAGACTCGACTAGTAACATTTACACTTAAATTAGAAAAGTTCGAAAATTGTTACACAAATTTTTCTTCAACAATAAACACTTCGCAATCAATGAGGCGTTAAACAAATAGATGAACTCAGATTCCCATAACTCTAAATTCTTAACTGTATAAAAGGCGTTTTTGTCCGTCCCAATGACCAATTTGACTATAATTATTGATAATAATGACTCAGAATGAGTCCTCACCTGGACTTCTATTAGTTGAAAAAGTTTCCAGGGGTCAAGAGAAGTTGGGTTTTGAGTCTCCATCTTCTCAATGCAAAAAATATTTTGACAGACAATAAACAATAAATAGTTTTGCATAATTATTGGGGCCTGAAATTTACACTCAAAGATTCATATAATTAAGCGTAGGTAATTTTTTTAAACGTTTTACGATTTGAGACAAGTTAGCTGTCCAGGGTGAAACCGTCTGACTAATAGATAAAATTTTGACAATCTAGACATGCAGTTAGAAAAGTTCGAAAAGTGTACTTCAACAATAAACACCGCAGAGATGAACTCAGATTCCCATAACTCCTAAATTCTTCATAACCCAATGACCTTACACGTCCTCCTGGTCTTCTATATATGTCCACGGGTTTTGAGTCTCCATCTTCTCAATGAATAGAGACAATAAACAATCAATACGCTATAGGTAAAATCTCGTGTAAACGTTTTGCATTGGAAACCCACTAATAGAAATTTTGACAATCTAATCAATAATTATTGATTGTGATTCTTCTTCAGGTGCTCTGTCCAAAGACAGGTTCCATACGCTATTCTGGCCGGAGCCGGTCGTAAGATAAAATTAATCAATAAAAAAACCGTTGTAGGTAAAATTGTATTTGGGCGGGCGGTCCCCTATTCTGGCCGGAGCCGGTCGTGAGATTTGCCTAAAACCGTTGGGGAGATTGGGGGCGGGTGGGTATAGGTGGGCAGTACGATCAAAGAGAATACGTTTGCAACTTAACATGGGAAGAACTCATTGACGACCTTTTCTGTTCTCAGAGACTTTTTACCCGAAAATGTCGATATGCCTCTATTCCGGAACCCCGGCTACGCTACTGTAGACTTATTTAGCGCTTTCTCAAATAGTACCGTGCACGTTATACCAGGGCCGTCTAAGACAAATGGACAATATCCCCAACACCATCCAAGGAAAAATTTTATTACATAAGGTGTTTGAACGCAGACAAGCAAAGGGAAGTGGCGCTTGGTCAAATTTACACCCAACTCTTTTCCAATCAATCAATCAGTCAGTCGATCAATCAAAGCAATTCGTTTTGTGGCGTTAGTAGACCTAGCCTATAATATGTCATAATATTGAAAGAATATGCTGAATTATAGTATGGCTACAAACAATAATCGGTTCTATTCGTCGGTGAGTTTCCAGCAAACTAATATAGCGATGTATAGCGAATAAAGTTGTACAGGTAAGGAAGCAGGTAGACAGGTAGACTAGGTTGAAAAATGCAACGAATGACAAAATAAAGACAGTAGACTGTGAATGTCATTAAAAACACCAGCGCTTGATTGTTTACATAAACCGCGGTAGGCTTAGTATATCATCCATCCATTCAGTGGCGTCACTGTTTGGATGGAAGAGAAATTCAGACAATAGTCGACTGCTTAGAATAGATATATAGACGGAGTAGAAAACCTTCCAATTGGCGCCATCTTTCGTATGTACAGAGCACAGACATTCGGCGAATCTTATTCGGCGTATGCCTCTCTATGCATTGGGCAGACGGATTAATTATATCGAGCATTGAGTTGCTTCGATTGAGGATTTGGTTTTGTCCTGAGCAGACAATCGACAGCTTAGTGAGATTAATGAGATCATTGTATGTCTCCGTATACATATTAAGGAGACTCTTAGCCTAGACCTCATCCGGGCATCTGTTGTATGACGGCAGAGAATTCTCCTCAGGAGATTATCTCTAAAAGACGATGCTGCTGCCATGGAATTATCCCTCGCCACCCCCTCCTCCCACATCATCACAATCGAGTCTCGTTCTACAGATTTCCTTCATAATTCGACTCTCCTTAAGTTTTCGCTTCTCTACTTTGCCGTTCATCCATCCCTCAAATAACAATTCATCCATCCATCCAGTTATCCACTCATCCACCGAACATCTTTCCATCCGCCTTCCCGCTCTCTCACTTGAACACCCACCTATCAAGACATTGAAGACACCACCCCAAACACTCACCAATTCACAAAATCATCCCCCGTTTACCGACCCTCTCCGATCGTCATCCATCCGTTCAATTCCCCTTTTTCCTTTCCGCCATTCTTCATCCCACCTCCATCTATCCATTTCCATATTTGCAACCCTTAACTTTCTCTCTGCCTCTGCCTCTGCCTCTGCCTCTCTCTCTCTCTCTCTCTCTCTCTCTCTCTCTCTCTCTCTCTCTCTCTCTCTCTCTCTCTCTCTCTCCATTTTGAGGTCTTGCCGTGAAATGAAAATAATAGGAGAATCTCTGAAAGCGGAAATCGGAAGACGACGACGACGACGACTCATCGCTAGATTTTCTTCTTCTTCGAAGAGAGAGAGAGAGAGACGGAAAGTTCCTGAGGAGAGCGAGAGAAAGAGGGAGAGAAGTAGAGGGAGAGACAGTAATTTAATCAGCTGCATAGCATTTAATCCAATTCTGCTAAGGCAGCCGTGATGCTAAGCGGCTCTCTCTCTCTCTCTCTCTCTCTCTCTCTCTCTCTCTCTCTCTCTCTCTCTCTCTCTCTCTCTCTCTCAACGGCTGACTGCCTAGACCTCCCACCCTCCCCAACTCCCTAGCCGCTGCGCTCCTCGTGCGGTCGGGTACGCCGAGTGCGGGTAAACCGCACGGCTTAGGCTTAGCGGAGAGCCTTAGTCCGTCTCTCTCCACCCTCTCCACCCTCTCCCTCTCTCTTTCTTATGCTTGGATAATATGGCGGCGTGCGTCTGATGAGCAAGATTAAAGCGACAAGTAATTAGCGGAACTTCTGACCGTCGCCGAAAAGCGTCAAAGATTTGCCGAAGCCGACGAAGGAGGAGGAGGAGGAGGAGGGGTTGGTGGGGAGTGGCGGAGCGATACAGCGGCAGAGAAGCGGTCGAGCGGCATTAGCCGTAAGAGTGTTTAGACACGGCGAAATCGGAGGAGGAGGAGGAGGAGGAGGAGACGGAGAAGAGACGAACGAAGGGCGGCGATTTCTAATGGAAGAGAAAGACGATTACGATCGGAGGGAGAGGAGGGAGTAGGGGCGGGAAGCTTCGATTATTAGACGGCCGAAGCCCCACGACGCCCGCCGCGCCGTGATACGAAATCTAACGTAAAGATAGATACTGTAGATAGAGGGAGGGAGAGAGAGAGCGAGCGTCTTCCGTCGTATAACCGAACTACTTTTTGCGATTTCGTATTTCCGCCGAAAATGGGCAAATTCGTCGATTCTTAAAATGAGATCTCGAGGCCTAAAGAGGTCTAAAGAGGTCTTAGGAGATGAACCCGTAGGAGATCGAGGGCTTTCCACGGTCTCCTAAGACCACTTAACCTCCGCAGGGTCTCTTAGCGGTCTATAATCTCCGCGATTGAAGCGAATGAGATTATCTCACGGATGGACTAAACGACAACCGGTCTTAAATAATAATAATACTCTACCTTAGTTTCACGAGAATCACTATCTTATTTGCGTAAGTAAGTAAAATTTCGTGGACATAACTTATATAGCGCTTTGGGAGTAAGTAAGGACAGCGGGATGAATGAGATTTCGATTGTACACGACGATTGTCATCCATACGTCATGACTACGCGAAAGAGTGTCATGACTCATGACGGAGCCGTGGTGCTAGAATTCAATTAATGAAGAATGTGTCGGAATTGAATGACTTACAGTAGGCTAAACCTGGATGGGACATATAATGAGAGGAAACTCACTCCTAAAGGAAATAATAGAAGGACAACTATAGAGGGGAAAGACCAAAAGAAGACCACGAGAGATGCTACTTGACTAGATGATGGAAAAGGACTATAAAAGACTTAACCCCTTAATTGGGGATTCCGGATATATCCGTCCATTTTACATTGAGTTACAGTTAAATACACGGTTAAGGGGTTAAAGAAGAAAGCTATGAACAGGAATGAATGGCGAAATTGGAATACAAAACCTGCCTAAGGGCAGAATACTACGAAGAAGGCTAAACTGTTTTCCTCCAGCAAAGCAGTCCAGATCTCTACTTTATTGTACACCTTTCGTGGAAAAAATATATCGCATCATGCCCATTGTGCTGGCGACTGCTTCGAAAGCTTTCATTGGTCACAACTTACCTTGGTGACCTTAGTGAAGGCTTAGTCACGTGACCACGTGATCCCCAGATGACGTCATCGTATGGAATACAGTCCTTTAACTCTTTGCGCAAGAAAAAGATTTGAATTTTCTGTCAAAATACAGTAACCGTGGTTCACGAAAAGAACGAATTGTCCGTCTTTGCATCATCGTCTCATTTCAAATCTACTTTCAAATCGAGTCTTTGATTCTCAGTCGATCAGTCAATCAATCAATCAATAAATCAATCAATCAGCTTCTATGGCGCCGCTATCGTTATGCCGAGGGCGTCCGTCGGTGGCGCACCAAATCCAATCCGAATTAGAGCCAGATCATTTGGAGAAGACATCAACAAAAGTGTTTCTTATTTTTGCGAGTTAGGGTTGAGGGCAACGAAATTGATTGGTGGGGGGTATAAATCTAAACCAGCAAAAGAAACTAACAGTAAAAGAAATTAACAGTAAACTAACAGTAAAAGAAAACTAAAAATAAAAGAAACTAACAGTCAAAGAAATGCGACATTGGCACGATATAAAATTTGTCCTGGTGACAGGGGAGAAACAACCACATGAAAAAACTGATTTTGGGGGTGTATATATACCGATATACCCCCGCCATCGCTACGCCGCTGTTTGAGGGCAGGGGAGAGGTTGTAGTGGAGTCATATGCAACAGTGGTATGGGGTGGGGTCAGGCGATTGAGTGGTGGCAATGAAGATGGATGAGGCGAAGATCAATTAAACGAAAATGCAGAAGATGGAAAAAATGTCGACTTGCCGATTCGAGGACTGCAGACACTGGAATGGTAATGGAAAGAGATTTTCGCCGAACCCGGGGCGGGATCCATAGGGCCTCTAATCCCTAAGCGGGGCGTCGACCCCCGCGCCCCAACACCTCTCCCCCCATCCCCGCTTAGCGTAGATCCTGTCGACGGCAGGCTCCGTCCTATTTATCGCATCTCTGTGCCTCTATTATAACAGCGGCGGCGGCGACGGTGTCTTGTCGGATAAGAGATTATAAATATTAAAACCCAGCTAAGTGCGATTGGCCGCTGCGGGTGCAAGATGCCTCACTTCAAAGCAGACGACCGGCGGACATCGCAGCCTGTCGAGCAGACGACAAGGTGGCAACGGGAATCCATCTAATCGTTCGCCACGTGATCTCCGTCATCTCTCATTTCGTGATCTCTTAGATCTCTTCTTCTTCTTATTCTTCTCCTGAACGGAGGATGTCGAGGGGGGGGGGCGGGGTGGGGTGGGGTGGAGGAATTGCGGGGGGGGGCGATTAGGATCCGCTCATGAATTAAGTAATTATTCATGTATCGCTTATTAATTAGTTCATTTGTGTTTTATGATAGAGAGGCAGCCTCGTTTGCGGATTGAAAAGAGTTATTTTGAATTTTAGAAATGCATTCCTATATAATGTCAGAGAATTCTTACGCGTCTTCTCATCCTCATAAGTCTTTCCTTTCCAAATTCTCAATTCTCTGCCGAAATCATCTGGGGCAAGCATTTCGCTGTCTGGGGGAGAGGGTTGTGCTGACCACAGAGGGGTCGTATCCTTTGGTCGACGAATGCGCATGCGACTGCCCTGTCGATGTAATTAATGGACAGCCCCCTACAGCAATGTGAGTACGCACAAGTATTTAAACTTTGTACAGTACTTCAATAAATCGAGGCAAAGGCGTAAGTCATGGACTGCCATGCAGGGCTGGGCGCTTCAGTTTTTCACGGCATCGCCCGAATGAAGACCATCGTTCATCCCAAATAAATCAATTAGACGAAAATAGTTTTATCTTCAACGAAGCATTTATGCTGAGTTTTATTCAATTGCTTGTCGCCGTCGCCACCTGAGCTTTGAGTTGATCGTCAAAACCGAGGGTTGTGGGATGCAGTGGCGGCTCTAAGATTTTTGCAGTGGGGGGGGGGGCTTTGGGTGGTAACTTCTAAGCAGGGGAAGCCAACCATTTGTAGTAGTAGGCCCTACGTATAGGGTCCCAACCGGGGGTCCACTGGGACAAGCATTTAATAGGAGGCATGGACCCCCGGGTCTCCCACGTGGAGCCGCCACTGGTGGGATGCATAGGCTTTATGTACCCGTTTGGCTTGGCCTTGTTCCCTTAGATTGCAATTGTATGTTAAAGAAATTCTTTTATCTGAGAGCATTTTGTAGATTCTAAACCACGAATCCCATTCGCTGTTCGCTGACCAGATAGACTACATGACAACCTTGAGTTCTAGACAACGAAGACTAGTGCCTGATATGTTTGGGGGGAGGTGAAGAGCCCTGAGTCCTAGAAATTCTATAAAAGAAAATGCATAATAGAAATGTCTGCATATCCGTTCGTTCAAATTTTGTGTAATTAATTTGTAATTAGCACGAACAAGGATTGTTCCCCGCAGCCTTGAGGGAGGGAGGGAGAGGAGGGGAGGCCAGACACACAATTTAACTCACAGAACAGAACAGATATAGCAAAACGTGCTTCGCTCGGCTCCTATACTGTACTATAACGCTATAGCGCCAATGCTTTCCACGGACAAAATGTGCCTACGGTCGACGATTGAACGTAGGCAGATAGACCGGGGTCCGGGGCCCCCTTTCCCTCATGCACTCAGAAAAATTCGACGACCGGTCCAAGATGTTCTGGGGACTTGTAATCACTAGCGTCGCAACGGGGGGCAAATGGGGGCAAGTGCCCCCCTCCAACCTGCCCCAGACCACCTACCAGATTCGCGCAAATCCGGTGAGAAAGTTTTCTGTGAAGGGGGCATGGGTGGGTAAAGAATCTGACATGCTAGCCTCTTTTGCCCCAACCAAAAATTCCTGGCAACGCACTGCAAACAGGCTATCAATTATATAATATTTTTGTTTTCTATAGAACTTGTCATACAAGAAACCAGCTCTCTTAAACCCCTTCTTATCTCTCGTTCAATTTTTTAGACATTTGACAGACAACAGATTCCTGAAAGACTCTGTAGGCCCATAGTGTCGTTTCAAATGGCTCACCATTTTTCGGGGCATTTCGAATGCTCTAGAATAAAATTGAGACAGAATATATTGACAATTCTAGTACGGTTTGACTCAGCTAAGCTGGGGACACACGAAAATGTGCTTTTAATTAGTTTCATCACTCTTCTGGATTTTGCATATCTATAGCCTACTGTAGCAATAATCCTTGCATTGTCCAATGTCAAGCAGGCACTAGCGTCGCCAAGGGGGGGGGTGCAAATAGGGACAAGTGCTCCCCCAACCTGCCCCAGACCACCTACCAGATTCGCGCAAATCCGGTGAGAAAGTTTCCTGTGAAGGGGGGCAGCGATGGGTAAGGAATCTGACACGCTAGCCCCTTTTGCCCCCCCCAACCAAAAATTCCTGGCGACGCCACTGCTTGTAATGTTCCCCAGAACGCCTTGACCGTGAAAGCAGCTGGGCTAGAAATGGACAAAGGTGTGAGCCACGCCATTGCACGCGCTCACCTGGAAATACCTGTGCTAAACGCAATTGGATGCAAACTTTCCTCTTAAATTTCGTAGCATATGTTGAAGGCGACGGCGGTTTTAAATGTATCCGACTTTTCTGGAAATAGTCCGAAATACAGCAGCCTAGCTGTTTGAGGTTAAAACAGAAAAAGGCGGTAAGCCTCATCAGCGTTATGTCTATCTTGCAATTCATTAAAGTCATTAATTTGCCAGCCATAAATTTTCAAATTAGCTGCCCCCACCGTGGTTGAAATTTTAATTTTTAGCCAGAGTCACAAAGCATTTGTTTTACTATTAAATTATAGTTTTGTAATAGAATTCCGTTATATCGAACTCGCTTTATATCAAAATTCCGCTTATATGCCTACCGAAGTTTAAGCATCAGTTCCCACCCAACACGATCTTTACAGACACAAAAGAGATATACTGATATTTAGAACTCGCTTGTAACGACCTCTGTCGATCAGAAGTCTATCGAATATATCGAAGTTACAGTAAGACGGTCCATTGAGCGTCGATTTAACTGGATTCCACTGTAAATATTTGATTTTTGTCGACGGACAGGCTACTTTTTCGTTCCCCGTCCATTACGTTTGCAATAGGCTCGACATCTTCCCGTTCCCCGTCCATTCAATTATCCCCCCAATGTTTGGGAATGGTAAAAATTGTAACCCCATGATGTTGATGCCAGAATTAGCGCCTACCCCATGATGTTGATGCCAGAATTACGCCATCCACATTCTCTCATTTCGGATGGCTTTTTTTCCTCGATATTTGGAGAGGGAAAATCTAAAAATATCAGGATGACCTTCTTTTGGCTGAATCGATTTTAAACATAATAGACAAAATGGGGATATTTATAGTCAACTTTTAAAAATTATTCTATCCCCCCAATGTTGGATGCATCTGAATCTCGCTCACTCCATCCTTAAATCTTGACAGCAAATACTGCATATGGTAGACACTTTAATTACTGGACTTTGTCTATATGATCAATCAGTCAATCAGTGAGCACTGAATTGGCCGGCAACATACGTGGTCAGGCTAGCTGAGCACTTAATGATACATTAAACAACAAATGGTTCATGATTAGAAGTTGCCCCCAACAACAAATACGTGGTCAACCTAAACCACTTTCTATCATATTAGGCCTCTTTATTATTATTATTATTATTATTATTATTATTATTAGACAAATTCATTATAAAATCAGGCTATTTGAACACCAAGCATTGAAATCGGGGTTCACTGATTCCAGAAGGTTAATATTAAAGTCAACAGCAAAAGTAATGCTTAATATTGTATAACAACAATACCTACAGTTTATGTAAACAATAAGTAAATAGAAGGATCTTTAGCAATAATAAAATAAGGTTTCTCTCTACTGAGAGAGCAAAACAAAGACAAACTACACAAACTACAGCAACAAAATAACACACACACACACACACACACACACACAGTGCCTTGCAACAAGCCATCATACATTCATACACCTGAAGATGGTGCTACACTGATCACCATAGGTTGACAAGGTCTGCCCTGCCTTGCCTATTAGAAGTCGTGGCCAGTGGCGGTTCCACATGGGGGGGATGATGGCATCCCCCCACCGGACTTCCAGACTTACACATTTTTGCTTGTGAAACCTATTTTTGGGTAAAAGTCTGTAAAACTACGGGGAAAAACTGCGGATGACCGTTTTTCTTGCTTGTCAACCTAATTTTCATGGTAAAAGTTTAATAAAATTAGGGATAAAATTCTCTTTTGTCAGCCTTCTTGGGTAGTTTAGTTTTTCCTTCTATTTTCACCCCCTCCACCAACATCCTATGAATGCATTTCATACTCCCACCAAGAAATCCTGGAACCTCCACTGGTCGTGGTGGCTATTAATCTGCAAATACCAAGTTAACTAAGGACCAAAGCATTTGCTCAATTTTGTCAAATTAACAAAATAAGATTCACTTTCCAAATTTTCCTATTTGCCTAAATAACCTGCAAGTCAAAATTGGTAAAAACATGAATGTCAATTTTGCTGATCTTCGAAATAGAAAATGCTACTGCGTGAGACTCGGCAATGTTTGAACTGTCTCTGGTAGCTAAATTCTAGCACCACTGCTAACTACTTCTTTCTACTTTCTTACTTACATGCAAAAAATGAAAGTCCATTTGCATCCATTGGCTAATCCATCTACTCAAAGCATTCTTTAACATAGTTTTGTGACATCTTTTGATCCATAATATTTGGCATGTCATTGGGGTTCAACCGAAGATGAATCAAGGACATTGAATAATGGTCCATCAATGGTAACAAGAATTTCGACAAGGCAGCACAAAAAGGTCGCCGTTATGTCTGCCACAGAGGTGACCCGTCCAGGTACGTCCCACGCGGCATCAGGTCCATCATGTACTGTCTCTGAAGGTCGACCGATGACTTGGTCGTGGTCTGTAACCTTGGAAACGGAAACATCAGACGCGGATTAAAAGCCGGTGACAGACTGGCGATGGATCCAAGCATCGGAGGCGTCCAGATGGTAGAATGGTGAGACTCCTGGGACGAGCTGGCGATGAACTTTGGTCCAGACGAGATGTTCTTCGCCAGGAGAGACGACGAGACCGATGCCGGGCCGTGTGCCGGAGCAGGTATGCCGCCGGCGCTGCGAGCAGCGTACGGTCGATTTCTTGTTCTTGTTGCAGGGCCTTGACAAAGGCGCTCTTCAGGCGATCGGTGTGTTCCTGCTTCAGCGCTCGCTTCTGGTTGCTCGTGACGCAGCACTCGCAGATGACGCTCTTCGAGCCCGGCTTGTCGCGCTTCCACACCGGCGTGAAGTCCGTGTGACATTGAACACATTGGAATGGATTGAAGATGTACTTCACCTCGGATACCTGCTCGCCGCGCTCCCGCGCGTCGCCGTCGAGGATGCACTTGACGACTTCTTCGAGCCCAAGCAGCGCGACGAAGTCGCTGCTGCTGACGCTTGGGATGAAGTTCATCTCCGGAGGCGGCGGCTTCGGAGGCGGAATCTGTAGCAGTGTCTTCTCCAGCTGCTTCCTCAGCGCCAGTTTAGCGGCAGCCTGTCGCTGCGCAGGCGACTGTTCTACCGCCGGCAAGGATGCCGACGTCACCGACGGTGTCGGCGGAAGCAAAAGCCTCGGCAGCGTCGGTGGCGGCTGCATCCGCTGGGTGGGCGTGGACATCCCAACAGGGAGTGTGCCGTGGTTTGACGCAGACGACGCCGGAGTCTGGCTCCGTGCCGGCGGCACAAATCCGTGCACACTCTTCATCGTTGGGATCACAACGCCCACATTCGGCCGCGACGACGACGCTATGAGAGGCGGCGGCACCAGGTGAGAGCGGTTTCAGGCTGCGGCGACGACGACGACGACGGAGGCTGATATGGCGAGTGATGTGCCGACCGATGAGCCGCGCTCTGCCCTCGCTGTTTGTCGCTGTGGATCAAAGGTGGAGGCCCGGGGAGCTGCTGCGACGCCGGCGACGCAGATCGACTGCTGCGGGAGAAGTCCCTGACAGCACGGTGCATCTGCTGATTCAGCTGAATTTTTTTTAGTAGCACCAACTTCATCTCCTCGTTCCGCAGGTCTTCTTTCAACTGCTCGATCGTCCGTTCGCCGAACGACTTTGCAAATCGGTCCCCAAACGCCTCGTGCTGGCTTCCCTGTCCGTTCTCGCAGACAAACAACCGCTGTCCCTTGCTCAGATCAATGGGTCCGCTGTTTAAATCGTCGTTATTCTCTTTGTCATACTCATCCGAGGCATTCAAACTGCCGTTTGCATGAAGTGCCAGTTCGTGAACAGCATCAGCCTTACACGACAAATTCAAGACAAGAAGCGACGAATCCAAGTTATCTTTGCCGTCCAGATTAACGCCGCAGCCGCTTCGGTGTCCACTTCTCACGAATTCCTCTGGATTCGACGGAATCAAAGAACTTGCTGTTAAAGAATTTCCTAGTTCGACCTCAGAGTCCCTCTGATGAAGAGTTGAAATTTCCTTTGGCTCCGAGTGAAATCTAATTGGAACAAACAGAAGACATCAAACATTCGCTTAAGCTTAAGCTAGTGAATAAATTTCACCAATGACTTATTAAACTTAAAAGTATATTGTCTGCCAAACTAACTTTCCCTAGAGTTGCCACAAGTATTCATATACAATCACCTCCCCTCAATGTAGTGGCTTCAAAAATAACACTTCCTTTAACATCAGGCACTTTTTTATATCACTCAACATCAATGCTCTTTATTGCACTCTCCCATTAATGTATATTAACTCCACCTAACATCATACCATATGCAAAACATTGAAGTGAACTGCTCATGACCTAAGAGACCAAACACACACACACACACACACACACACACACACATATATATATGTGTTGTTGTGAGTAGTCACAGAAGAGGCTGTCAACCAAATAAAAAGTTGCATCGAATGAACTATTTTTAGTCATCTTGTGAAATTATCTAGGCATGGCACTTTCTGACTTCTCTGGCAGTTGATTCCTTGCTTTTGGACCTTTTCCAGCTCAAAATAGTTCCATAGGTGAGAATGAAATATGCAAAATTCCCAAAGTGTTCACTGCATGCTAATTGGAACAGGCAATAACCTTTTGGCTGGTAGAGCAGCGCTGGAAGATTCAAAATCATTATTCATCTCTTGAGGACGTCTTTTTTTTCTATGGGAATGGGACCGTCTAGACACACAGGAACTCTGGTCTGCCATTTTACATCTACAAGAAACAGGAATTATTATTATGCTATTTTATACACATGGTTGCTAACTCATGTTAAACTATTCATTAAGAGAAGAATTGCAAGTGAAGTGAGTCGCATGCATATGCCAGATAGTAGAGTGTAGTTATAAGTGAGCATTTGAAATGGTAGGTGAAACAGCTAGTTTGGAAGTTGCAAGCATTTAAACAAAAGAAACCAGTTGATTAACATGAAGCTGCAAATGACTGACTTAAGAAGTTTATTTAACCCTCTGACCACAGAGATCTGCATAACCAATAGGTTATGAGGCTGAAAAATCGGTCTTACAGGGCATGAAAAACTGGTAAGATGTTTATGATAACCAAACTGTGGATTTAAACATTATGCCATCACACACAACAATGAACCTCTTTCAGATATGATGTGCATTTACAATCCTGATATGGTGCCAAAATAAAACTATTACACCAAAATTCAAACACTCTGATGATGGGTGATCTTAATTTAAATTCAAAAAAGTTCTTTCAAGTTATACAGAAACAAATGTTCATAAAGAACTGCTTAACAAAAAAGTCACACTTGCACACACAAACACGCGCGTTTAAAATCCAAAGCTATACGAATGTGATCTTTATACAGAACGATCTAAGCCAATGCTGTCAAGTGCATCGAAAAAGTCTGAAAAGGTCTTTTATTCCAGTTGACGCTGCAGATTCACCGAGATGAAAACAAACACAGTGCGCAGGTCTGAAGAAGCAATTCTTTTTCTGTTTTCTTTCAAAAATAATGTCAATTTCGGTCTGAATATCGCTCTCAGCACGAGTTCACATCCGGATGAACAGCGATATTGTAACGGCGCCACATAAATGGCCGACCGACTAAATGCAAAATGTCCGCCGTCATCAAAAACCGCCGTCGGAACTGCAACCAAAACGCCCGAAAAACGTTGAGAATTTCGTCGAAAAATACACAAAATGCCAAAAATCGTCTATCGATCTGCGGAAAGTCCTCGATTGACGCCGATTGGAGTCCGCAGAGACGACTAAATCCGCGGAAAATCCCAGAATTGGATCGTTCAGTTTCTCCGGATTTCGAAATCCAAATCCTCGTCTCCTGCTGTCAATTGAATTTTCGTTACGGACAAAATTAACGCGACATAATTTATTACGCGTAAAATTATTTGACGGCCACTAAAATCCGGGGATCACAAAAGGCAGCGCACGGGCTCCCTCTTCCCGCCGCCTCCTACCCTCCTCTTTCTCATCCACCTCCACACCCGAACAGGTTGTTGGTAAACATCGACCGCCTGTCAATCACCTGCAACTCCAGTTTGAAGTGTGGTGTTTGACCCAGTGGCCAAGTGCTGTATTCCCGATTGCGCATGAAGGCGTAACAGGGACTTCAAAGTCTGGTTAAAGTTTCATTATTAAACAATTAGCCTATCAGTTTATAATTAACACGAAATAGTTACGGCCAATTACATAGAATGTATAGTATTACACTCTATGGTTCTCGGATATCAGAATTTGTTCATTCAACAAAAAAATACTCCACTTTCCATGACTAATGAACCAAATCGTCACAGATAAATGGCAAAAAATACATTTGGAAACATCAGAAGATATGTTAAGAAATTAAATTGCTAATCGGTAAATCTAGAAACGTCTACAACACAACAATAATAAAGCTCTGGGACTCGATCGGCGGAATTTGCAAGTGAAGTGGTTGATCTTAACCATAGAATATAATAACACTAGATGGAGTGCCTGGGAACCGAATGCGTCGAGGCCTCTCAGGCGTGAACCCTACCCTACAGGGCACACCCTCCGGAACCACTTTAAACCTTTTTTTATTATTATTTTAAAACTATGAACTTCTCCATAGCAACCGTTGTTACTTGCTGAGTTCGCTAAAAGCCTTATGTTGAAACTTTAAAACCTTAACCACGAGTTAAGAACACATACACCACCTGCGATTGCTCAGGAATTAAGTAGAAACTAACGATAAACCGCTTAAGAAGCCAAAGGAAACCGTTAGATCGACGGAATTCCGCTCCAAATTAGGCCTACATGTCTTTGTTCTTGAACATTTATGTAGCGAATATTTTGCTTTGATAAGTTCAAGAAGACGACTTGGCCATACTGACTGATTACACTCACGAGTAACGAAGGCTGAAACTGAACTGTGCGATGACGTCATCATATGCGGGTAAACCCCCTCGTCATCGAGCGTCATCAGCATCATACCCCCTTCCCCGATTGCATATTTGAAGATACTGGTCATATATTCTGCACAAAGGTCTGTCTTTACTTATTGCCAAAGTTATTGGGCCCCCTTTCAAAACTCAATTTTTTTAAAGTCGTCAACTCTTTCACTGTTGAATGTTGACCAGCGCAATTCTTTTCTTTCGTTAACTTCACCATCCGTGACATTCCGCCATCTGGCGAACACTGGAGGAAAAAACCGCGCTTAGCATAAACAGTAAAAATAGAATCATGATTGAACTTAAAGGAAAATATCACCAATAATTTACAAGATATAACTTTTGAGTTACATAATCAAACGAAACCTAGATTAACAGACATTAAACTTTCTTCTTGTTTAATTATTTGTAATCGCATCAAATGCACCTTCGTTAGGCGAAGTTACCACTGTATGAGTAAGTAAGTAAGTAAAATTTCGTAAATTTTTATAGCGCTTTAACAGCCGCTTTGAGAAGTAGAACGGTAGTAGCTGCTTATTCGTATGCGCTTAATCTTTCTTGAAATAGCTATAGGCAAGGTGGGTTGTCGGCCGCGGGCAAAGTTCTAATCAACTCAAATCAGAGGCGTAGCGATTTTATCCGGCGCCCCCCGGGGTCGAAGTGTACCGTTGGCGCCACAACACTGCTGACGAGCAAAAAAGGTCGTCACATCGTTTTCTCGGCGTCAACTCTCTACGGCGCCCCTCTCCCTATAGGCTACTCCTGACGAGCAAAAATAAAAGGTCGCCGCACTTGTTTCTTCTTATTTATTATGTATATAACTGTTTAACTTACCCCAAAAACCCGATTTTTGCGCCCCTCACCTCGGCGTCCGGGAGCATATGCCCCCACCTGCCAATCCCCTCGCTACGTTTCTTACTCAAATCATGGAGTCGGAAAAGTTGGACCCTTTGGTGAGGGTAAAATGCCTCTAAATGCATTTTAATTCCGTTATTTCTAATCAAGGGCAGTTAACCCGATCGAGTTGTAGACAGTGGCGTATCTAGGTGGCTGAAGGGGACGATCAGCTCTGGGCGCCACAAGAAGGGGATGGCGGTGTATTTTCAGCCTATCACCCACTGACGGTCATTGGGCGAGTTAGGAAGCCACCCCTCAAAACACAGGTCTTGTGTTGAAACTCTTATTGACATATAGGCCGACTAGACCTATTTTGCTACCGGGGGAGGGGGAGAGCGGCACCCATGGAAACATGCAGGTCTCTTAATGCGGTCTACAGTAGGTTAGTTTCCCCTCCACTCCTTGAAGCTCCTTCAGAATCTCGATTATCTAAAGGTGCCTTACGAGCCAAGATCTTTGAGTAGACCGATCAAACTGCTGCCAGGAAGAACGTCATTATCGTAGTCGTCATCATCATAGCATCATCATCATCAGCAGCAGCAGCAACAACAACAACAACAACAGGGGCAACGGCATTACTGTGGTCATCATTTTATTGTCAATCTCGTAGCAACCAATACGTGTTAACAGCGACGGAGAATTTACATTGTTAGGCCTCGGGACACTTTCTTCTAAACTGTTACAGATTAGGCCTAAGTGTGGAAAGTGGTAATTAAGGTTTTTGGTTGTCAAGCTTTTTAAGCTTTTCTTGGAAAGCTTTCGTATAAGAACGGAAGAGTTACAGATCGGGTGTTTGAGTTGACCTAATAGTGGCGATAGGCCTAACTTTTTTCTTTTTCTGGAAACGTTGCGTGACAAATTATTGCATTTCGGAAAAAAGTTGTTTAAACAAATAAATCATAAAATGATTATAAAATATTGTTAATAGAAAGGCGGGCCGCTAAATTGTTATTTTGCTGGTGGACCCTGTAAAAATGATAAATGAACGTGCGTGGTAAATCCGCCACTGCGTACTAATGCCCTTCTATGACGAATTTCAACCGACTTCAAGTTTCTCCGCCTCGGCGATCGAAGTGCGACATTGCTTTTCTCTCTCAGCTTCGTCGCCGTAGGCCTACTCAACAAAGGGGCTGTCCATTAATTATGTCAACAATTTTTGGGCAATTTTTGAACCCCCCCCTTGTCAACAACTGTCAACTTTCAGTTACCCCGCCCCCTATAATTACGTCAACAACTTTTGACCCCCCCCAAGATCAATGACAGGTCCCAATAACAAGGCTATTATTTTTGGTGGTGATGACCATTTTTTCCCTTTTTTGCTCATCGAGTGTCAAAATGTGGTGGTGAGGACCTTTTTTGTCATGCTTTTTCCATTGTAATAAGTAGTATTCCGTGAAATTTCCTATTTTTTGATTATTTGTAAAAAGTGAAATTGTTGACGTCAACTTCTCTTGACCCCTTCCTCTGTCAACAACTGTCAAACTTTTTTAAACCCTCGCCCTAAATTGTTGCGTAATTAATGTACAGCCACAAAGCAACAAGAACATGAGCAAGAACAAGAACGGAAACAAACAAACAACAACAACAACAACAGAGGATATGTTGCGTTCGATTAACCGTCGACTTTGAATGATTTCATTGACGTAATCGATGGAATGTTTAGGTTCTGCGTCCGACAAGAGAACCTAAGAGAAAAACCGACGCTATGTTGTGTTCCAGCGCAGTCAAATCACTCTCTGTGTATCTCTCCGCCTCCAATTCCAACGCGTTGTGAAGCTTAAACAAGCGGAATCGAATCAGCGTCTAGGTGTTGTATCCATCCGCCTTCCTCCTCCTCCGATGTCCAAAGTTCCTGTGACAAGTAGTCCCGTAGTAGATGGCCAGTCCACACTTGTGTACGTTTACCTGTATCCTTGCGCACAGACGAGCCAGTCCCGTCCTGAACTGACGTCCACAGGCGCTGTAGATGAAGAAATTGACGGCGAAATTGAGAAAATACAGAATCTCGAACAGTTCCTGCCACTTGAACTTCCGTTGGGTGTGGGGTCCACGCGGGCCCCTGGACCCAATCAGGTCCCAGAAGAACGACTGAAGACGGAACACGTGATTAGGGAGGTTCAAAAGTACGGTCACGCTCGACAGAATCAGCAGCATCCGGGCGGTACGGTACTGCGTCTGTCCGCGTACCAGTCTCCGTACCCGGTCCGACGACGACGCGACCGATGCGGCGACGTTCGACGCCGGTACGGTTCCGGGTACTGCGGTGGTCCGGTGGGTGGGGATCTTTTGCGGCTTCTTGTTCGAGTTCGATGAGAACTTGATGTGCATACTTCCGCTGGCGGAAACGGAAGTGTGAACTATGGCGCGCATGCGCAGTGCGTCTTCGGCGGCGGAAGGGGACTTTGGATCGTAGGCCTGGGTCTGGTAGCGACGGATCTTTCGGATTATCCGAACGTTTAGGATGACGATGAGGAGGGAAGGGGCGAAGCTGGCGAGGATCGTATCGAGGCTGGTCATGACGGTGATGAGGTACTGGTACTGCGGCAGCGGGGCGCAGAAGGGCTTGACGCCGTCGAAGCGTACCACTTCGTAGGTCCACGCGGTGAAGGCGTAGAAGGAGAGGGCGAAGAGTACGAGGCAGGCGACGACGGAACGGGCCCTGCGCTTCGTACAGAGGGCGTCCTTGCGCAGGGGGTGGTAAACGGTCACGTACCGCTCCCCGGTGAAGCTGACGACGTTCCAGACGGCGAGGAAGCCACTGACGCGGGCAGAATAGAGCACCGTCTGACACCACCCGTTGCGACTGAAGAGGGTGATGTTAACCCTTTCTAGCCAGACGACCAACAGGGCCAGCAGGAAGACGATGTCGGCCACCGACAGGGCGGACAGGTAGAGGCTGGAGGAGAGACGCTTCAGGTGAGTCAGCGAAAAGACGGACAGCGAGAGGGAATTCCCGACGACCCCGACGACGACGATGACCGGGGTCAGGCAGATGTTGAGGTAGTCGACGACCTCTGAACCCCCAAACGACGACGACGACGTCAGCAGCAGCAGCAGCGACGAGTTTCGCGGGAACAGGTGATAGCTGACGTTCATGCTGCCATCAATCTAAACAGGTGGTCAGTTTCTCCGTCTGGTCAAATATCGTCGCGCAGAGAGGGATCGCTGGAAAGACACAGAAAGTGACGTCATGAATTGTGACGTCAGACGATTGAAGACATCGTTGATCCAACGACAGAGAGAGAGAGATAAAGAGAGAGAGAAAGAGAGAGAGAGAGAGAGAGAGAGAGAGAGAGAGAGAGAGAGAGAGAGAGAGAGAGAGTAAAATGCGTAATGTCTAAATTTCGTCGATCGATGTGTCAACTTCTTGACAGGCACTGTCCGTTCGAATCGCCTGACGCTTGTCTGTCTGTCTGTCTGTCTGTCTCTTAATCTGGTTCTCAGTCCTCTTCCTATCGTATAATTTCTCTTTAAAGAATGTCTGCTTCACGCCCTCTCAACATGCCCTCGAGGTAATGCGGCTTCATCTTTTTATTGTCTCCTGCAGCTTTTTCTTTCTTCTCTGTCTTCTTTTCCCTTCTATTCTCGGTTTTCGCAGTTAAGAGCTTCTGCTCTTGGGTCAACAGGTCAAACTAGTGTGTTACCACTGGGATGTTCGTGTTTATAAAATTAATAATATTGTCAGCGTTTTATAAGTTTTTATAAGTTTCAGGGAGGTCATAATCTCTCTACCAATTATGCTTTGCATCATCACACTTTTATCAGTTCTTAGAGTTTTATTCATATATATATATATATATATATATATATATATATATATATATATATATGCAGTACATTTTTTAGGAAAATGTATGGTTTCACATCTGTTTCCCATCGTAGATTTCACATCTGTTTTGTCGTAAGAATTTATATTTGAATTTGCTCATTGAACACTATAGATATACATAATACCACTGTGGTACAGTATGCATATATATATATATATATATATATATATATATATATATATATATATATATATATATACTGCTAATCTTCTTCGAAGGCGATTGGAGCCAATCCTCTGTTGAGATGGATTTGTCTTAGAGCATCGATGAATGGAGAATAAATGACCGACTAAAGGCATTAGAAGCGCTAACTATCTCTTTCTAATAATTAGCACTTTTGCTTCTTCACCTCTGTCTCTCTGTCTATCTGTCTCTGTCTGTCTGTCTGTCTGTCTGTCTGTCTGCCTTATCTGTCTGTCTGTCTTTCTCTCTCTGAATGGAATTCATTCGTTCATCGTCTGAATGTGCATTAATTCACGCAGAGACATCAACACACATTAGGAAACGGTCGACAGGAGAAATTAATCATAGATTAGGACCCCGTCAGTATCGCACCCGATGCGAATTATTCATTCCCCGCTCGTTAAAGCGGCAAACTGCACCGGTCTCGATGCGCCAACGCATTCCTGTGACAGAGATGAGGCGATTGTGGGGATGGGGAGTGGGTGAGGGTGATGGAGGAAATGGGAAGGAGAGAAGGGAAATGATCGATCTTGGCGTATTTACATATGTGCTGTTTGCCCGGGCTCTGTTTTATGAGGGAAAAGAAGGCGATGCCATCTCCACTAACGATTCACTGTCGAGAAGATTATGAGGACCGATGGTCTCTAAGTCCCCCGAGACCCACGGGGGCCATGGGGCCCACGGGGTGCCTTATGTCTTCTCCCCGATCAATTTCTTCCCTATATGAAAATATCGTTGGCTTCTGTTATAAAAAAAGCCGTGCTTTGGTGACGACCGCATGCCAAACATCAACTGAGATGGAAGACATCGCATATCTATTTCATGATTTCACCTCGTCGTCACTCGCTCGTATTTGCTATCTTGTATTTGTGCTTCGATTGAAACGGTACTACTTTCAGACCGCTATATAAATCAACAAGATTTTGCTCGTCAGATGGCAGCAGGCACTTCCTGCTTAATCGCTGACGTACACCTAGACTGACCTAGTGCGCATGCGCGCTGCGGTGTCGTTCGAGCTGTCGCCTCCCCATTGGATCGTTTTTAACGCCAAGGGACGTCGTGTTGTTGACAGACGAAAAATGAATGCGCATATTTCATCTTCCCTGTGTTTTTCTGCGCAGGAAATTTTCTCTCGCAGATGTTCGACCATTGCCCTGTCCCCTTCCCTTCCCTCCCTTTCTCCTCCCCTCCCTCCCTCTCTCCCTTATCCCAAAGGCATTCTAGCGACAACACCCTCAGCGGAATCACAGATCCTGTTGTGGCTCAGTGTGCTTGTCAGCGCCACTCCACCTGCCGGTCGAAAACAGAAGTTCTTGAAGTAAAATCCGTGATTAAAAATCGCCCTCTGGGTCCAGATGGGGGCCTCTCACCCCTCTGCCTCTCCGTACTACGATATTTGCTTCTTATCGTCACAACTGTTTGAAAAATTTTCTTTCGAAAAAATTTAAGCAGGTTTCAAGAGAAACGAAAGACAGAATGTTGCATTGAGCTATGAAATGAACCGAGGAGTTTGACGTCATTATTTCTGGTTCTCCTAATGACCCAGAGACGCCACTGTAAGAACGTCAGTGTGTGTGTTTGTGTGTGTGTTTGTGTTTGTGTAAAGCTTGAATTTAATCTGTTGCAGTTATTAGAACGATGGACGTAATGCATCCAATGCAAACTGTCTACGGCGCCGAGAGTGAAGAGACGACGACATTGGGTACAGAGAGATTAAGGGGAGGCAGCAAATTTCCATTATCCCATCGAGAAGGAAAGGCTCTTAAGAGCTAATCTGAGAGAGAGAGAGAGAGAGAGAGAGAGAGAGAGAGAGAGAGAGAGAGAGAGATCACATTCGCCAACCATTCTTGAGAAATCAAAAAATTGGATCATTTTAAAGACACGAAGCCTTAATTAATAAACAGAAGCAGAAGCAAAACCAAAGTAGACTTATCATTCCCTGCAGTTGCCCCGAGTCTCTTCATCGAAAGTGCAGAGTAAAAGTGACCCTAAGGATTATCTCAGACGAAATGACGGAGAGCTCAAAAGCAGCGCTACACAGAATCACTGAAAAGCATCGCCTAATAATGCGGCTAGTAAGTAAGTAAGTACTGTAAGTAAGCAAGCGACATTTCTATAGCTACATCCATAATCATTAATCCAAGGCTTTTATTTCATTCATATTTTGATCAAGTGTTCTATAGTAATAGTAAGAGAGGCAATGAATCAGACAGTTTACACGATTTATATGCCGCAGCATTTCAGATATGAGGCTAAACTCACAATAAGTATCATTCCTCTTTTTCACTGAATAAGTTTATTGGTTTCTTTGTTACCTTCTGTCGTCGCCACCATCTTTCACTGAATCAAATTTCACATCCAGCCGTTCAATTAAGTGCCTGTATGAAATCAGTGAATCATTGACACTCCACAGTCTACATCGAATGAAAAGGCGCATTCACACTCTTTGCCGGAAATACGTCACCATCTTCTGTTGCAACTCTATGGAAATCGCTCATTTCCGGCGCATGGATATCCTATCATCGAATGCTCTGAAATCGGATAGCTTATGTGACGACGAGAAAGACCAAACGGTCACGTGAATCACGTGATCAGGATCACCCCTAGATCCCCCCACACCCCACCCCTTTGCCCTCTGCGATTCCCAGTTCCCGTTCGTCCCGAGGCTTTTCGCACTTAGACGGGGAAATTGGAGACGGGCGATAATAAGTGCGTTTGATGTCGATCTGGAGAAAATGGCGAATAGCGTATCCCCCTGCCCCCTCCCCCGCCCCTCTCCCAGCGTCAAGCGACCTGACACCGTCACGTAAGCGGCAGGAGAATCGACGGTTGATGGATGACGGTCTGAGAAGAAGTGAACTGCGGAGATATGAATATTTATCTGGAGAAAAAATCGAAACAAAATCTCGGTCTAGGGACAACATTCTAGAACTGTCACTCAAAGTGACCTGTCCCTTTCCTCTCTCGCTTTCCTTCCCTCCATCCCTCTCGATCAATCCGAATAAGATTGACGCCAGCCAACGTCAGCCCTAGCGCCAAAGCGGTTCCTGAGACAATTGACCGACAGTTTGAATAAAATGTTGAAATTAGGCGCTATATGAAGCCCGGCGTCTGATTTTTGGAGGCAAAGAAAATCTAAACAAAAAATCTAAACTTTACGTTTGTCGACGCCATATTTGTTATCCTCGAATGATCCCAATAATTATTTGCAGTCTGTCAGGGCGACCTCGAAGAATAAATTCATTAAGGGGTTTTTTAAGCGGTAGTCAACATAGCGGGATAAGTTTTGGAGGAAGTAGAGACGAGGGGGAGGGGAAGAACTTCCGTCGGGATAGCCGCCATGTTTTTACGTTGAATTCGAGAGAGTTGAAGTTTGTGTTTAGAATGTCTTATATTTTATTAAAATAAGTGATACTTTACAGTGTGTTGTCGCCTTCGTTGAAAGTCTTTCCGCGCGCTGTATGTCAACTCGACCAGGACCGCCGGTCGACATTCTGGTGTCAGAGTGGGTTGGGTCAAAGTTTTGGTCAAAGTTTCGCGCTGCCAGTTAGAAATTCAACTGAAGTGCTGCACATTTAAGTGCAAACGCTAAATTCATATGGCGCCTCGACACCAACGCACTGATCATCATATTAACTATAACACTTCGAACGACATCAAATTACAAATAATGAACGAGAAACACTGAAATTCCCTATTACAATACTTTACGGATTTCCAAATTGGAAACTCAAAGACTGTGCTATTAATATTACAGGCTTTTTATAATTTACCCTACAGCCATCGTCACAATGTTATCATGATGAAATTGTGTCAAGACTCAATTTCCTTTTATTTTGATTTAGAGCGACCCTATGCAGTCTGTGCTGCCCACCTTAAACCTTCCCCAAAGGCCACCAATGCCCACCACACTATAGAAAGATATCTCTATAACCTCATAGCAACGGCACATCAATTAATTATTTATCCTTCGATGATTGCATTCTAGATTATGCAAAAGCAAACTAGGCCCTGCGCAGTCATAATATAGAGCTTAGCTGAAGTATAGCATCGTATTTCGACAATTACTTTTACTAATGCATTCTGTATACACTATACAGCATGCACCATACACTTAGTAATCCATTGTCTTGCTTCTCATCTATGCATCTGCTATTGTCTAGTTATTCTCTTGCCATATAAAATTCTTCTGCTCAGCGAATTGTAATCTGCCATCTTCAAATGATCAATGCCATTTGATATTGCGCTATATGAGCCAGTTATTACTCTCTCTCTCTCTCTCTCTCTCTCTCTCTCTCTCTCTAAACACCAATCGATATATATCATATATATATATATATATATATATATACAGGACATCAAAAAACCGGACTATATTAAATGCAAACCTAAATGTGAGAAACCCTATATATATGAAATTATATGATTACAATATATATTACGGTGGTCCTCAAATGTACACAAAATTTTAAAAGTAGATTTTATTGAAGTATTTTTGTTTAAACTGTTCATTTTTAATAAAAAATTGTTACCAAGTTTGGCATTCTAACCACTGTCCATCATTGAAAATTACAAACAGGGACATTCCATGACAACGCAGCCAGTATTTAGACAATTGTTCACCATACCATCTCAGATCTGCAGGAAATTTGCCTTTTATACAGCTTTGAGTAAATGTTGAAATTTTCAGCTAGTTTTGTCGAAAACTCTCAGAGATATGACATTTCTGAGGCTTATCTGTCGACGCTACGTGTTAAGTTTTACGATTTTTGAAGTTTAATATCTTGAGAACCACAGCAGATATCAAGCTGAAATTTGCAGTGTGTATACACTTTTTCCAGCTGAGTTGAATGGTGTATTAATCTTTATCATAGGCGCTACACAGCATGCTCTAAAAGTGTCCAAACATCCCATAACAGCCAGTTTTCACCGATTACCACGAATCAGCAAAACGTTAGACTATGTTTGTTGTGTCTTTATGTAACTACATATATGTACTCATCAACTGCAGACAGGATTTCTGTCAATGATGAGACCTTGTACCCACTATGTTCATACCAACATTTAGTTGCGACACTAATAACAAATGTCCTTTAAAAGTAGTCCAATTATTTAGTGCCAAAAAGGCATTTAACCAGAAACTGTTGAACTTTATGCCACTGTAATCAAGGCTATTGCAAAGTAATCATAATAATCAATGAGTTCTATGATGTATCACTGGCATACGGATCGGTGTCCTTGACTAGATGCTGGCTCTTCTGTGCATTATGGAACTGCTTGTGATGCCCCTCAACAACTTGTGCAAGTATTGGCGTTGTCGTTGTTGAGGCAGTTTCTATCTAGTGAAGACCGAGTCCTTGTTGTGGTTCTGAGCGAAAAAGGCTATTCCAGTCGAAACATTGCAGCAAAGATCGGCTGTAATCAAAGCATGGTTGTGCGCATTTTACTGAAGCACAAGGGTACCAAAAGTACGACAGATTGACCCCGTTGCGGTCGGCCCAGGAAGTCAGCCACCAGAGGCTATAGAGTCCTGATCAGAACATCTCCTGATAACCGAAGCTAACGTTTCCTGAACTTCTTCTGAGAGAAAACTATATAAGTCATTAGTAATGCCTCGTCTAGAATATTGTGTTGTGTCAGTCATGAGAGAAAGTTCTCTTCAGTGATGAAAGTTGAAAATTGAAAGATGAAAATTCAAAAGCAATTATTGCGCTAAAGTAGTTAGAACGCGCACCATATCATGCGAACTCCCGCGAGTGACCATTTTAGTAAAGATTCGAGAAATCACACAGTGGCCATATTTCCTCATAAAAGTCTGGGAAAAGTGCATAATCAAGTGACATCACAAACAGAAATGAAGTCAGAATTAAAATTGATACAAAACAATATATAATAACCACCAATTCTACAAGAAAATCTGATAATAATATTTTAAAAATATTAAAATACTTCGGTTTCGCAGCCGATGCAAGATTTTTTCACACACTGTAAATATAGGGGTCGTGTGACAGTACTAAATATGTTTAGATTCGATTGGAATTTTTCCCAATTTGTTTTTATCCCAAATGGAACAGGAAAATGCAAAAGCACTTTGAAAAAGTTTAACTTTGCTTTTGAGGACCACCCTAATATATATATATGGTATAATTACTGCATTGATATCAATCGCTATTGCAAACATAGGTCATCGTCTTCAGTATTTAAAACGGTTCATCCATGACAACCCCCGTTATTCCATAATGCTAATAATGCATAGAATTTATGCAAATTCAACTGCATTTTTGAAACTTACTTTGTCCTGTTAGAGATCGATTTCAAGGACCATATGGAGCCAGAATCTTTAGCATCCTTTATAGTTACTATATCGAATGTTGCTCTTTATTTCATTGTTGCAGCAGCAGCAGCTTCCAATGATCGAAGAGATTTTAGTGCCGAATATTTCCTCTGTATCTTTTGTTGTCTTCTATCCAGCACTGCACTCATTTGACCTCTGAGCCTGTCGCACTAGGGGCTTCTTTTTCATCGGCAGCACGCCACGTTTGGATGCACTGAATCTGAAAAGAAATTTTCTGTGTTTTTTCAATGTGCAGAGGTCGATTTCCTACTCAGTCACTCCTCGCTGAGACCATTGTGCTCGAATCGCTGCTTCCCTAAAAACGGAGCTAGATAAATAGGTAATGTAACACGTGAGACTGTCACGTGATGCAAAAATTCTAATTACTGTAAATGAGTGAAATTTTATGGGCATGCGCCGATGATGACGACGACGATGATGATTATGATGATGATGATGATGACTGCGACGATGATGATGATGATAACGACGACGATGATGATGATGATTATGACAAAGGCGATTATATCTGGCGACAATTTGCGCGAAATTATACAATATTATTGCAGTTGTTGCCAACTGTAAAGAAGCATTTAATGTGCGTGTCACTGGCTTTATATGGCGCTGGCAAAGTGGAATTTATGTAGCACTATCTGGGTACGATAATCAGGTTGATGTGCGAGAGACATACATACATACATACATACATACAGACAGACAGACAGACAGACAGACAGACAGAGGCAGTATTTGCTGTGACTTGAGCAATACTTGCGTATGCATTGGCATCGGGGCATCAGAGTATTCCTTGCATTGATCTGTCCACAGAACAACCTTCGTCCACAAAACACACTCATATAGTCTACAATACAAGGCCCATTACAACAACCGCTAGGACTTATATATTGTCCAATGGACACTAGACTAGACGAGAGAAAGAGAGAGAGAGAGAGAGACAGACAGAGAGACAGAGACAGATAGAGACAGATAGAGACAGACAGAGACACAGACAGACAGACAGACAGACAGAAGATAAATTTCAGATATTCTAATTTATGCGGCGCCAGATTACAAGGATGAAATTGTCTTTGACCTCTCTGACCTCTTCCTTCCTACACTTCCGCCATCTTTATTGTCTTTCACGAAATTGAAATAAGATACAATCTAAAATGAGTGACGGTTTAAGAAATTGCAATGTATTACAGTGGGTTGGGTTGGGTCAAGTAACCCTACTACCGACATGGGTTGGGTTGGAGACTTGATGTGCTGGGCTGGGCTCTAAAAATGGACCCATTGACATCTCTACATTGACCTCACTGCTAAAAGGAATTTCAGTATTCGTGGCACAAAGACAAGCTTCGATGGAAATTCGTAAGCTTGTTTTAGGATCATTGTAACGCCCTTGGTTAGAATTAGAATTCTCGTACCAGAAAAGTGTCGACATTGTTTGTCTAGCGCTACTAGAATAACAAATAGCAATCTACGAGATGACTGTTCTGCTCATAGAGATAACAACGGCAAAATGCTTCTAGGGAAAGGGCAGATCAGATTATCAGAATTTCTATAGCGCCAGAATATGTTGCTACGAAACTGGATTATCCACTGAAGCTTTGCAGACGTTCTATTTCGTCAAAGGTTCAGCTTCTGTGTTGGCGAAAATTGCCTCAAGGGATATCCCAAACATCATTTACTGATATCAAAGGCATCCCGTGTGAAAGCGAATAACGACTGTAGTTTTCATCTTTAAGTCCAGAGACAACCAGATACTTTTCGATGGCGTTTGTCTCTTCGTTATCAGCTTCGGCCTCTTTGTTAAGAAAATCTGGTAAGAAAAACAGCCAAGATTCCCCGTCATATTTGACGGGCAAACAGCCAGATAGTCTTCAAATATTCATGCTCGTAGCTCGTAGATAGACGAGATTGCTCTTCTTCCGGAAGTCATTTTCTATAGAAACCTTTCAACGACTTCCGCTACCGCAATAAAACCCTGTTACAACGATTCGATGTCTTTTACCTTTGTCGAATAATAAGCAAGTAAGTAAATCGAGTCATGCATAAGAAAGAAGTCTTGCGTGTTCGTTCGGCGCTGCGTGCGTCCGTCCGTCCGTTGTCTGTCGTTCTTCAAAGGATTTGGATTTACTCAATTAAAATTTGTCCGAGCTTCGACAAAGAACTGGTAACGAGAATTCGGTCGAAACCAGGTCAAGGTGACCTTGCACTGTTAGAAAGTATTTTCTAATTTTTCTCTCGGAATTTGATCACGATAAATATGAAATACGAAAATATAATAATTCACGAATCAACGGACGAAGATATATCTGCGGATTTGCACGAGAGTGTGGTTCTCTAGAGTCAGATCAGTGGGGGAGGTAATGAAAAATTTTAATTGTTCTATTATGTTATATAAGTTAGTTAAATAAGTTAGTGACATTATGAAACTCCCCCTTGCTATGTATAGAGTGGGTGAGTACGGGTGAGGGAAAGGGAGTAAGTAAGCAATGCCCTACATATAGCACGCACCAACTTGTCTTATAGTGTCAATATTTTCCTTGCGTTGGTTTCCTCAGTGCCTGAAGGCGCAGATTCTGAAAGCATTCAGGACTTCAGGTGCGTGAAAATGCGTGACTTTCTGTGGCAGACGTATTCAAAACGATGTTCCCACTTTCATTTCTTCGATCGTAAAAGAGTTTCTAGAAGGGAAACAGATTATTCTTGTCACGGGATACATGTATGTAGACAATAGGAAAGCATTCAGTTACCTTTTTTGTCCGCTGAAAAACAAAACGAGCAAAACATTCGCTCGCGAGAAATACGAGAGACCAGCTGCGCATGCGCAGTGCGCCGTCGTCTGCTCAGTCGACAGGTGGCGATCGACTCCAGCAGCAGCAGCAGCAGCAGCAGCAGCAGCAGCAGCAGCAGAGCAGACGGTGCGCCTTCGACTGTTGACTCGCCCCCGCGACTGCGCGTACAAAGCGGTGCTATCGGTGGCGGTGAACAGACTACTACCGCATAGTCCGATGCATAAGTACAACGGCATTTACTTCTTCCTTCCTTCGTTCCATCTCGACCGCTGTGCATATGTTTCTCTGCGTCTGTCTGTCTGTCTGTCTATCTGTCCGTTGAGTCCATTTACTGTATACGCCTGTCTCGGCGCCACAGAAGTCCTTTAACATTTCTCCTCATGAAGGTTTCGTTCCTTCTGCAATCATTCCAAACCAAACAGATGCATGCGTCATTTGTTTCATTTTCCTATTTACTGAGTTTTTATCAGGACTTGTACTTCGGACCTATCCGAATCTCCGACTGTCTGTCTGTCCACCTGTCCTTGTACCTGTCTCCCTGTCTTTGCGTGTATGTCTGTACACCTGTGTAGTCCGCTGTGTCCGTATTAGCTCATGAATCTCCATTTTACGTGTGCTGGTTTCTCCCATTTTCCTCGTGGGTTGGGAGGGGGTGGGGTGGAGGAAGTGCCTGAAGAGGTGTCATTGTCCCTTCATCAGCGGCTGAGTGATTCTGAGTCAAGCGACAATTCGCTACACTCAGTCTTCTTACTTACTTTGATCATTTAAAAGCAGAGAATGAAAAGACTCGCCGTGACAATATACAGTAAGCGTCCTTTATAATATGCAAAGTAAATGTACGCAAAGTGAAGAGCATTTATACAGCACTAGTTGTTCATCTACTGATTAATCTCCAGTCTATCGTTGCAAGGATGCTCGCAGCCAGGGCAGGGCGGGTCCTTAATTAAAAGCAGCGAAAGATGAGGCAAGGGAACCATCAGATGGATGAGTCGCTTTCTTTACCAAATTGAGTATTTCAAATGCACAGCAGATATAACTCATGACATTATTGAAAAATCTCTGAATAGCGTTCAACAAGGTGGATCTAAACATTTGTTTTTAGTTCCTCCGCCGCCGTCTCCCCCACCCCCATTGAGGTCGCCATTGCTTTTGTATAATGATGGCGACCTATATATATTCGCTCCATGCAGTAGCCCGACATTCGGTTAAATTCGATGAATTTAGGAATTCAGAACGTAAATTCTAAAGGGACTTCTGTGCCAAAAGTCGATCTTGTGACGACATTAGCGCCGCGGTCTTTGTCTTCAAAAGACGTCCAAAGACCAAACGAAGACGATTGCTTCTGAAGGAATCGAAGCGAGGCTCTTATAAGAAGACGCTCTGAGCACAGATGAACGGCCAGAGGCCAGAGCCGTTCATTCGAAGTCTCTTGTGGACAGACCGTGGCCTCTAATATTTCGACGGAGAAATGCAAAATCAACCGATCTCCATTTCCTATGTCAGAGGCCGACTGAATAGCAACGGATAGTTAATCGTTAGAGGACCAGGCTGGAGAGAGAGAGAGAGAGAGAGAGAGAGAGAGAGAGAGAGACAGAGAGAGAGAGAGAGACAGACAGACAGACAGACAGACAGGCAGACAGCGAGACAGACAGATATGGAAACAGAAACAGAAAGACAGAGACAGAGAGAAGCAGATGGACAGAAACAGCGACAGATGGACAGAGGCAAACAGGGCAGGAGACATAATAATGTGATTTTGGTGGTTTAGAGGCTAGATGGACAGAGGCAAACATGGCATCTGCATTCAATAACCTAGTTTATAGAGACAGAGAGGATAGAAAAGACAAATTCGAATTAACGGGAAAAAATTAGAAATGAAAGGAAAAAGGGATTTCTGACGTCTCATACTCGAAAGTGGATTAACCCTCTTGATAACCCAAAGCGTAGCCAGCAACTCTTGAGCGTCGACGTCCGAGACGCAAAGGGTTAAATCGTCTCTCTCTTGTGAATAAAAACACGGCGCTTCATCAGCGTCCTCTGTCGAGTGACGCGACGCTGATGACGTCAGAGGTAGCAGCTGGACATCCGGTCAGCCTCGTTATGGCGGTAATTCCATTCGGTGTCTTTGGGCTCGGCTTCGATTTTGTCTAATGAACAAAAATTCAGTTCTTGCGCCGAAAGAATACTTGTACTTTCCTCGTTTTCTCTCCAAGCAGAGAACGGGTTATAGGGTTATAGGGGCCTAGGGCCACATAGGGACAGTGGCGACGCCAGACGTTTGAGACGGTGACAAACTGGCGTCGGCTTTACACTGTCTTTGCCATAGACCAGGGATGTCTAACTGATACTTCCAGGGAGTAGGCCTATTCATTTTTACGAGTATTAATTAAATACCAGACGAATAATTTCATGGGATTTAAGGGGACCAACACTTAATTAATTTCGCCCCACCCCACCCATACCCTATCCCCACCACATCCTCCACCCCCCCACCGCCCAACCCAGACGCCTGTATTTACTAAACACCGTCGTCGTCGTCGTCGTCGTCGTCGTCGTCGTCGTCGTTGAGTCAACGAATCTTGTTTGAGCGTCGTCAGTTCTTTGCAATCACAGAGTTTGTCGTCGTCGTCGTCGTCGCCTCTGTCGTCGTCGTCTCTCTGTCGTCTGCCTCTGTCGTCGCCTCTGTCGTCGTCGTCGTCGTCGTTGTCGTCTGCCTCTGTCGTCGAATCTTGTTTGAGCGTCTGACGCTAAAACAATAAAAATAGAGAATCGCCATTTTCGTTCGGTGCTGCCGCTTTGATTTTAGGGACCGGACTTGCGTTTGCAGTTCTTTGCAATCACAGAGTTTGCTTTACAGTCGTCTGCCTCTGTCGTCTGCCTCTGTCGTCTGCCTCTGTCGTCTGCCTCTGTCGTCTGCCTCTGTCGTCTGCCTCTGTCGTCTGCCTCTGTCGTCTGCCTCTGTCGTCTGCCTCTGTCGTCTGCCTCTGTCGTCTGCCTCTGTCGTCTGCCTCTGTCGTCTGCCCTCTGCCTCTGTCGTCGTCCCTCCTCTGTCGTCTGCCTCTGTCGTCTGCCTCTGTCGTCTGCCTCTGTCGTCTGCCTCTGTCGTCTGCCTCTGTCGTCTGCCTCTGTCGATCGGTGCACGTTCATTGCTTCCGAAATCTGGGTCGTATAGTGCAGCGTTGAAAAGCAGTTGTCTGAATATGTCCACACGCACAATGTGCAAACTAATAGTCATACAAATGTTCCATTTCAGTTTTGAATTTCAGAAATTGCTTACAACAAGTTCCTATCACGATGACGTCATCGATTCGACCAATCACTAAAGAGACCACGTGATCAGACGGTCTCCGAAAAACGCTTTTCATACTGAGTCACTGACCGTGTCCAGTGTAAGATAATAACACTTACATGAAAGCACTTACTTACCCTTCGATCGTCAAAACCTGTCTATACCTTAGTTAAGACACTACCTCAGCCTCCTCGACCCACACGATCGTCATCTCATCTCACTCTTTCACACCCTCTGAATCGATCACCCCTGAAAAATCTGCAACCATGTCTTTTATTAAGCCGCACCTGAACTTTGGAACTCTATCCCAGCTTCCCTCCGTAGCCTTAGACACTGTCAAACATTAAATTCTGAATCCTCAATTCCCACAATTTCTGCATTATCTGAATTTATCTCCTCATGTCTTCAGGTCTAAGCTTAAATCGTTCATTTTCCTAAAAATCATTTCCTCCATAGCTGTAACAACCTAGCCTCACTGCCCTTCGGATATTGACAATTGCCTGCATGGCTGATCAATCGCCTTTCCCATAGCTATTTTAAGGTAGGCTAAGCACCTAAGAATAAGCTGCTGTGCTGCTGTGCTGCCCCCAAAGCGCTATATAAATCCACAAGATTTTACTTACTTACTTACTCAGGACGCTTTTAATTGGCGCCGGTCAGTTTGGCTGGTCGCATAGGCTGTCTATATTTTGGTAGTTTTAAATAATATTTTCTGTACTTTTTCGCAATAATTCTCTCTAATATTAAGCGATTTGCCTTAAATATATATATATAATTATTATAGACTTCGTCTGTTTCATGTCGTCTGCCAGTGATCTGCATGTTCGCGTCGATCACGTGACGTCTTCTGTCGTTTAAGACTGATTGATGATCGCCGACCTGTTAGCGCTGACGTCAGCCATTGTCTACGTCACGACCAGCGGCGGTGTTACCACTGGGAATTCATAGAAATTCACCGGACGACAGATAACAGTATAGCAGTGATTATATAGAACACCTGCCCCTTATACACCAATGCATGCAATGAACACAGTTTAAAATACATTTTTACGGTTCGAAAATCATCGCCTTGACATTTTTCTCAATCTGTATTTAGTAGCCTAGATAGGGCTTCTGCGTTTCGAATTCTATGTTCAGTTATAGACCCCCCCCCCGAGACCCCTCACGTGACGTGGCATTCAAAATAAAGTGGACGATTGCTATAATCCGGTAGAACAGGAAATCATCCTTTAAAAGCCAATTAGATAAAAGCGGAAAGCAAGAAGCGAGATTACATTAGAGAGTAGACCAGGAAAAACGATTTAACAGAGAAAGAGATGTCATCTGGATGCATGTGACATTACATCAGACCTGAAGGTCAAATTAAGCGATGAAGGAATTCTGCTAAGAACCCCTGTGTGTGTTTGTTTGTGTGCGCGCGCGTGTGTGCGTTTGTGTAATTCTAAGATATATATATATATATATATATATATATATATATATATATATATATATATGATACGCAAGTTACGCAACGCTTGTATTCACAAAATGGCACATAAAAAGATGGGGAGCGCTCATGCGAAACCCATAGACCCTCTCTGCTTCTGAATTCTGATTATTTTTAAAAACTGTTGCGCGTGCGCAGTCTTCTCCAAAGATCACGGACAGCAACGGACAAGATACAGAATCGTCTGCCTATGCTAATATAATTATAATTAATCGGTGAACCTACTCAAAAGGCAAAAACAGCGAAATCCAACGACAGAGAGAAAGACCAACGACTGCTTATAACAGTTGAAATCTCTCTACACATGGTCAATACAATTGATCATCATCATCAGCAGCAGCAGCAACAACAACAACAACATCCTCATCATCATCCTCATCATCATCCTCATCATCATCCTCATCATCATCCTCATCATCATTGAGGGAATGAAATGCCCTCATCGGCTATTCTCTTCGTGATCATGGAATTGCGAAACGTTCGCTAGGGGCGCCAGTTTACTAAGAGGCGCATATCCTCTACAAACAGCGAAAAGTGTTTCATAACTAGACGACCGCACGAACTAAAACTGCCTCTTACGTTCTATTAAAACAGTGGCGTAGCTAGGAATGTCAGCTAGGACAGACGCCCTGCGCGTCATTTAAAGGGGTTGCACAAAAAGAAGATTAGAAGAATACAGTCGCCTTAGTAACTCCTTACTACAAATTTCGTTCCTGGATAGGGGGATGTTTTAGGATATAGACTGGATCCAACTTTAACCCCTCCTCCAATGGTACGTTGACATTTTCCAGGAGTCGTGAAGTGACAGCATAGAATAACAGAATAATAGAATATCGATTCCCATCTTCATCTATTTCTCCACTCCGATGGTCGTTTGGAACATTAATTTCTGCCCATTCGTTTCTTTTGATTCAATGATCTTCTTTGCGTTCGCTAGATGGCCGACGCCCTATTGATTCCTTCGAGGCATTTGATTAGATTTCTCGTCGTCGGCGTTTGAAGACTCGTCATCGTCGTTCGACAGATGGCAGCACAGCCGTTCAATGCATGTCCTCGTTTGTTCTGTAATCCTCGCGCTTCTGCTCTGACGTCACTCCACCCTCCTCCGTGATCCAAAGTCTTCTTTGTGCGCAGATGCAAAGGACTTATAAAGGCTTAACTCAATCGACTGTTTTCAATGTCCATCGAACGCAGGTCGCATAATTGAGAGAGAGAGAGAGAGAGAGAGAGAGAGAGAGAGAGAGAGAGAGAGAGAGAGAGAGAAAGAAAGAGACAGAGACAGAGACAGACAGACAGACAGACATACAGAATTGCTGGGGAAATTGTAAAGAGGAAGGAGTAAAATTGTCAATATTATCTCTGGTTCGGACAAAACTGTTTAACAAGCGCAATCGCTTCTACGCTGTTTGATCTTCTTCCCCATTTATCGCTCGCATGCCTCCTGAGGCGAAGAAAACCTCTCCTCCACCACAACACCCCTTTCCTTTCATTTCGCCAAGCTGTCGGATTTCTTTCTTCTCCATCGATCGAAAGAGGGCTCCATTTGCGCGAATATTATTCGCCGCATAGATACATCATAGAAGACTCGACCATTGGTTTTTGGTCATCGACCACAAAGTCTCACGTGGATTAACTTAGCTGATTCGTCCATTCGCCCATTTTTTCTCTCTATGCGAATGCGATGCACGGCCCCATGGAAGCAGACGGAAGGTGGAAAGTGGAGAGAGACGGTTTCTTATGAATATTTATGAGTTCCGGAAGATTGAGAGCAGACGGCAGACTCTCTGATTGGTTTCGCGCCTCTGTCATTCCGGAGCCTCGTTCTCGACGTGACGTACTGCGATGACGAAGAAAGTCAGAAACGAAACGAGTCACGTGGTCGTGCAGCAGGCGCTGGAGAATCCGGAATGCACTGGATCAGTGCTGACATCTTCAGGAGAGAAAGTGAATTTGTCTACGGAGGATGTACGCGTGGATGTAGACGACGCAGCTGCATCGTCTACTCGGAGACTAAAAACAGCGTTTCGCCGCAAAATCCGACGTTTTGTTGTATAATAATTGAATTGTATTGAATATCGCAGGCTATTCGATGTATATGTTTTGAATGTCTATTCCTGGAAAAGATGTCAACGAAGAGCATTTTGCGGTGAGAAATCAAGCATTTTTCTTGGCAATAAACTTAACGGAATTTTGTTCAATAGACAATTTGTATATATTAAATTTAATTAAATGGCTGTCTTAAGATAACTGGTTCCTTGAATCAGAGGTTTTATAGGCGAAATAATGGTATAAAAGCGATGCCCTGTTTGACATTGGCCTATGAAAGGACTATTCATAAAGTAAATGTATAAATATGCAAAAATTTAGCGGAATGAGTGAAAATTTGAGTAATTTTAACTAACTTACGCGGTCTTGCGGAATTTCGCGAGGAGAAAGCTCTGTGAAATTCTCGTAAAAATTCCATCGACATTGTTTTACTGATAAGGAAAGTATTTCCATATTTCCAGGTTGATGTTCTGTTGCAGGACAAAGAGACCTGTTGGTCTGGTCGTCTGTGCGTAGTTTTGAGGACCTTGATTGAGGGTTATAACTTTATAATTGCATTTGAGAATCTTAGATATATATAGACCTATAGGCTAATTAAAATGTATTAACGCCTTCTTGCTTGTTATGTGGCTTCGCGCCTCTCTTGATAAACGTGTCCGCATGCATTTGGTTAAAATTCCCCCATGACTATAACGAGTTATATCTATAAGTATATATATAGTAGGCTGTCCTCGCGCTTTATACATATATAGGCCTATATATATGCAGTATGTATATATATACAGTATGTATATATATATACAGTATATATATATGTAGTATATACAGTATATATATATATATACAGTATATATATATAGTATATATATATATATATATATATATATATATATATATATAAAACTTGCTCATTTTTCTTCTTGGCTTCTAACAAGATTATGCTTTGGAGTCTGGACAATCGCTGTGGTGCGAGTAGTTTTTTAAAAATATTAGATTCCTATTCTTATTTCTATGTTCATTCCATTTCTTGTTCTTTAAGTAATCGATTCATGTTCATGGTCTAAGCAGCTATTGTGCAGTATGTATGTCTGTCTGTCTGTGTGTGTGTGTCTTCGCACAATAATTATTGTATATGTCTCTTTTCTATTCCCTTTCGCTTCAGTTGCGCGCTTGGTAATCAGTTGCCCCTCACCAAAGTCCCCTCTCCCCTATCTCCCCCTCTCTCCTCCTCTTTCTTCTATCCACCCCATACCATCCAGCCACCTCGTCACTCGGTTCCCATGGAAACCGTGACGATTCGATTGGCAAGGTTCTGTCTGGCGTCGATGTTTATGCTTCCTTCGCCCAATTGGCCATTGTGTTCTGTACGACGACGAAAATTATGATAACGACGACGCACTGCAATTGGCAAATGCATGCGTAGATGATGATAATGATGATGATTATGATGATGATTATGATGATGATGATGATGATGATGATGATGATGATGATGATGATGATGATGATGATGATGATGATATGACGACGATGTCCATGACTACAGCGATTGTCCGGACTCCAGAACATAATCTTGTTAGAAGTCAAGGAGAATAAGCGATTTTCGAAGCAAGAAAAGATGCAACGAAGCAGATTTTTGCGAATTTTTAAGGTTTTTACGGTTTTTAGGGTTTTAGTGTATTTAGGGTTTTTTGGTTTTTAGGGGTTTTAGTTTTTTAGGGGTTTTAGGATTTAGGTTTTTAGGGTTTTTGTGTTTTTAGGTTTTTAAGGGTATTCAGCTTTTAGGGTTTTTAGGTTTTTAGGTTTTTTGGTTTTAGGGTTTTCAGGTTTATAGGGTTTTTAGGGTTTTTAGGTTTTTAAGAGTTTTTAGCTTTTAGGGTTTTAGGGTTTTCGGGTTTATAGAGTTTTTAAAGATTTTTAGCTTTTAGGGTTTTTAGTTTTTTAGGTGTTTAGGTTTTTAGAGGTTTTAGGGTTTTTAGATTTTTGGTTTTTAGTGTTTTTAGGATTTTAGGGTGTTTAGGGTTTGGGGGTTTTAATGGTTTTTTGAGTTTTTAGGTTTTTAGGGTTTTTAGCTTTTAGGGTTTTTCGGTTTTTAGGTCTTTAGGGAATTTAGGGTTTTTAGGTATTTTTGAGTTTTTATGGTTTTTAGGTTTTTAGGGTTTTTAGGGTTTTAGATTTTTAGGGTTTTTAGGTTTTTCGGGTTTTTTTAGGGTTTTTAGGGTTTTTAAAGGTTTTTAGCTTTTAGGGATTTTAGTTTTTTTGGGTGTTTAGGTTTGACACATTGACACACTGAAACTGACACACTGAAACTGACACACTGAAACTGACACACTGACGTCTTTCATATTGTCTTGACTCTCAAAAGACAGATGAGTCAGACGACAGGGTTTTTAGGGTTTTTACGGTTTTGGGGTTTTTACGCTTTTAGGGTTTTTAGTTTTTCTGGGTGTTTAGGTTTGACACACTGACACACTGAAACTGACAAACTTTCACACTGACACTTGTCTTGACTGCGCCGTAAAAAAAGACAGATGAGTCAGACGACAGGGTTTTTAGGGTTTTACGGTTTTTAGGGTTTTTACGGTTTTTGGGTTTTTACCTTTTTTGGGTTTTTAGTAGGGTTTTAAGCTTTTAGGGTTTTTAGTTTTTCTGGGTGTTTAGGTTTGAGCACTGCACACTAAAAAGGAACTGCGCCTGACACACTGAAACTGACACACTGACACTGTTAAAAAAGAGCACTGCGCTACTAAAAAACTACTAGCAACTACGCTACTAAGCATAGAGCACTACTACTACTACTACTACTACTACTACTACTACTACTACTACTACTACTACTACTACTACTACTACTACTACTACTACTACTACTACTACTACTACTATTATTATTATTATTATTATTATTTTTTATTACTACTACTACTACTACTACTACTACTACTACTACTATTAATAATAATAATAATATCGAAATTTGAGCAATACAGCAATATGAGCAATATCGACATGAATTTTTGGGTCGCCTGAAAATTTTTTCATGGTCGGGTTCCAGCAAAGCCAGCACGGGTGCCAGCCAGCACGGGTGCCAGCCAGCACGGGTGCCAGCCAGCACGGGTGCCAGCCAGCACGGGTGCCAGCCAGCGGGTGGGTGCCACGGGTGCCAGCCAGCACGGGTGCCAGCCAGCACGGGTGCCAGCCAGCACGGGTGCCAGCCAGCACGGGTGCCAGCCAGCACGGGTGCCAGCCAGCACGGGTGCCAGCCAGCACGGGTGCCAGCCAGCACGGGTGCCAGCCAGCGGGTGCCAGCCAGCACGGGTGCCAGCCAGCACGGGTGCCAGCCAGCACGGGTGCCAGCCAGCACGGGTGCCAGCCACGGGTGCCAGCCAGGGGGTGCCAGCCAGCACGGGTGCCAGCCAGCACGGGTGCCAGCGGGTGCCAGCCAGCACGGGTGCCAGCCAGCACGGGTGCCAGCCAGCACGGGTGCCAGCCAGCACGGGTGCCACGGGTGCCAGCACGGGTGCCAGCCAGCACGGGTGCCAGCCAGCACGGGTGCCAGCCAGCACGGGTGCCAGCCAGCACGGGTGCCAGCCAGCACGGGTGCCAGCCAGCACGGGTGCCAGCCAGCACGGGTATTTAGGAATTTAGGGCACGGTTTTTTTTAGGTTTTTAGGGGTTTTTGGTTTTTAGGGTTTTTAGGGTTTTAGGGTTTTAGGGTTTTTAAGGTTTTAAGGTTTTTTTAAGCTTTTAGGGGTTTTAAAAGTGCTTGGCATTCAGAATTTTGCCTGTGGCATTCTCTATTGCTTAAATTGGACATTTTTAAACTACAGAGAATGTTATTAATGAATTTGATTGAACTAAATCAACAAGAATAAACACCATCACATAAAATCAATTGTGAAAGAGCGTCTGGTATACTCACCGGTGAGCAGCTTTCTGAGTGAGGCACCTCCAAGGCCATTTCAAACGACACTATAAAATCTTCCGAAAAAATACGGGGTCTACTTTCCAATGCCAACATTTCAAATGATAACCAGGAAATTTTCCGCACAAAGCGCAATCAAACGCTGACTCAAAATCACAGAAGATCCCGATCAAATCCAGAACGTCAGACCGGACAACCGAATAGATCACCATCAATCGTGGATTGAACAGGCGAAAAAGATAAATAGGCCTTTATAAGACGAGATAAGCTATTCATGACTTCTGACACTCGGAAAATAGCAATTTTTAACCAAACGGCGTATCCAAACTATTGCCGTCAGACGTTTTAGAATGAAACTGCTATTCTAGGCAGTGGCGACTCCACCGGGGGCAGGGGGCCCGTGCCCCCTTATTGAGTGCCTGCCCCCTCCCAGTGCCCCCTGTTGGGACCCTACACTTAATGCTACATACATTAAACAACAAATGGTTGGCCCCCATGATTAGAAGTTGCCACCCCAACGGCCCCCCACTTGCCAAATCCTAGAGCCGCCACTGATGCTAGGACGCGGATTACACAATGGTTACACAGTAACACAGGCCTATACATGGAACACTCACACACTGTCATAATTACATTAATGTTGTCTTTTGTGCTTCGGATTCAGTCGTTATTTTGTTGCAGATTGTTGTCGCTCGTCAAATGCAACCTGTTGCTACAGTTACTGATCGGCTGCGTTATAAGTCAGTCATCCAGCTCTCTTTTCTCAGTTTCTCCCGCAGTGACTACTACTTCATCATCGTTGTCGTCGCTATCATCGTTTCTATCGTCGTCGTCGTCGTCGTCGTCCACTGTTGATAAGGAGTTGTTGAAAAGACAAATCGATCGTCACTCCTCAGTCTTGCAGCGTCATTCCTCGGTCGACCGGCGGTCACTCGTCCTGCAATCGAACGAAGGAAACGTGACGTTTGGCTGTGCAGCCGTTCGACTGACGCCCAACTGTTCCTGCGCCCGACGTGACCGCATGATCAGCGTCAACTGCTCGCGGGCACGCCTGTACAACATCCCAAGGTCACTGTCGGCGATCGGGTCGACCCTGGTCAAGAACCTGACCCTCGAGCGCAACCACATCAAGACCATCAACGACGGGGACTTCTTCGGACTGAAGATCGAGCGACTCCTTCTCGGGCACAACGCCCTCGACCGCCTCGACTTCCTCGCCTTCTGGGGCCTCGAGTTCAACCTCGAAGCCCTCGACCTCAGCTACAACCGCTTCGCCGCCGTTCCGACCGAGGCCTTCCGCCCGCTCCGGAATCTCCGATCTCTCGGTCTGACCGGAAACCGGATAGCGGCGGTGAGGGATTACGACTTCGGATATCTGCGGAACCTCGAGGTCCTGGCCCTGGACAGGAACCCCGTAGAGAGCATCGACCCCCACGCGTTCTCCGGCACGCAGTTGTACCTGTTGAACCTGGCACAGGTGAGAACCAATCGGCCCGGAGGACTGGAGATGCTACCAACGAAGGACCTCGGGCTTCTTAAGGGTCTGTTCCTCGCGAGGAACGCCATTGAGAAACTGCCGACCGGGGGTTGGTTTCAGAACATGAAGATCCTGAAATACCTGAACCTGGACGAGAACGGGATCAAGGACATCGCAGACGGCGACGCCTTCCTCGGTCTCGACGACACGCTGCGATCCCTGGAGCTGCGGGGAAACCGCCTCCAGGTGGTTCCCGTGGCCGCCCTGTCCCGTCTCCACAAACTGGAGTCGCTGGACCTCAGCCGGAACCGGATCCGACGACTGGCGGCGCGTTCCTTCAACGAATCCCGTTCGCTCGCTTCCCTCGATCTAAGCGGAAACCGGATGGAGAAGATCAGCAAGAAGGCATTTTCCGGACTTCGAAGCATCCGCCTCATAGATCTCCGTCACAACCGGCTCTTCACCCTCGACCAACAGGTCACCCTGCCTCAGCAGCCGCCTCCTCCTCCTTCTCCTCACACTATCACCACCTTCTACCTGTCCGGCAATCCTTGGCTATGTAACTGCATGATCAAATGGCTGAGGCGTGACCTGAAGAGCCAGTCGGCCGTGACGACGAGTGGCAGCACCATCGCCGATGCTAAGTCGGTGATGTGTGACCGACCCGCAGAGCTAGAAGCCACTGCCTTGATCATCGTGCCCCTAAAAGACCTGTCTTGCGATCACGACTACTACTATTACTACTACGATGACTACGACGACGACAACATAATCGAAAACAACGATGACGACGACAACAGCAACAACAACAACACACGGGAGAACAGAATTCCGTGAAGAAACGCATTCGACAATAAACAATAATAACGGCATCTCCGCCAAATTCGATTCAGACGAGTTAGACACTAAAAACCGTCGGCGTAAAACTTCTAGTAGGCCTCAACCGCCCCCCCCGTCCCACTTTTTCAGAACAATTCAGAGGCTACCATAGAGAGGGGAAAAGTACAGGGGTTGAGTCCCCGCGTTTTCATCCAAGTTTACTCAAATGTTGAGTCCACTGTTGTCAGTTACGCTCGCTACGACAAAACTCTTACAAACACTCTATAGGTGACTATAGACTACAACTGGTATTTCATCTTATAAACTACAAAGCAAACTCATAATCTCAGTTCTTTCTATTGACGAATCGACATGGCTCCTATTCTAGTCTAGAATCCTGGCTACGCCATTGCTTAAACTAGAAGCATATTCACGACCTTTAAAACACCGATTTCAATCAATTTCACAGACGAAGAAGAACCGCGAACTCAACAACAACAACAACAACAACAACAACAACAACAACAACAACAACAACAACAACAACAATAAAAACCATTTATATAGCGCTTTCTGTCGAGTAGAGTAGAACGCTGGATGAAAAGTAGTGGCGGGGGGGGGAGGGGGTATTCTGGGAACTCTGTTGGTCTGTGATGTGGGTGTGGTAGCGATGGTGTTCAGTCGGTGGCCCCTGAGATGATCGATTGGCAAAGGTCAGTCACGGGGAAGGATAAAGAATCATTTTATGGAGCATTATTATTGTTTTGTGGCATTTTATGCTAGGGGTCCGTCCACTGTTCTCCATATCCACCCGAGGAGGTGCTGCCGCTGCTGACACGTTTTAAGACCAACGTAGGCATACTTACTGTTCAGTTTTACTACGTGGCCGGCAATCTAATCACAAGTCGATTTATCAAAAAGCAATGGGAAGTGGGGTGAATTCCACCCTAGAATTATCGGTCTCCATGCAGTTGGTGTGGCTTGACTTTCGACAACTGCAGAATTCTCAACCACCAGAAAAGGTCTAAGCCCCATCACAGCCCCCCGCAAATAGAACATATATAATCTATTTATTAAAATCAATTCTCGAATCGCCTTCAAAATTGTGTTGATATGTGCGTTCTGTCATGAAAAAGGCACATCTCTAAAATCTCAAGCAGTGGCGGCTCTAGGATTTGGCAAGTGGGGGCGTTGGGGTGGCAACTTCTAATCATCATGGGGCAACCATTTGTTGTTTAATGTATGTAGCATTAAGTATAAGGTCTCAACTGGGGGGGCACTGGGGGGGCCAGGCTCTCAATAGGGGGGCACGGGCCCCCTGCCCCTCAGTGGAGCCGCCACTGATCTCAAGTAATGTTTGGAATTAATGAAGAATGAATTGTATGCAACATTTCTAAGCGAAATTGTACTCAGCAAACTTGGTTGCTTTGCTAATTAATCGTCAACGACGTTTTGACTAATTCCCAGTTGCAAAATCCTCAGTCATTTCACACGGCACACTAGCGCCAGAGACTATACGAGAACGAAGGACAACAACAACATGAAAGTCCTGTCGAATGTCTTGTAGAATGGTTGGTAGTTCGTAAGAGCCGCGTATTATGATATATGGTTCATTTTACAATAGGTTTTATAGACAACAAAAACACGTGTTATAAATTTTAATTAAATTGCTGCGTGAGAGAAGGCCTTTTGAACAGTGGGTGTGTAGGCCCGGATATGTTAAAATAATCACGTTTTCTTGTGTCCCCATCTTCGTTGCTTCAAATCGTGCAATAGTAATCAATAATATCATTCTTTGTTTCGATCGACAGGATTTGAAATAGAACACCGCCAGCCATTTCCACCGCCATCTAGCGAGTATGGCTGGGTCGACCATAAGGGCCCAGCTCCGTCTGCGCACCGCTCTAGCGTCTTACCAGCTACCGTCTTCCCACTCCTATTTAAATGTATCCACTGACTAAATAGTTATCTTCAAATTTCTGTATCTCCGTAATGTTTCTTCAAATGGTAGAGTCGCGATTTTGATTAATTAGTTGCGTATTCTCGGGGAATTTCCTTTGATATTTATGCAACGATATTCTGGCTTTTGAAAATCAATGCGGAAACATCACCGACCATAGAAGTTCATAAACATAGATGATTTGTTTTAATGTTTCGATTTATTTCACTTGAAACTATTTATTTTAGAGAATAAAATCCTGCAATTAACAGCCAAATAAATAAAATAGAATGCTGAAAGTAAGTTATGACGTCCGCAGTTGTTATTTGATTCTTGATTTCGCAGTTTCTTATACATGGAATCGCTGAGCTCTGCAGTTGCCTTCGCTGTTGCACAACATTTCGACGAATTTCCTGACATTAAAGTCTTAAAACGTTTAATAATAATAATAATAATAATAATAATAATAATAATAATAATAATAATAATAATAACTGCTTTTGCGCTTGTAAGTAACCAAGTGTTTTGAGTTTGCTGATTGCAATTCTTCGTTTGTTTAGAGGCTGTCCTCTTTTTGTTTAAAATTAGAGGTCATTTTGATCAGTTAAGATAAAGGATTTGCTCTGCATTTTGCCATAGTTTGCTTTATTCCGGCATTTCATGTGAATGACGATGACGATGATGATCATCATCATTATCATCATTGTACTTTAGCACTCTTTGAGTGCATTTGAGCATTATACTTACAATGATTGGAAATAACTGACTAAATTGTATTATATTCACCTTTTGTACATTTCATTTTGAAGATATATGCTAACCCTTTAGTTCTCCTATAGACTTTGTTCCGATTAAATAACTTTTGCCTTTTTTGCATTTGGCGAAGAATTAGCTCAATGCATCATCCTGTTGTTCTTGGACCATTTCTTATTTGAGTCTTCAGTTTGGCAGCGTGGAATCTTAATACAAAATTTTGATTAGCAGCAAATATCGATATGTTAATTCCCATGTTGTTTTGTCTTTAAAGCAACAAGGACAGCTTCAGTTTGAGGACAAATGGCCAGCTATGAGGCCAACTGTCCTAAAGCTTCTGCATCAGGAGACTGTTTCGAGGGATGAATGGCACGATCTTTTCTGGTACATCACTCGAATATTAATTTCTGAGGGAAACTAATGTTAGCCATTTGGCCACACTGATTTTCATCTGTAACACTTGGAATTTGTTGGGATATACCGCTGTACTTGTTTTCTGTTGGCATCTAGTCTAGTGAGGCTTATTATTAGTATTTTTTATTTGAACTATTGACGAAATGCATTATCCAGTGCTGCAGCTGTTCTGAATTTTTGTTCAAAGGTGAAGCATGCTGCGTTTGGGTTAGATGCATTGATTTTTAAAATTTGTTTTTTGTTGTTGGTCAAAATATCATGATGAGGTCGGATGACCCATATTTCTCCTTTGACTTCAGGTCTGTTCACTCTGTCTGCCTCTGGGACGAAAAGGGAGCAAATAAAGTCCATCAGGCTCTGCATGAAGACATCTTGAGCTTCATACGAGATGCGCAAACTGTAAGCCGGATTTTTGTTGCTTTCTGGTAAACATGAAATAATTTAGCAAAACATTAGGTTAATTCATTCAAGTATGCATCCACAGCCAGGACTCTTAGGACTATTTGGAATTCATTATTCTAACCGATGCGATTTGCCTTTAGCGAGTGCTGGCGCATGAAGAGGACTCTGCCCTGCTGAAGGCATACATTGCCGAGTGGAACAAGTTCTTCACCCAGTGCGATTATCTGCCGAAGCCCTTTGGTCAACTGGAGGCGACCTTGACCGGTAAAGGTCATCAGTCGGTTCAGAAGAAAAACCCGGCGGAGGAAAGTATCGTCCGTAAGGTAATTGACCTCGGTTATCATTTATTCAGGTATTAATGCAGTGTAATTTTGCAGAACATTTGTGTGTGTGTGTGTGTCTGTTTGTATCTGTGCATGTTTGTGTGTGTATTTATGTGCGATGAGATCTCATTGGGCATAGATGTCATGCATTCAATTTCTGTGTTTTGTCGATAGAGAGAACTTGCGTTGGTTTTGATGGGAATTTTAATCACGGTCGGGTATTTTTTCTTGTCAGCTGATGCTCGACAGTTGGAACCAGAGCATCTTCTCAAACATCAAATATCGACTTCAAGACAGCGCCATGAAACTTGTTCATGCAGAGCGCAATGGAGAAGCATTTGATTCGCAGTTGGTCATTGGAGTGCGAGAGTCATACGGTTAGAACTTGTATAAGACTCTTTTGATGTAAATACAATGTATGTTGAAGTTTTATTCCATTAGCAATGAACCAAAGCTTTTCTTTATACTCTCTTTGTATTCATATTCTTGTTGTTAAGTGAGTAGCAGTGTAGATGTGTAAGTAGCAGTGTAAATGAGTAGCAGTGTAAATCTAGATAAAGCAATGACAAACTACGCTAGATTAGTTAGAATAAGCCACCTGAATTACTGCTTCACTCCTTACTTTACCTTACCTTGCCTCTGAGTAGAAATATAAGCGATTACATTACATTGCTACATAACATTACCTTATAATGGAGATCAGTGGTGAATGGATAAAATCTTAATTTGGTGAGGATTAAAAATAGAAAGTAATATGACATCAAGAGGAACAAAATGAATGAGTTCTGCTGCTGTTTTTAAAACAATATGAACGTATTGTTATGATTTGCAGTGAACCTCAGCAGTGATTGTGACGACAAACTTAAAATTTATCGGGAGAATTTCGAGAAGGCTTATCTCGAGGCGACCGAGTCCTTTTACCGAACGAAGGCGCCCGAATATTTGGCCGCGAACGGTGTCCAAGAGTACATGAAATACGCCGACGCAAAGTTGAAAGAGGAGGAACAGAGGGCAACAAGGTACCTCGAGACCAGGAGGGATTGCAAATCGGTTGAAGTGGTGTGTGCACTTCTGATCTTGGATCATTTCGATAAGTTCTTTATAATTGATTCTCTGTTGTTAACCCCTTAACTGGGCAACTATTTGTAACTCAATGTAAAATGGACGAGCGTTACTCGGGGCACCTAGTTAAGGGGTTAATATTGAGATAACTGGGAAGTCCCAGAGCTGAAATATATCTTGGATCTGCAGCTTTTGGACGGGATCGTGATAATTTTCTGTCAGACATAATATTAATAGATTATATATATTATCATTTCACTGGTTGAATGTGCATATTAATTATCCTGATTTGACTGCATATGTATTTACACAGGACAGAATTCATGCCAATAAGTACATCTTTATTAGGCATTAAGAGAGCGATGACAATGATGTTTCTGTCATTGATTTTCTAAAAAAACCTAGTTGGTTTCTTTGTTGATTTGCCTGACTTGATGCATTTTGAACGTGTGATGGTGTTTTTTTTTCAGTTGGTGACTTGTTGTGTTAACGTTCTTGTCACTGTCTTCAAGGACACGATAATTGCCGAATGTCCTGTCATGATTCGAAATAACGAAACGCGAAGTGAGTTCAATGACCCTTACTTACTTCAGGACTGGGGCTGCTAACCTATGCTAGGTCCCCGCAGAATAAATATTCGGGACAGAGGATGTGGGGGGGATGTAGCTGTTGTAAATGCCAAAAAATTATCCTTTGGATAGGCCCTCATGACTGCCAGGACCCTGCATTTGTGGGTGCCTGGCGCCAGCCATGCTCCGATTAATGGAAATTTTACTGCGCCACTCTGGCTGGGCCGCATTGGCCTGTGATGCAACATCTTGTGACTATAATACTGAAAATTTATCTGCTAATTTGAATAGTGACATGTGAAAGCTAATCGAATCGAATTGGAAATCACTGACCATTGTTTGTTATCGTCAGAGAGTTAACTTTAAAGGTCGTTTGGTGCTTTTTTGTTTTAGAATTGCATCTCATGTTTAGCCTGATGGATAGAGTGGAGAGAGGAATCGATGAAATGCTGAGGTATCTGGAGGAACATATCAAAAACCAAGGACTCGCTGATATGATATCATCTGCTGACCTCATCACTACAGTCAGTATCTCTCTCTCTCTCTCCCTCTCTCTGTTATTATTTACGATTTTAAAAACTCAATAATTTGAGAATTTTGAGTGTGAAAATGTTTGTAGTACCATAAAATTTGGGTTTTTGAAAAATCTCTGCTTCTTCTCGTAGTCTGTTATGTTGTGATTGATGATACGTGGTCATAAAATTTTACCCGCAAAAAACTGCATTTTATCTTAATGTAAATCTTGAATGTTTATTGTTCCCTTTATAGCAGTAAACGGCTGTATGTGACTTTTATTTTTCATTTTGAAATGGTAGAAATATTATCATCTATTCTAAATTATCATTTGATAATTATCATTTGATAATCGCCCTATGAATCAAGTATCATTACTTGATTTTGAATTAATTTGTTGTTGTATGTAAACTATTTTCTCTGCTTTTGAATTGGTGTTTAGGATTCTGAACAGTACGTGGAGAAGTTACTGGAACTTTTCATTCGTTTCAGTCATTTGGTCAAAGAGGCGTTTCACGACGATCCTAGATTTTTAACGTCACGAGATATGGTAACTGGGCAAATCTAATCTACTCTTGCATCACTACATATTAAAACATCGTGCTGTGGGTTTAGTTGTCATCCTTAAGTTGTTGCTTGCTGATTGAAATCAGTTTGTTTCTCTTTTAGTTCATTGCTGCACGCATGATTGAATTTTATATTTTACATGGGTGACCATGATTTTACATGAGTGACTGTGTAATTTTTACGTGGGTGACTGTGATGTTTACTAATAGCCTTGAGTCTGTGGAACCAATCAAAGATTGTGCTTTCGTTTCGTTCTTTATGAAGCAGCTTTGTGTATTTGCAGGCGTACAAATATATAGTGAACGATACATCAATATTCAAGTTAGAACTGCCTGCCAAAATAAAGAGGTTTGACAAAATCAGAAATGTCATTTTGAACAAGTACATGTTTTACACAGCTTTGTTCTTATTAGTTTAGTATTCTAGTATTTTAGTTCCTTTTAGTATTTTCTATTAGAGGAGCTACCGGTATACAAAGTTTTTTGTCGTATGGATTTTACTGTTAGAAGGTTGAAGGTGCGTTGCAACATTAAAAATGCCAGCTTATTTGATATATATTTGCTTCTGGGTGATTCTTCAGAAGAGACACTATACAAATATTCTTTTACATTATTATTATTATTATTATTATTATTATTATTATTATTATTATTATTATTACTAGCTGGACAATTTATACAGTGCAATAAGCATGGCAAAAATGGCCAAAGACAAGAGCGCTTTACAATACTACGTATACTTGATATTGAATAGGTGAGTCTTAAGATTACTTAGGAAAAGTCCAAGAGACTCAGATTTTGTAACATAGTTTGTAACATTATTACATTGCAGTTAAGAATTCTTCCTATTTCTAATGTTCTCATTGCTTAATAAGAAATGCTGTGTTATAGAATTTCTACTGACGACTGTTTTTGCTTTGCTCCCTTCTGTGTCTAGTGTCGGGACAAAGACGCAACCGGAGTCAAAATGTCCCGAGCTGCTCGCCAACTACTGTGATATGTTGCTCAGGAAGACACCGCTGAGCAAAAAACTGACGTCCGAAGAAGTCGAAAGGAAGCTGCGAGAAGTGGTTACGTAGCGCCTCTCGCTCCTCGTCCTTGAGTATCGTGTACTGGGCAATGGACAGCATCGTCGTGTCAAACGCTTGTTACTTGCGTAGCAGCACTGACAGGCTTTCTGCTTGTCAGAGTTCAGTGCACTGCTTTAATAGTGTCTGTGCTGCTGCTTTAGTTTAAGCGTTTTGTTGATTTTAGCTGCTCGTTCTAAAGTACGTTCAGAACAAGGATGTGTTCATGAGATACCACAAGGCGCATCTGACCCGGAGACTTATTCTGGACTCTTCCGCAGACAACGAGAAGGAGGAAAACATGGTCGAATGGCTGCGCGTGAGTTGAGCTCGTTGTTTATGCGTCGCAGAATGTGCGAGGTCCGACTCGTTTAATTTCAGAGTCGAGATCGGGTTAATGAGGACCAACAGGATTTGACAGTGTGGCTTCGTGATGTGTTTATGCTTGGCAAGATCCTAAAGTTGTCTTACTTTTTCATGTCCTTTCACTTTAACAAATGCTGTCTCTGTAACATTATAAGATGGTTGAAAATGGTGGTGGTGGTGGTGGTGGTGGTGATGATGATGATGATGATGATGATGATGATGATGATGATGATGATGATGATGATGATGATGGCGTTGTTTGTGCTGTAGGAAGTGGGCATGCCGGCCGATTACGTCAACAAGTTGGCCCGGATGTTCCAGGACATCAAAGTCAGTGAAGATCTGAACCAAGAATTCAAAGAAGCACATCGCAACAACAACGAAGGCCTTGCCGGTACTTCGTGTTGTACTTTCAGTTGCGGTTAGGCCGTGACGTTGCCTCAGATGCATAAATGGCTGTTTGTATTTTGGGCTTGTTCCCTTAATGGGTGAAACCATCAACTGAATTGTCTTAACAGAAGATGCACACATTTTGTGGCAGATAGATCTTCCAAACAAATTTTCAACTTTTGAAAATTGCCATCAATGGGAATTGTTTGAAATTTTGCTTGATTTGTCTTGTACAAAGATGTATGAGCTTAATTAAGGTTGGGATATTAATTAAGGATACTTCTGCTAGACTAAAGATGGGCTTGATATCTATGGATGGATAATAAATCTTACTTTCAGTTGCAAAGACTAAAATGCAACAATCATTATTGGCTTTGTTTAATGAAGGAAGAACAGTGGAATATGTTTTGATGAATTTCTGGGTTTCTATCAGTGCAGATAAATTTGCCAGGTAGTTGAGGGGCCTAATCCCCCTGGCCAACCCTAGCCTTAGGTGAAGGCAAACAATTTTGGTCATTGTTACCCATTTCTTCTTTTTAAAATCTGCTTTGTGGCCCATTGCTATGGAGGAAAAGCAATTGCATGCGTTGAGTTGGAAAGTACCATCATGTACAGCATCATGTACCATATACTGGCCCACTTCGGTCGATGCTTTTATTCATTATGAAGTGGCGCTATAGAGGCTGAAGATTAAATCATGTGGATTAGACTTAAAGAATTCCTATGTCTTTCAGACTCGATCAGCATTAAAATATTAAACGCGGGCGCGTGGGCAAGGAGTAGTGATCGGGTTTCCGTCACTCTTCCGATGGAACTGGAAGACTATATTCCACAGGTGGAAGAGTTCTACCGGCAGAAGCACAGCGGACGCAAGCTCCAGTGGCACCACCTCATGTCGAACGGCATTGTTAGTCACTTTCTTTGAATGTCCGATGGGTTTTTTTGGACGTTTTGGTCACGAGGAGAATTTTGGGAAATTCTTGTATTTTAAAAATATTAATGTCTAATGTTCTTCTGGTTTTATGAAAAATCATTTATTGTTTTTCGATAGAAAATTTGAATTTGTTAAATGAATAAATGAACAACTAGTGATAGACTCAGCGTTGATAAATGATATTATTTTTTACTTATTTATTTATTGGAGTTTTGGATGAAAATAACTTCTGGTTTTTTTTATAAAGCAGCCAGTGGTGCATTTACTTGATGTTGCTTGTTTTTCAGATTGCATTTAATAACGATGTAGGAAGGTTTGATCTCGAAGTCACGACGTTTCAAATGGCAGTTCTTTTCGCTTGGAATCAGCGTCCGAAAGATCGAATAAGTTACGAGAGCTTAAAACTTGCCACTGAGCTTCCCGATTCAGAGCTTAGGAAAACGCTTTTTGTGAGTATTTGCCGGTCACTGTAGCTTTACTGATTCTGGCTTTCAGTTGAATTTATGATTATTTTATCGGTGGTTTTAGGTTTTTTACAGTGCTAAATTGTTAGGTAATCTTTAGACTACAGTCGTAACTGAATGAATATCGCATTCAGAGGCTACATTTTTAGCAAAATAGGATGACCAATGTTTGACGTTATGAAGTTTTCACTGTACATTGCCATGCTCATGGTTTGTGTCTTTCCACAGAGCCTCGTGGCTTTTGCAAAAATCAAACGGCAGATTTTGGTTTGCGACCCGGAGATCAAAACCCCAAAAGACTTCACAGACAACACATTATTTTGGGTCAATCAGGAATTTGGTTTGATGTAAGTTTCTGTTGTTAATTTACAGGACATATATTGACATATATTTACACATACAGTATATTGACACGATGTATGTTTATGTTAATACGTTGAATTCAGTGATAGAGTGATAGAGACTGGTATTTGACAAGTGTTTGGCCGATTAAGTAGCCTTGTGTTTGTGGTTGTATGTTGTATTTTTGATTTCTCTGGAAAAATACAGGATTCTGTTTTTCGTGTTTTGTAGCAAAAACGGCAAATTGCAGAGACGTGGAAAAATGAATCTGATTGGTCGGCTGCAATTGTCGACCGAGAGAAGCAAGGAGGAAGACAATGAAGGAATAATTCAACTGAGGATATTCAGGGTTCAGGTCCTTAACCATCGTTTCACGCTCTTTTCACTTATTGTAAATAATTCAATGAAGAAGATTTGGGTTTTCCTGGAATTGTACCTTGTGCGATCTCTTTCTTGAGACAATCTCCTTGCTTCCTTACGATGTGCCCAAAATATGTCGGTTTTCTTCTTTTGACGTTATCCAATACAATTTTCTGATATTTTTTTGTTTACATTACCCATTCATTGGTCCTCTTCGCTATCCACGGTTCTCTCTGAGTATTTATTGTTTTTGAGTATTTATTCTTTCATCTCGAAAAAACCTGTATGTGAGTTTCGTCTTTTTTTGCCAATGGCCAGCTCTCTGAGTCATATGTTGCTATTGGCCAAACTAAGGCTTTCCACAGTTGAATTTTCACTATAAGTGATATTACATGACTTTTCCAAGAAGACATTTGCTGCACGGGCGTTTAGCAAATGTGGTTGTGCTTTCTTCTTGCACCTGGCATCAGTTGTAATAATGGCGTCCAGGTACGTTAAGGCATCAACTTGTTTTCATGACTTTTCTTGCAGGAGAATTATACATTTTGTTTCATCTCTTGAAACGGTGCGAGTTTTTTTGAAGTTGATGAATAACCCTTGCATTTTTGCTGCCTACAGATTCTAGGATTGCAACTCTGTTCTGAACAACTGTTGGATAGGCTGTTGGCATAGGCTGTACAGTGTACATGAGAAATAACTTATAAATGACTTCATGATTTATTGTTGAAACTGCTTTAACAAACGATTAACTAAGCAGCTAAATAGAAAAAAACTTCATTAGCGCTGTTTTAGTGGTGGTTGCTTCGAAGTAGAATCATAATCCCCCAGATTGTTTCCAACGAGTCAGAGTCCGATTTTTGCGGTTCCAGTTTATTTCGGCCGCACGTGATGTGATGCTTTTTAATATCTTGCCAACCTGGCCGTGATTCTTCTGCCATGTCTGATTTTTTTCCAGGAAGCAATTGTGAAGATCCTGAAGATGAGGAAACACATTAGCAATGCAGCTCTTCAGACGGAACTCATCGATATTCTCAAGAATATGTTTGCACCGTCAAAGAAGATGATCAAGGAACAGGTTGAGTGGCTGATCGAGCACAAGTACATGCGACGCGACGACAACAATCTCAACCACTTCATCTACATGGCGTAGGCGAGTTCTGACACCAGGTGGCTATCTGCGTGCTGCGTTGTGCGTGGGCGGTTCTGGCCTGATCTGTGTCAGTCAGCGGTAGAGAGGTGACTGTTTCGCGCTGCCAGCAAGGAATGTTTTGAAATCTGAAGTTTTGCGCGTGACTATTAAGGTGTTCGAAGTAGTGTTTGTTCGTCGCTGTTTTTCTGGCCGATTGTTTTATTTGAAACGAAGTTCCGTGGTTTTTGGAATCCAAGCGTTCTGTTCTCTTAGCGTCTCTTGTTCCGCCACCGAGTTTTTCTCTAAGTGAAATTTCGTGACGTCATCAATTCGGTGGTACTGTGCTTAGGAGTTTGACTTGGAATACAGACACGGAAACATTGTCTCCGCTGTTTAGTTTAACCGACCGGAACAAGAACCGACTGTTTTCAATGGCTTTTTTGTATTAACTTTGGCCTTTTCTTCTCTGCAGTTTTTGTACTGAATTTCCAACCATTGTTATACATTTCCTAAACCTTTGTTCACTTAAAATTGACTCTTATTGATACAATATTATTAGCATTCTTTTTCACATGAGATCTATTGATTACTATTGATTCTTCCTCAATAGAGGTGTCTTATGGCACTATTTTATGCCTTTTTAAAAATATTTTCATCTGTTGCCCTTTGATTATGAATACTGTCGCTACGGCACTGTTATTACAGATCTCAATAAAAGATTGGGAAAATTGCAGATTTTAATGTTTGTCAAATACTTGAAAATCATCAGATATGTGAAACAGTTTTGAGATTTGCTAAATGTTTGGTTTCTCAACGTAGTTTCAAACCTTTCATATCTAAGAGGACAAAAGTTCTACAGTACTGTATAGTGTCTTATTAATTATAATAAAGACAATTTATTTGGCAAGCTAGAGTTACAAAGAATACCCTGAATAAATTAACAGTAGTAGAAATGTCTTCGCTTGTCTTTCGGATCTGTCTTGAGATTGCAGTTAGCATCTTTTGCAGTTGGTTCCAAAATGTAATTAGATGGCCACATTATGTTATGAGTACAGTCGTTGACATTGAGTACACTTTGCAGTGATTGAATTTTAATTCTAGATCTGAATCCTAACTAATCTCACAAAGCCGCAATAAATCGGCTCCACTACAACGGCGTGTGCATCATATTAAGGAGCTGTATAAATATACCGATCCCGGAAGTTTGTGTGTGTGCCACGTGATCATAACAGATGAAAGATGAAATTTTTGTTTTATTTGTAGAAAATTGTCGATAATCGCTTTTCGCGATCGATTATTTAAAATTTAATTTATTCGAAAATCGATCTCTTTGACGAAGGCGGTGGGATGAACGGCGACTGCGCCGCGGGGGCCTCCTCGCACCCTCTGACCTTCCTCATCCAGATCGGGTTGGTTCGGGAGACGGTAACGGTCAACCTCGACGGGGCCGTCGACCAATGGACGATGGAGACCCTCAAGGAGATCGCCTGCGCCTTCGTCGACCGCAAGGTGCGCCTTCTTAGGCGGGCGTCCTATGGTCCCTCTCTGTCCTAGTCGATCAGTGAACTTATATGGCGCCACTATCAATGCATTGGGCATCCGCCGATAACGCACCAAATTTGAATTAGAGTCATGTCAAGCCAGAATGGCCAGTCCGATCGGCGGGGAGCAATCTAAGGGATAGGCCAGCTCATATAGGTAGGCCTACGTCTTAAGACTAACTCTAAAAGGGCCTTGACTGAATGCAGAATCCAGCCGATGGGTTGCTTGCAGGATTGATTTTTGTGCGATAATGAATCTCCTCTGGCCGAAAATGCAGCCAGAATGAAGGATTGCTCTCCAGTTATCTGCTTAATTTTACGTGAGTTTCTGTGGATACTGGTAGTCCCTATCTGTACTTTCTTTACGTTGGTATTCTGCTGTTGTAGTTTCCAGAGCATGGGTTTTACGGCCTGCAGGACAAAATCTTGCTTTTTCGACATGATCCAACAGACGCCAACGTTTTGAAGCACATTGTTGCTCCTTCAGAGGTTGTCGAGGGAACATTGGTCGAAGTTGTCCTGTCTGGTAAGTTAGATGCTGTGTTCCCTAATGTGTCTGGAATAAATACGCGGAATGAGGTAGTTGCTGATCTGGATTGATAGTGTGCTCTTTCTACTGGCAAAATCTGTGTTGTTGTTATATTCTTCAGCTCAAACAACGATGGAAGACCTGCAAATTCGTCCTCACGTTCTGTTCGTTCACTCGTACAAGTCGCCGCACTTCTGTGACTTCTGCGGTGAAATGCTCTTCGGGCTCGTGAAGCAGGGACTCAAGTGTGAAGGTTAACTGTGATCCTTGACTCTAGACTATTGTTACAGCTTCTGCTCATGTGAGCGAATAGAGTCACCGCTTTCTTTTGTCTTTTCTTGGCTTTGGGTCTTTTTCCAAACGGGCTTGTTACAGTTAACAATGACAGAATTTATTTGTCAAGGTGCATAGGATTTAGCATTGAGAGGTCTTGATTTTGTGTTATTGAGGCTGTGGACTGAATTACCACAAGCGATGCGCGTACAAAATCCCCAACAACTGCAACTACACTCGACGAAGGCGTTTGTCATCGGGAAGCAGTAATCAAGGTTCACCAAACACTACTGAACCCCAGGTTGAACCTACAGCACACATTTAGTATTATTACTGTTATTATTATTATTATTATTATTATTATTATTATTATTATTATTATTATTATTATTATTATTGTCTGTATGAAGCTATGGCTGAGAAAGTGTTGCCAGGGTGCTATGCTTGTCAGTTCAGTAATGTTTTGAAAAAGAGGAATTCTTTAGTGTCTTTTTAAAGTCTGTAGTGGAGGTGTCCCTTTGCAATGTGTTAAGAACAGCATTTCATAATGATGCAACAGCCACTGCAAGTGAGTAATCTCACTGCTCCCATCTGCTTTGTCTGCCTGACAGGTGGCTAGTGGCTACACTGTTCTGCAAAATTATCATAAGAAGACTAATTTGAAAATACGGCTTCCTGATGTATAATGAAAACTGTACTCAGAAACATTTTTAAAAATATTTTATTTGATGTGAAGTGTTTGGAACTGAGAGATTGAGCTGAGAGTTTAGATTGTAGATGTGAAAGTTTTGCTGCCAATGTGCTCAGCGTTGTACAAACGTGTCTTCAGATGTCGCTCCTGGCGCTGCCGAGCACCGTCACCCGCCCGGAGAGCGGCCGCAACAGTCGCTCGAAGTCGTGGAGCGGACGGCCGCTGTGGATGGAGAAGGAGTACGCCTGTCGCATCAAAGTCCCGCACACTTTTGTCGTGCACAACTACACTCGGCCAACGGTCTGCCAACACTGCAAGAAGCTGCTGCGTGGGCTCTTTCGCCAGGGCCTGCAGTGCAAAGGTCGGGGAAAACCCCTTAGAATTGGGTTTCGTTACATTTAATCTCTCTCTCTTTCCCATTTGCCTTGATCATGTGACTCCAAGCAGGGTGTGCATATTAGAACCGAACAATTTCATTGATCCTATTTCGGATTTGCACTCAGGGAAATCAGAACATCCAGGGATTATCCCAAGTTTTGCGCACTTTATGAAACTGTGGCCCTCTGACCAATGCACAGCATCAGAAGTATTGTTGTGACCAGCTTGTTTGATGAATAAGTTGAAAGTAAAATGGTATTTGGATTTACTGTTGTTATCTTTTGTCTGATTTGGTGATTTTATGACAATGTTTGATTTCTGAAATGCAAATGAAATTCATTTATCGATGAATGTCACTTTGACTTTGTTGTTAGACTGAAACAGAGGAAGTTTAATCGGTGAATACTGGTTTTAGATTGCAAATTCAACTGTCACAAGAAGTGCGCACCTCTTCTGCCGAAGAACTGCCAGGGAGAATTGAAATGGAGCCCAGGCAGTGAGTTCTGCGTCTTCCTCCCTTCATGTACATTTCTGTTTCTGAGATTAGGTTTAAAAGGGCGATGTCAATTGGTAGATTTCAGAAAAAATGGCAGTAAGTTCTGTACTAAAGTTGCTGGTTTCAGATCGTAATTAAAGATTTTGCATTTGGTATTGAAAAATTTGTCACTTTAGTTTTGTCTGCAATTGTAAACTCAGGTTGATATGCTGGGGAGTGTGTGTGTGTGTGCGTGTGTTTGTGAACATGTTTTAGGGATGTCAGTTAGTCTAATATTATTTGTTCTGTCTAATGTTCCTGTTGTTTGATAAACATCCTTGAAAGTTAATAAACCATCATCAAGGCTATGATCAAAATTATAGACAGTCAAATGCAGCTATAAGCTTTAAGATGCTGGTGTAATTACGAGACATAAATTAGACAAGTGAGCTATAAATTTGAACCCTAACTTTGGTGATTGGTTTAGGAACTAATTTTATTTGTAGTTACCACCTGAATTTAGCAAGGGTAAGGTCAGTGAGATAGTGGTACATGTATTCGTTATAGAAATTCATATGTGATATTATTACCGGTAATATTCGGTTGTGTATTTTGTGAAATAGTTTTGGCTCAAGTAACAGCTACAGTTGTCATCATGAGAGCAGTGAACGTTTATTTATTTAGCGCTTTGCTGCAATTCACAGTGCCACTTTGGTGCACATTGTTTTACTGCTCTTAAGTCCACATTAGTGCTATGCGAGCAATCCCTTGTGTACTGCGTCAGATTAGTTTTAGTTCTTCTTTTTGCATGCTATATTTTAGCATTTTACGAGTCACAGGACAGCAACGACTTGGACAGTTCAAACGAGACAGAATCGGTCGTAACTTACGACCCTCGTGTCGATATTGAAGACGACGAAGATGATGTCGAACAAAAGAAGCCACCGCTAAGGTTTCATGCACGTTTATTTTGATTTTAGTTAGCTTATGTTTTCTATGTTTCAAAAAATATTGAATTTAAGGGTGTGTAATAGAATGCGAGTTTTATGCAGTTACAGTAGAACCTCGTTATATCGAATTTGCTTATATCAAAATCATGTTTATCTCGAAGTTTGAGTGCCGGTCCCGCCAAAACAGTGTTAATGATACAGGAATCGGATATATCGAACCTCGGATATATCGAAGTATTTATCGCGGTCCCTTGAACTTTGATATAACGAGGTTCTACTGTAGTTATAAGTTAATTTGTGAATTATTTTTGAATAATTTTATTTTCATCTTGTTTGCTTGACCGGGGAATTTTCCGTTTTGTAGCCCAACCACAAGTTCCAACATTCCTCTTATGCGAGTCGTGCAGTCGGTGAAGCATACCAAGAGAACTGGGTCGAAGATAATACGCGAGGGATGGATGGTACACTATACCAGCCGCGATTCTACGGTAAAAGGCAATTTTAGTTCGTTTCTGAAATTAACCACGTGTGGCCTTTTCATTAGAGGTTAGAATTGTTCAGCTCGCTTTGCCGCTTCAGTCATCGATAACATTTGAAGAATTTTGTCTTATTCTGTGTTTTTGTTTTCAGAGAAAGCGTCATTATTGGAAATTGGACGTTAAAACTATTACGTTGTACCAGGATGAAAACACTTCAAGATATTACAGGGTGAGTAATAACTGGTTACGTTTGCACTTGAAGATATTACGGGATGAGTAATAACCAATTACGTTTATGCTGAAAGATATGACAGGATGAGTGATGACCAATTACTTTTATTGAGGCTTATAAGAAGTTTGGAACCAAAGTGAATGTAATTATTATAATGTGGTTGTTAACCCCTTTATCAGCCATGACTCATATGTGCATCCATTTTACATTACGTTACAAATAAATGGCCATTAGAGGGGTTAACACACACACACACACACACATGTTAAGTCATCCTCAGTAAGGAGAAGGTGTAATTTTTACCACAGGAGATTCAACTGACCGATATAACACACGTTGGCCTTGCAAAGGACGTCACCATCGCCCCCGATGCGGATCGTAATCCGCACGTCTTTGAGATTCACATCAACGACACCGTCTACTACATCGGCGAAGATCCTTCTGTCGGATCGACCGAGGAGGTCGTGACGTCTGCCGAGAGTGGCATTGGCTTGGAGCAGGCGCTGTCCTGGGAAAGTGCCGTGCGCCAGGCGCTTATGCCTGTCACGCCACAGCCGAGCCTGGAGGCCGACAAAAGTAAGGGACTGTGAAGTAGATTGGTCGCAAAAAACCTTAGCTAAAGTCAAAGGCAATCGATGAATTCTATACTTGAAATACTAATTGTGTACTTGTATACTACAAAGAACTTAGCGTTTTAGCAGGTAAAATATCTTGTAGACTATGACATTTACCAAACAAACAAGGATATGGTATTTTAATCTAAGAACCCAAGTAAAATTAGTTTATATTATCTCCGATATGGCTTTTGAGTTTTATGATATCATGTTCTATCTACGCTTTACCATATCAGGTTAACTGTCTGTGGAACTATGCAGAATTTCCATGCTGTTTCTGTTGATGTAGATTCACAGGTGGCAAAGGCAGATGTCAAAGCTGAGGAGACAATGGTTAGTTGACTTGATGCTTCTAATCACATTACTATTACATTGGTAAAGATGAGTGAATGAAGGTGTGTAGGGGGGTGTGAGTGACAGACAGTCTCAGTTCTTAGTCTGGCCTCTTTTTTTCAACGTTTACATCTTCCATCAGCCTCTCTTTCACTCGCCTATCCTGTCGTGCCTTGTTTTGTTTTGCTATCATCAACCTTGGATGTCTTATTAATGTCTAATGAATGCATGGCAGTTGACATAATTTGCCCAGCCCAACCTCCCATAGTCTATAGCTGTGCTTATGATTTGTGCTATCGTATACCTTTGCCACTTTTGCTATGACATCTTTTTGAATACCGGTAATTGTAACAGAATTCAGTAAAAAGTACAATAATTCACAACTATTGAAATTAGCTTCCATTTTAAAATTGATTGAAAGTGGATTTTAATAGTTAATATTTTGTATTTGTTATATATTTCTAATGTATTGTTTTGTTTCTTCTTTTGTCATAGGATGTTAGTCAACTGTATCAAATATTTGCAGATGAAATTCTGGGTTCTGGTCAGTTTGGCATTGTTTACGGAGGTGAGGATTCAACACAAGAAACGGATCCAGTCAACTACAGGGCCTCATTTTATGGCCTCTGGGCCTCAAGCTAGGCCTCCTTTTATGGCCTCTGGGCCTCAAGTTAGGCCTCATTTTATGGCCTCAAGATCTCATACTAGCTATGGCCTGATTTATATCTGGTGAATCTATAAATCTCAGAAGTTTATAATTATTACAAAGCAGTGGAGGTCAGTTGGCCTCATTTAGAACCAGCATTAAGAACATTTGTTTTGAATTGTCTACTCTTGTCTGATTACTTATACTTATCTAATATATATATTTGTAATTTATGTGATTGTGATTTGTAGCAAAGTGTCGTAAAGATGATCGAGAGGTTGCTATAAAGGTCATTGATAAATTACGATTTCCTACAAAACAGGAAGCACAGTTGAAGAACGAAGTGGCCATTTTATGGGTACTGTAATTTATTTGTTTCAAGCACATTGAAAGGGTAATTTTTTTCGACTGTATAGTAGGCTCTAATTCTGTTTTCCCTGCTACAGCAGCTCATCTGAAAGCACTGGCAAGCATCCACAAATGAAAGCTGTTTTGTTTATGATGTTCAAAAAATATGGTGTTGAGTTTTTTTTTGGAACAACCCGCGAAGAATAAATGGTTTGGTGAAGTATTGCATTACACTGATCTCTAATCTTCTGAGTTTTCTTTACTGGAACTTATTTTCTGCTGTAATGTAATGCAATGAGACATTTATGTAGCACCTCTATGGATCATTGATTGTTTGTAAGAGTAGTTTTGTTGTCATGTAGGATCTTCGTCATCCAGGAATTATCAACCTGGAGAAGATGCTCGAGACAAACGAACGAGTATGTTGCAGTAATTTCTTTACTTAACCCCTTTACCGGCCATTTATTTGTAGCATAATGTAAAATGAACGCACATATGAGTCATGGCCGGTAAAGGCCAGCCATGACTCATATCTGTGTCCATTTTACATTACGTTACAAATAAATGGCCGGTAAAGAGGTTAAAAATTATCTCTTGTTCATGGTCCATACATATTTTGAAATTTTGGGTCGAATCTAGCAGATGAAATTTGCAAATTGGGTTTTTTATCTATTTTATTCTCGGTCAGGTGAAATAAACTGCCAGCTTGTCTAGCATACAGCAAAATGTTTCTTGTGCCACTACTTGTAATATCATACATATCGTAATAATACCCATCTGTGTGACAGAATCTAATTTATATAGCTTCAGTTTCAAAATGTTCCTTTGAATGCAACTCTGAGCAGATTTTATCTGAGGTCGTTGTCAAGTTTCACATGTAAAAAGATGAGTTAATTTTCAATGCATTTGTATTGTGTGTGTAAGATCGGCATTGCTTTGAAATTTCACGTTTTAAAGTGTTTGCTGTTTAGATATTCGTTGTGATGGAAAAATTGAAGGGTGACATGCTCGAAATGATTCTGTCAAGCCCAAAGGGACGATTGTCAGAGAGAGTGACAAAGTTTTTGATATCTCAGGTGATATACATTACAATAGAATATATTACGATAGCATACCTTAAGTTTTTCATAAAAGCTCATTAAGATTTCTTAGTAACACAACACTATTACAGATAGTTGCTGCTTTAATGGATGAAAAATAATAATAGAATCAGTCTGTATATTTGTGATTGTTTCGATAAATACCGAGTATTTAGCGAGGTATATTTTAGTACTTGCTACAATTTTAAACTCAATGGATTGGATTGTAGACAGCTTGATGGAAAGTCTTGTCTATTTTCATGATGCATGACAAAACAGCTTTGTTTTCTATGAATGTTTTGCCACAATCCCCTAAGTACTTGTTTGCTTATCATAGTACTTGTTAGATTGTGTACTATGCTTAACCAAAAACAAAATCATTAGAGTTGTAAGCAGTGAACGTAATTTGTCTAATGTTGTTGGGATTCGACAATTGCTTTTGATATATCGTATCTGAGAGTTCATCCTCTGTGGTGATTGTGCCGTGTTGTTCTCGGCATGTTACGTAGTTGTGTGCGCACGTGTTTTGTAGATTCTGATCGCGCTGAAACATCTCCACTCGCGCCACATCGTTCACTGTGACCTGAAGCCTGAAAATGTACTGCTGTCGTCCGAAACTCCTTTTCCTCAGGTATTTACTTTGCTATCTGTTCAGTCTCTGAGCTGAATCTAATATCCCACTCTACCTAGTTACTTTTAAAAGTATTCACTCTAGTAGTTGATACCAGTTTGTTCCCTTTATCTACTACTACTACTACAATATTCTTCATCTTTTCCTTTTGATGCCTAGTCAGGTTTATCTGCAGAACTTATCTGCAGATAGAGATAATTGGGAATAGTATTGGACTTTCGTAACAAGTTCACTTGTCTAGTATTGTGTCGTGTTTGCCTTTTTGACCTACCGGCTCTTATTAAATGGAGAATGTGTGAGATGTCATTGCATTTGATGTATTTGTGTCTGTATTGGTGCTGGATAATATAATTTCTGTCACTTTGCAAGTTTGTGGAATTGATATTATTATTATCCTTGTAAGTGAGGACTGGATTCTGAAGTCACTTGTGAAATGGGCGGTCATTATTGCTTTGATTTTTGTCTCTTAGGTTAAACTTTGTGATTTTGGTTTTGCTCGTATCATTGGAGAAAAATCATTTCGTCGGTCAGTCGTTGGAACTCCAGCTTATTTAGGTTGGTTAACTGTGTCTGTTTCTTATATAAATATATTATTGTCTGCCTCGTGCAGTGAGGCATTTAGCCTGAAAGACGTTGCTTGTTTGACAGAGGTATTGGTTTGCATTCAGAACATGGCAAATTGTATTGCTGTGATTTCTATGGGTATATTGTAGTAAATTCCAAGATATTATGTGATAGTTAGTGTGTTATAGGTCAAGGCCATTATCTGACTTATAGGTCAAGGTTGTTGACTCTGCTGGGGCTATTTTAGTCATTCTACTTGTTATTGTGCAGATGTTTGACCTTGTACCTTGTTTTATTGCTATATTATTTGCCATTGAAGATTCCAGTAACATTTTCAAAATTGTACAAATTGTTGAGCTGCTTTATAATTGACTGCAGAAACATTTGACTTATTTGTTGACGTGACTAATTTGTGCAGTGATTGGGTTGAGTTGATTATTAATAAAGTACCACAATTTGAAAAATTTGTGTTAAATCCTCTGTTCCCTTTTCGCAGCTAAAATATTTTTATTTTTGAAATTTTTGCAGCTCCAGAGGTTCTGAAGAGCAAAGGCTACAATCGTTCTCTTGACATGTGGTCTGTGGGTGTCATCATATATGTCAGGTGATGACTGTCTTGACAGATTGGACCCGACAGTTTTTGTCCGCTAACAGACATAATTCAAGTGTGTTTTGTATATTAAAATCTTTTATGGTTAGGAAGAAATTGTTTTTGTCTATATATTGTGCTATTGTGGTCATGGCACTTGAGCAGATACAGATTTATTTTGGTGTGTTATTTTTGAATTATTGCATTGCTCGTAAATTTTGCTTTTAGCCTGAGCGGAACATTTCCATTTAACGAAGATGAGGAAATTCCGGATCAGATCCAGAACGCTGCTTTCATGTTTCCTCCCAATCCATGGAAAGAAATTTCTCACGAAGGCAAGGTTTTATTGTTGAGCGTAAAGAAATCTATTAAGCTTAGAGACGATGTGGACGCCAGCTTCTTACGAGATTTGAAATTTTCATTTTAGACGTTCAGTTGAATCTGTCTTTGTGAGTCAGTATTCTTGGATTTAACAATGGACTAATACTGGTTCTTAATTTTGTTTGTGTGCAGAATTGTCTGATGGTAAATGGTTGTTGCAAGAATTGTGCTAAAGCCGCTAAAAACTGGAAATTTTCTGGCTTCACTTGTGATATCATACTGCGGTTTTCCTGTGCATTTCCTGCAACTGCTTTGCACTTTCTGCTGTAGTGTCTTAGTGAAGGTGTGAGTGTTATGAATGCGTGATTTTATCGTTTGTTACAGCAATTGACATCATAAGTCGCCTGCTCCAAGTCAAAATGAGGAAACGCTTTACTGCTGACAAGTCTCTCGCTCACATCTGGCATCAGGTCTGTGAGTTTAACATCGGTCATTTGAGATCTCTTGGCATGCTGCTTGAAATGTCTTCTAATGATATTCTACGGTGAAATTGGTCCGGTTATCTTCTGGATGCCAACAGTCGTGCTTGCTTTAGCGAGTAGGTTGATTCTGGTGACCAAATGCTTAGTTTTGTTTTCGTTGCGTTTTTTTAAGGACTATCAATGTTGGTGTGACCTCCGCAAACTCGAACAGCAAGTCGGCGAGCGTTATTTGACTCACGAGTCGGACGACGACCGCTGGGAGCAATACCGCTGCGAGCAGAAGCTGCCGACCTGGGACTTGTGCGGCCACGTGGGGGTCAGCAAGGACGACATCTTTAGTTTCAACAAGGTGCGCCACCTGCCTAATGCCAGGTAACCGGACAGATGTGTACATGCTAGCCCAACGCGGTCGCTGGGCACAGAGGGAAAGGAATGGCAAGGGCTGCTTGACGTGTCCTACATCTCACCACCAGGTGGCAGCACTAGTTGAAATCGACTGTTGTAGGTATTGATATGTCCTTTAACCGTAGTTTTAGTTCAGTAGTCTGTGTTTTTATCCACAGTAGGTGAACTACATGATATGCGGACGGCTGGAGCCTTTTAATGTAACAGGCTTTGTCTGCGTGGCGTTGGTGGACATTTAGCGGAGCAACTGTTCACATTTAGATGCCAAAGTTTTGTTGGACTATGATAAGTAACGGTGTCTAATGTGTTGTATTTTCTGTGGTCTTTCTACGCGTTTTGCGTTAGTCTTATGTGTGGCTACGGCTGCCTTTCTACGCGAGTTCGCTTGCATGCAGTGCTTTGAAAAAACCTTGTTGTTTTTTTACAGTGTTTTTTTGTTTTGAGGCTTTGGTATCAGTCTAGTTTCTTGTTCCTTATTTTACAGATTTGGTTGTGTTTGGTTTGAAATTTTCTGCCCGTTAAGCTCGTGCTGTACCTTGTCAGTTGTGCTGTTCCAATTCTGTAACACAGTGTAATTTAACCGAGATTTGTGGAACCAGTATAATCAAGTAAGTAAGTAAGTAAGTGGAGAAGGATCTGGCTTCTGTGAACAACTGATAGCCGTGTTTCTGTCGTTAAATTGTGCAAATTAATTATTTGTGTATCGCCATTTGTGAATATTAATCGTAGGGGAGCTAATCAAATCTCAACCATGATGCATTTGATGATTTTCTATAGTTAATCAGGATTTTGTTAATCTACAATTTTAGAAGATATCTTGTGGAAACATTGGCTTATTTTATATTTTGTATTGATATGGAAACTAGAAGGTCTGAATTAAACAGAATGAATGTTTTGTATTCTTTAGACATTTATTTAGAAATATATGATTATGTTTATTCTAATAATACATGGTAACTGCTGTTGTAGTAATTATGCTATGCTTAGTTATAACGTAAGTAATGTTCAACCTTGTTCGTTGAATTTCTTGAAATACAGTCAAATCTGATTAATGTTATACTATAAGAGGCTTTCAGTATGTTAAGGTATTATGGGAATGGCATTATTATGAATGGTGTTGGATTGTAAATTCTGTTGAATGAAGGAGTGGTGGGTAAAGATGGGTTTGTCTGTCCTTGGGATATTAGTTCCAGTGGTTAAAATTAAATTTTATCAGTCTAATTTTTTTTAATCTGCCTAGTTTCACTGATGCACCTGTAGAATGGTTTTCTAATTTCTTGTACTTTTCAAAGTTGTCTTTATTTAAGTTTTTGTGTTGTTAGCATTTTTGCTTCTGCTGATAGAGACTGATTCTTGACCGTAAGTGTAATATGGGGAGTCCTTTTTACTCCTGGTTACTTTACATGACTGTTAATGATGCTCATTAGTATTTGTATGGCTTACAGCATGTGTTTCTAAATTTAGCACAGGATAAGAAAATGCTTTAGATAAGAAACTTGCTGGATATATGCGCATACATCTTATCTAACTAAACAGACTGCAGTTGTTGTGGAGATGTAATAGTTATATTTAATTGTTGTTTGTTAGATTAGTTGTTTATTATTAAGTTCATTATTTAGAACATTATTTGCTAGTTTTGGTCTGATATATGCAAGAGGGAAAGATTTAGCATTTAACAATGTTGTGTTCGGATGCATGCATGTCTATGATAAGGGACAAAAGCTGGAGGAACAAAATTAGAAGCTGAAGAGGGAGGTTGTATGTGCGCTCGTGCAACTTGCATGTGTTCATGTATGTGTGTGTGTGTTATTTTTAGCCTATTGTATGTTGAATTTTAATTAATTGTAATTATTCAAATGAGCTGTGTTGTGCATTATGATTGGTCTTCTTTGTGATGCTGTTTGCAACTGCCACCGGAATTTTAGTCCTTTGTTTTGTATTATTATTCAAGGGTTGGTTGGTATTTCTTGAACGTTGGCTATATGACTAGTGTTTGTTGAGAGGATATCTTGTGTCTCACGTGGTTGCTATTTTTGTGTCATATTTGCTTTTTGTAGTTAATTCATTAAGGAGAATATCTTGGGTGCCTGAAATTTGTGAATGGCTTCTTTACAAGTTTAGTTTTATTTCCATTATGATTGTTTATTGACAGCAGTTTTTCTTATATCATTGATACTTGGACAATTTAACTCCATTTATTGGTTTTCATTACCTTCTCTTGGCATTAGATTAATTATTAGTATTTTGGTTTAGTTTAGCGAACAAATACGATATGTGTCCACGCAGATAAATCTATGCTAACTTTTGCCATAAGTGGCCATATTGTTGGATTGACTTCTATGTGCAAATGATGTCAGTGTCACTCTGAAGATTGCATTTTACTTTTTAAAAATAAAACATGGACACATATTTTGCCAGTTTTTTTGCCGTGCATTTCTTTGTTTTGGTGCATTTTCCCTTTGTGTGCTGCTTGGTTAGATTACAGGTCTTTGGCAAAGGGCTTAGGTTTCTATGGGCGGGCAAAGGTACAGTTTTCTGTGGCTAGTGTCAAATGTTTGGGGGGAATATTACGTTCAGCTACTTTAAACTCAGATTGCACGGGTTAGACAGACATCAGATTTACATAATTTCTAACTTCAGAGTAATTTCTGTGCATGTAAATGTTTTATTACAAACTTATTGTTACAAATTTGATTGACTTATGGGCTAAACTTATTATTTTGGATGATTCATTTGCATCTATTGAGTAGTTTATGGTCAAGGGTTGTGAATTGGAATGCTTTCATGGAGCAGAGGTTGTAGCTGTTGTTGTTGTTATTCTTGTGTAGCACTTAATTTGCTGTCTTTAGCTTTGTAGGTTGGACAATACATGTCTATTTTTTGGTAACCTTATTTCCTGTTAGTGTTCTGTTACTCTTTGTATTTTATGTTGTTGTTGTTGTTTCTTTATTTGTTCTTATTTCTATCTGGATTTTGATAAATTGAGAAGTTCTTCTACTACTACTACTACTACTACTACTACTACTACTACTACTACTACTACTACTACTACTAAGTATTGTTGATTGTTTACAGTGTTAAGTTGAATTCACTTAAGTGCATATCAGATAAGTGCATACTCTGCTTATGCGGTTGATGTCCCAATTTGGTCTAGTGCATATTATGGTCATTTTTCTTAGGCATGTATCTCAGTTAAGTGCATAAGATCAACATACTCTTGAGGCTCCATTGCCCATGCTTTTATTTTTTATGTGTGTTTTTAGCTCGTAGACTCTTATAGCATGTAGGTCAGAAGACATCAAACTCATGTCCTGATGTAAATAATGCCTGCATGTGACCGTGTGTAATGATCATCTCAAATGCATAATGAAATTTAGTAGATAATACTGTAGTAATGATAACTAACTTAATCATGTGCCTGTTTCATTTTTCCACAAGATATATATGTATCCTTTTTTATTATATTTGATTAATTATGGTTTACTATACATGGATGAAGTGAAGCTTGCTTTAGTTTGGAAAAAATAATTATTGTAGTCTTAATATAGTTTATTGTTTTCAGAATATTTTGTTTTAATGACTTAAAAGGCAAAGTTTGCGTGGTTTTGAGTGCCAGCCAGTGGCGGCTCCAGGATTTGGCAAGTTGGGGGGCCGTTGGGGTGGCAACTTCTAATCATGGGGGGCCAATCATTTGTTGTTAGGTCTGTAGTATTAAGTACAGTAGCGTCATTTCACACTTTTCTTGGGGGCGAGAAAATTTTTTGCAAAATTTTAGGCAATTTGTGCAATTTTGTTTGCAATTTTTGGGCCAATTTTGGCAAAATTGCAATTTTTAATTATTTTTTGGTAAATTTTTATATATAGTATAGTGTATATATATATAGTATAGTATAGGGTCTCAACAGGGGGGGCCACTGGGGGGGCAGTATCTCAGTAGGGGGCACGGCCCCCCCCCCGGTGGAGCCGCCACTGGTGCCAGCGGTGTGCGGAAGAGAAATGTTTCAGGCTTGAACCTTTATAGTATCGGCAGTAGGTGGAATATCAATGTATTGTTGGATTTTTGTGAAAGTCAGGAAGTGATTGTTCGAACAATTACCGTCATATTCTCATCTGTATTGCATGTTCTTTTCTTCGTTCTTTATATTACGTCCTGATGTATCTGTGCTGCTGTAGCGTACAATTCTTGCATGTATCAATATTCTAGGTTGTTGCATTGATGACATAAATTCTGATGTAAACGGCGTAAATTTAGTTTCATAATACGCAGTATTGGCATAGTTGGGAGTTGTTCAATTTCATGTTTGAAAAATGCGCTCCTTCTAGCGAGTGACATGACATTACTTTCAAACTCTTCGGACTCTAAGTCTAATTTTAAACGGCGTACGCTCAAATGATTCCAAGGTTTAATAGTTAATATTATTGCTTATCATTAGAGGCGCACAATTGCCGATGTAAAAGTCGTAAAAGCGCAGAGCGATTATCTTGACCGCCCTATAATTCTCGGAGAGATCACCAACTGATTTGACTCCGACCTTAGCCAAAAGTACCCATTGGCGTAGCCACGGGTGGGGGCGGGGGTCGAGCGCCCCATTCGGATCGGGACCGGTCGTAAGATTCGTCCAAAATCTGCGAATAGTTGCAGGAGTATCCGAGTAGGGTCTAGGGGTAATTTGTTGAAACTGTCAAATGATGAGAATGTAACGCTATAGGGTAAAATGTGAACACAGTGACATAGTCATACGGATATGTTTTTTTAGTTTACTAGTTGCAGAATTTTTATAGTGAAAACGAGTCCGTAAAAATTGTGCAGAATCTAATTATTTGTCTGTAAATTTTATTTAATCGAGTTGGTCATCCTGGGAGTCAGAGAGTGGTAGGCCTAATTGAAAACAGCAGAGGCGTAACTAGTAATTATGACGGACCTAAGGCACTTTCGATAGGCCCTGGTAAATTTCTATTTAGCGATTTGAGTGTTTTAGGCAGATGGCGCTTGTGGTCTTCACGCCATCCACTTCATGTAGTTTTAAGTTTGATCGATTATTTTTAAGAAGATTATATTGACATCTGTAGGCCTAGCCTGACAGAGTAAAGTCAAAAAGACAAATAGGCCTATTTAATTTTGATTTTAAACTTCTTAATCAACATTTAAATATAGCGCGTCATCCCAGTGTACAGGGCCGCCGAGAGAAATTCCGGGCCCCGGAACAAAAATATTTGCGGGCCCTTGAGAAAAATTTATCAAGTCTCCGAAATACCCGACAAGAAAAAAAACGTTATCAACTCTCAAAAACAGCCTGACAAGCAAAAAAGCTCATCGTCACCGGATCTGGGCCCCTGAAAACTCCATGGGCCCCGGGACAATGTACCGGCTGCAACCCCCTCTCCTCGGGCCTGCCAGTGTACTAGGCCTATAGCTTGAGTTCACAATTTTAGCCACACAACAACAATAATAACAGCGTTAGGCCTATAGCAACATTGTCAAGATTTCTGGTTCTCATATATTTTGCCAGCTGCTAGGCCCAGAACTCACAATTGTCGCTCGTATTTTATATTAAAAACCGAAGATCATCGACTCGTGCTTCGCGATGTGTTATTTGCTGACAACGTTGTAAATTTTTATCCTGTTCAGTACTATATTTTGGTGCTGCACTGGCCAAACAAGGCCTACGGAATGATCAGCTTAGAACTCAATGCTGTCAATGAATCTGAGTCAGGGCCATATTAAGGCGGGGGTTGAGGGGGTTGAGGGGGTTGCAGCCCCCGGCCCATCATGAAAATAGGCCCACCGAATTTTGAGATAACCTTTTTTGCTTGTCAGAAGGATTTGGAAGGGAGAAGACTTTTTTGCTTGTCAGAGATTTTGAGTATCGGCGACGGCCTTTCTTTTTTTCTTTTTCTCAGCCCCCCCCCCGGCCCACTCAGACCTTAATCCGGCCCTGATCTGAGTGGTACACTTTGGTGCTTAGTAAAGTGCACGATAAGCTTATTACACAGCGCAGTGGTTAATTAACTAGGCTTCGCATTAGACTTTAAGTTTCTCGTCTAAAGGTTATTTAAAGTAAGCCACATTAGCCACATTAGCTTAATTATTTGCTGCAAACATGTCTTAGGCCTAAGGGCAGATGTACTAAGACGGGTTTATCATATTTTCATCAGATGGACCTATGACACTGGTTTACTTCTAAATTTTTAGAGAGAGAGAGAGAGAGAGAGAGAGAGAGAGAGAGATGTTGCTTTGAAAATGCAGCAGTTGGCGTATAGGCTAATCGCAATGTCTGAGACCGTATGTCATTGAAGATCAGAAACCCTGAATTAAAATGGCAAAATCCGACGAAGACGAATACGTAAAACTGACGCTGATCGACGACTTAGAATCGATTAAACTGAAAATCGAAAACAATAATAATTTCGAGTCCTCCGTAATCGGAGAAGGCGGTGAAGGAGGATCGGGTGCGTCGTTATATCACGAGGGGAGCAACAGCACAATGCTCTTGATTCGGTCTCGAGAACGATTTGTTCGATTCTTCGAACGACATTCGAAATCGTTGAAACGCCTCTGTCTGTTGGTCGTCTTCATCGGATATTTTGTCTACTACGGCTTTGCCATGGCCTACAGCGTCAGCGAGGCCACCGCCCTGACCGTGTTTACCTGCCTCGGGGTGGTTGCCATAGCAGCATATTGGTGCAACGAACTTTTCGGGAGTCAGCTGAAAAGTCTTGCGCTGGATCCAATAAAAGCCCGTCTTAAAGATCACCGGGAATTGATCATGTGGCAAGTTCCGTCTTAATAGCAGGAGGATAGTTTCTAAATATAATCGTAACTGCCTATAGGCTTAGTAATCTTTTTGCCAACAGGTTTTCATTAGATTACATTTAGACTCGCTGGATTGTCAGAAATTATGGTTTGGTTTGCCAAGTTCTCGTAACATATTTAGCAGACTATGAGACTCAGTATGAGTAGGCCTATATTGCGATAAACTGTTGCCGTATTAATAGCAAAATTGAAATCATCACTCTATGCCTACTATCCATCTGTCGGCCGCAATTCATGTTTTCATCACCCCATGAAAATACTTTGCTGCGACTGCCTACCTGGATCTTCAACTTTGACCACCACGGAAAATGGATTTAGCCCAGATTGAGTGCTCGTGCAGGCAGCTCTAGGAAAACTTTTGTTTCATTCACTTACTTACGTAAAGTACAGTAACTTTGTCAAAATAAGGAATAACATTATAGATACTTGGATCAGTAATTTCAATCTTAGTCGTAAACAAAGGTTTGGTCTCGTAGTAGTAGCAGTAGTAGGCTTGTAGTAGTAGTAGTAGTAGTAGGTAGTAGTAGTAGTAGTAGTAGTAGTAGTAGTAGTAGTAGTAGTAGTAGTAGTAGTAGTAGTAGTAGTAGTAGTAGTAGTAGAAGGAGGAGGAGGAGGAGGAGGAGTGGTAGAAGTGAAATGATTTTTCCTATGATTTTTTTATCCCAGGATATTTTGGACCGTTCTTTTCTCTGGGTCTATGTTAGTCATCTTCTTGTGGATCATAGAATCGAGTCAACAGTTTCGCAGTTTCGTTGGAGCTGTAGTCTTTCTCCTCGTTGCTTACGTCACTTCGAAAAGACCAGACAAGGTATAGAGACTTGTGTCTAACCGGACGACTATGGGACCGTCCATAAAGTACGTCACGCTCGAGGGGGTGGGAGGGGTCTAAGAAAGTGTGACAGGTTGTGACGGGGTAGGAGATAAGGACCACCGTGACGTCACACTTTCAATATAAATAAAACTTTAAACCTGGTAGGAGGAGGAGGTACAGTAAAGACCCTTTTAATAATTGCTCATTGGCCCTTTTTGTCAGAAATACATAAAATTTTAGGTCTCAGTAGTATTCGTCATCATTGCTGGAAGTTGAATATCTGGTTTGCTGCTGAAAATTGAAAGATGAACTCAAATTATTAAATAGAAAACTTTCGTGACGTAATTTATGGACGACGCCTTAAGGGATCCGAGATTCACAACTGTCAAAATAGCGTAACGTATTTTATGGACGGCCCCTATTCTGGATAAACTCCATTTTAGGATATGCGTCAGGGTGAGAATCGAATCAATCAATCAATCAATCGATTGCTCTTATCGGGCCTGGTCATCAAGTCTACGGCGGTCGATCGGCGATCGCGGCTTCGCTCAAGACTGTCGTCAACTGGTTGTTCCTCCTCCGTCCAAGACAGCTGTCTTCGGTGACAGATCATTCCGGAGGGGCAATCCGAGTCTATGGAACTCTCTGCCGAAGAACGTGACAATTGTGACCTCCCCTGATTTGTTTATCAAGTGCCTTAAGACGCATATGTTTAATATCTCTTATAATGTTCATTGTTAAGCGCTTTTGACTTTAGTCTTCACTATGCTTACTGCGCTCTATAAATTGTCTTAATAATAATAATAATCGATTGATCTATAGGGCCTAATATTCGAAGATGCAGTTTGATCTTTTCTTATGCGCTAGATAAGGATTGCCCGATATTACACAAGCCTACGGCATGGTTATCCTATCTAGATAATATGGCCAAATCCATAGCATGATGTTGTTATTATCAGATACAAATATTTCCAGTCAATTGAGAAATTTGAGGGCAACTTGAGACCCTTCGAGTACTATAAATAGGCCTAGAACTACCGGTTATGCAATTTTAATGTATAGTTTCTCATGAATTGTTTGGCGCTACTGTTTTGAGAGCTTAATACACACATACACATATATATATATATATATATATATATATATATATATATATATATATATATATATATATATATATATAGGCCTATATTCGGCCTTTTCTTTATGGTTTTTCCATTATGTTCTCAATCCTTTTGTATTCTTCCCTGTGTTCTTCTGAACAAACGGCTTTGCGTGTTTGGGTGTATGGTGTTGCTGCGTTGTTAGGCGTCTGCCAGACAATAGACCGGCCGTTCTTGGCAGGCTAAAAATATGTCTATTAATGTATCCGGAATGTTAAAAGCGCAGCGAAATTCGACACACAGCGAAGACCGCTTTGATTTCCACTGTAGCAGACATGCTGTAACTGTGACCCATTGGGGGGGGTCAACAATTTTCCAGGACCCCTCTCTTCTTGAGTCCTTGGCGTGTGTCTGGTTTGAATAATCGTGTATTTTTTCATTAAAAGGTTCAGTGGCAGTACGTTGGCATCGGGCTGTTCGCTCAGTTCGTACTAGGTCTGTTGATTCTTCGTTGGCCAACCGGATACCAAGCGGCCTACTTCCTCTTCAAGGAGACCTTTCAGTTCGGCTTCTACTATCCAATGAGTGGAGCCGCGGTGGCCTACGGAGACCCCTTCTTCCTCTTTCATCCAATGGCGATGTTTGTAAGTACGCAGGCCCTTGGGGGGCAGTGTTTAATCTAGACTGTTGGACTTCGGGGGAAAACTGAAAAAGCCGGGGGCAAAATGAAAAAGCCGGGGGGGGATTCTGCTAGGGGCCGCTGTTAGTCCATGTAGTATTCCAAAATTTCCGGGGGGAATTTGAAATTTCCGGGGGAAAAAGGCAATTTCCACCCGGAAACGGCCTAGATTAAACACTGGAGGGGGGGTTAGAGGTCGAAAGAGACCAGGGCCATTATTATTCAAATGTCCTGTCCTTCGTTCCCCTAGCGCGTAAGGTAATTAGGCCTACAGAAATAATTTTTATAGGCCTATTATTTTGAGGCCCCTTTTCAAACAGAAGACCGGGCCATGTGACCCACCTGATCCCCTCCATCTGATAGGGCCTGTAAGTAGGCCTACGTTTTAGGGATTCGATTATACAATCAGCATTGCACCGTAGGACTACTGTCATGACTGCATCATGTCACCTGATTTCTACAATGAAAACTTTACCAGATTGGCAGTTGATTGGTAGCTGGGTTATCTTATGTATTTTTATGTGGGGCCTAGATTTTTGAGTGTATTCGAGTGGTTTTATGAGAGATTTTCTTCTGTTTTAGGTTTCTTCGGCTTTGATCTACGCCGTTTGCGTCTTGGGAATTGTCTACAATCTCTTTCGCGGAGTTTGTACACCAATTTGCTTATCTTATCTAAGAATTTATCGTTAAGTATGCGTCAGTATAGGACCTATAGAAGTTAATATTGCTAAACTTAAACAACGCATGGGCCAGTCTACTGTATTCAGTTGCTTTTAGACTTTAGTTCTCACAGAGATTGAACACCACAGTGCAAGATTATTTTGCGAAAATTTCATGTCCCCAAGAATCTGTGGTCTCTCTTTCCTCATAAACAGGCGATAAACATAACTAATTTAAACTGTTGTTAAAGTAATGTAAGTAAAGTAAGGGGCGGGAAGATAGATGAGTGGTAATATCACTGGGCAGGCACGTTGTTACCTATAGGAATTATTTGTTGTTACCTAAAGGAATTATTTACAACAGGTTCATTCTTGTTTATCGTAGTTTATCGTTTATTTAGATCATGGTGTCAGCAGGGTGCGATTTGTGACCTGGAGCAGTGGGGGGAATATGTCGAGCTTGGGGGATGTAGTTCTTGGAAACTGTAGCAGTGGGGGGATGTAGTGGTGGGGGATGTAGCAGTAGGGGGGATGCAGTTGGGCAGTGGGGGGAGATTCCCCCTTCCCCCCCGCAAATCGCGCCCTGGGTGTATGCCTATTGGGGTGTATTTAAATTAGGTCTAGTGTTTCGCTTTTTTTCTAGATTCGTTTGGTGAAGGAAGTCAAAAGACGGTTTCCATATTCGACCAACTCCCAACTACATCTCAGTCTCGTCGTATCCCATGCGGTCGCCTCGTCCTACGCCCTGACCTTCATTTCGATCACAGGGGTCAGTATATGCCCCTCCGGGCCCCCCCCACACTTCAGAAAAAACGAGCACTGATAGTTGATTAATTAACGCGCTATTACTATATGAGCTTTATTTTTTACATTCTTTTGTAAAGCAGGTCGGGTCTATTATAGAGAAATGCAGTAGAACTGTCGCTAAGTAGGCTACTTAGCGACTCGGTAATTTAGTACGTTTTTCCGTGGTAGGCCTACGTAATATCCAATGCCATCCAAAACGGAAACGCGCGACACGCGGGACCGTACATTGCCGGTACTTTATAACCGAGTATTCGCTATAACCGAGTTGGCTGCAACGAAGTTCAACTGTATTTCATAAAATAGAATGGAGTTTGAGCGTTTCATATTATATGACACGCTGTGTAGGCATAATTATAGGCCCAATCTTTGATGTTACTGTTTTTTTATTCTTTGTTCTTCCAGGTAAACGTGCATCACATTGTCACTGGGATGTTCATGTGCATTCCAGCGGCTGCTTCGTTTTCGCTCATCAATTTCCCGAACACAGAGAAAAGCTCTTACAGCAAAGAAATCGATATAGTCAAAGATGCCAAGTCAGCAATTTTCATTCTCTCTCTCTCTCTCTCTCTCTCTCTCTAAGTATTGGTCTTTCTAGTGACAGCCAATTGGTTCCATGTAGACGTAACTGTTTTATTTATCTAGCGCTTTGCTGAGTGCCAGTGAAAGTCCTAAATGGTATCTGATACAGTGATGTTTTTCCAGCAATTTGTTAGGAATTCAGCACACACACTAGATTTGAAAAAATCCTACAGATAACTGAATAAAATGGGCCTCGATCTACTGGAAATTCCACTCAATTCTATGGGAATCATTCTCGAGGAGTAATTGGAGCTTTCAGTAGAAACTACGAGAATCCCGTTGGCGTTTCTGTTTCCAGGCCTCGCACGACGTCCAACATGTTCGTGATCGGGGCGAAGGGCTGTTTCGTGGGGGCGAAGGTTGTGGCTCTAGTCTACGCCCACTGTCTCGCCTACATCTCCATCTACGCTCTCCTCGACGCCGTCTACGCTTGGCTCGCTGGTAGAGTGGGGTTCACCACCAACATTGTGGTAGATATCACGTGACGTGGTTTTCTGACCCGATTTATATAGCGCCATGTTTTCTTGATTGTATCACAATAGACAATATTTTATGACCAGTGGCAAAAGCCCCAAAATGCGGCCATAGGCGTAGACTTCCATTGGAAATCTAAATTCGAAGCCCCCACTTTTTGAACGACTATCGTAGGGAAAAGGAAGATATAGGGGTTTGGGGACCCCACTTTTTCATCTGAATTTACGCCAATGGGTGCTGCGTGACCAAATATTGCTTTGTGCATGCTATTGTGTGCAGTGGCGGCTCCACCGGGGGGGCAGGGGGGCCGTGCCTCCCCTATTGGGTGCCTGGCCTCCCCAGTGGCCCCCAGTTGGGACCCTATACTTAATGCTACATACATTAAACAACAAATGGTTGCCCCATGATTAGAAGTTGCCACCCCAACGCCCCCCCCCCCACTTGTCAAATCCTAGAGCCGCCACTGATTGTGTGCGGCCGCTTTGTCAGGTATATATCCGCTTCGATTTCGCCGTTATTCGCCACCGACACGCCAGAGCACGAGTGAATCTAATCTAATCTTAAACTTCTATAGCGCCACTTTCATAATGCACAGGAGCATCAACCGATGGCACACCAAATCCAAATCACTAAAGATCCAGGTCAAATCCAGGGTAATCTTTACATTACGCAGACAAAATGATTACTGCATATATATATAGGGTAAAGAGTTTGTGTGTGTGTGGTTCAGGAGACCCTTGGCTATGCGTTCATGCCGGTTGCCTACCTGATGGGCGTCCGATGGGAGGACTGCTACGTGGTCGGGTGTCTCGTGGCCGAGCAGACCTTCGGCCTCGTCCTGCCCGCCTTCGGTGGATTGGGATACAAGATCTCGATCAACGCAATGGCTGTACGTGCATATGGCGCTTAACCCCTTAACCGTGTATTTAATTGTAACTCAATGTAAAACGGACGGATATATCCGGGATCCCCAGTTAAGGGGTTAATCTGCATTCGATTGTTGAAAGTCTTCGATTTGTCTTTAATTCAATTTGTAATTAAGCTAGAATCGATGACATTGAGAACTTGGCTTATGTAGATTACCAGATCAACCAGTCTATCGATCAATCAATCAATCAATCAATCAATCATATATTATAGGCCTAGTGGACAGTGGCGGCTCTAGGATTTGGCAAGTGGGGGGGCCGTTGGGGTGGCAACTTCTAATCATGGGGGCAAACCATTTGTTGTTTAATGTGTGTAGCATTAAGTATATGGTCCCAACTGGGGGGGGGGCACTGGGGGGGCCAGGCACCCAATATGGGGGGCACGCCCACCTCCCCTGGACTCCCCGGTGGAGCCGCCACTGCTAGTGGATAGGCCTATCGCACTATTAGACCTACTTTTGAATGAATAAGACCATTCTCTAGATGTCAACTGTACAACGATCAACGGCCGACTGCGCCGAGCAATCGCTAGCCCAGTAGACTTAATTTTGCTCTCAGCAGCCCACAAAAGACCAGCCCTGATGTCACACAGTCAGGCGACAGGATGCATGCACTAGCTAGCTCTAGAACAGCGGTTCTCAACCTGTGGGTCGCGACCCCGACGGGGGTCGAATGACAATTTTCCAGGGGTCGCCTGCAGAGAACATCGGAAATATGGGGCTGTCTCTTTTTTGATGCGTAAAACTTGTTATTATACAAAATTTCCCATTAGGCCTAGTAGTTACTAGTTTTTTTAAAAACTATAATTGTCATTCGAGGATAGACATTGCAGACAATTGAATCAGAATGATTTCAAACATTTTAACTGTTGTAGAATTATCATTTTTAACAGCTTACGAAAATATTGTTACGGTTGGGGGTCGCCACATCATGGGGAATTGAGCTAAAATGGTCGCGGCCCTAAAAAGGTTGAGAACTGCTGCTCTAGAAGATTATCAAGACCACACATAATACGATTAATTGGTTTGTCCAAGAAATACGATTCCTATGAAGCATCGAGTGAGGGAAGGTAGGAAGAGGAGGGGCGAAGGAAAGAAGACCACCCAAGTATTTTAAACATAGTATCAAAGTGATGCTGGCGCTACATAATCCAAGTTACTCAAAACGTTAAACACTTAAACACTAGGCCTATGCATTATCAATAAATCGTTTGTTTAGTCGTTCTTTCGTTCAGTCAATCGCTGTTTTTTTTTCTTTCCCAGGCGGACACCGCTGTTATAGCCACTCATGCGCTGCTCGGCTTCTCCGTCTTCGGTACTTTGGCCATCTACATGGGGGTCTTCCGGGCGGTGGCGATACGGCATCGCCCCCGCATGATGTCCATCTTCCCGAGGGCGATGTTCAACGTTCACATCGCCTGCTTCTACGCCGCCAGCGTCGCCGTCGTCCTTTCGCCCGACTCGGAGTACGCCGACCCGGGAACGACCAGTCCACGCCGGCTGCTCGTCTCGTGGGTCATCAAGTCCCTGCCCAGCTACAAGGACTTCATAAGCGCCGCCGGTCAGGAATGAGGAGGAGGAGGAGGAGGAGGAGGAGGAGGAGGAGGGGGTGGATCTGTATCGAAAGATAATACCTAAATAGTTGTATAATAATAATAATAATAATAATAATAATAATAATAATAATAATAATAATAATAATAATAATAATAATAATAATAATAATATAACAACAACAACAACAACTGTAGGAAGCGAAAACGACTGTATGCTATAATGCCTATAATGCCTATAATGCCTACTTCAAGGGTATTGCATAGTATGCGCACCTGGGAGTTTGCGCACCCGTTGTTTGCGCACCTGTAGTATGCGCACCAAGTTAAGTTTCACCGGTTAATAACATTGCGAACCGCTGGTCTCTGGCCTAGGGGTCGTCCATAAATGACGTAACGCGCCTATAGGGGTGGAGGGGCAGAGACGTCATTTCACTGTTTTCAGGAGGGCAAGACACTTTCGACCTGACAAGTTTGCGAAAAGTTGACCCTTTTTGCTTGTCAGTCATTTGTTTTACGATTAGTTACTTCAGATTACTCGACACATCAAGCACTCCTTCTTTAGGGGCTGCTGACCTTTTTTATTGCTTTCCAGTGTATTTTTACCTACTTAGCCAGCCAATTGGCATGTAAAAACTAAATAACACAAACATTGGCGAAACATTTTTTTCTCCCTAAAAATCAGGGGGGCAAATGTCCCCTGCTCCCCCAAATGACGTCCCTGTGGAGGGGTCAGGAAATTTGTTACGAAGTGTGATGAGGGCAAGAAGAAATGAAGTCACGGGCAACTACCCACCCCCTCCCGGTCTCCCCAAAGGATAACTCATTATCGGGTTAGGGTTAGGGTTATGGAAACAAGGTATTGAGACCTCCTCCCCTCGTCACACTTCGTAACAAATTTCCTGACCCTTTCCCCTAGGCGCGTTACGTCATTTATGGACGACCCCAAAATGCAAGGTATTTGTTCGCGTTGTTATTAACCGTTGAAACTTAACTTGGTGCGCAAACAACGGGTGCGTAAACTACCGGTGCGCAAACTACTGGTGCGCAAACTCTCAGGTGCGCAAACTACTGGTGCGCATGCTAATGTAAACTTGAAGTCAAGCGTTCATGTAAATACGGATGCTCTTAATTGACAGTTGATAGGTCGTGGTCAAAATGACTTTCGCTGACCCCTATCTGTTGACCTTGGATTTTTTAATGATTGAGACTCAAAGGATCAGGAGGAGGTGCTGTAGGCCTAGGCCTACCACCAACACCGACTGTAGCGACATGGGCGTCCGGAGGGGGTACAAGGGGGGTGCAATTGCACCCCCTGGAAAAATTGTGGAGTCATGAAAAAGTAAAATTGCTTGTTTCTCTCACCACAAAACCCTGTTTTGCACCCCCCCCTGGAAAATTTTGTCGTTTCTTTCGCCACAAGACCTTGTTAAGCACCTCCCTGGAAAAATTTCTGCGGACGTCGATCCATGTGTAGCGATCGTATAACCAATATTCCAACGAATTTGTTAAATATAAAGGATCTTTACTCGAGACATTTTTAGGCCTACTGTTAGCCTAATTCTGTTTCTAAAGTATTTGTGTTATAACGAAGCTTAGGCCCCGGGAAGATGATAAAAAATTATCCTACAATTGCGGGCGCAAGGATCAGTAGCCTAGTGCTGTAGAAGATGGACTAAGCGAAGAATACACAATATAGGAAGATCTGAACCATCAAGTGCGCACTTGAAATTTCAGAATATAATAATGTGGAAAGACAAAGAAATAGGCCTACGTTGAGAACAAAACTAAAGTTTTAAGGACTTCTAATTGGTGGATATTGATTGCTAAAAACGTCATCGCTACTTCTTTGTGTTTTATGATTCTGTAACGTCCTAAGACCAGTGTTTATTCTAGGCCTTCTCTGGGGGAATTCCCCTCCCCAGTTTTAACCTCCCCAATTTTTTATATGTTGGCTGGGGATGTAAATTTCCCTCCCCCAAAGTGTGGAGACTCAAACCTTGTCCCCCAAATATTTCAAAATCCGCCCCCCAATGTCAAGGTGGCTAGAATAAACACTGTCCTAAGATCATAGTACTCCAAATGTCCCACAAGCAAAAAAGGCCACCACTACTTTTTGTGCTATTTTGCATCTGTAACGTTCCAAAAAGTCCAACAAGCAAAAAATGCATCATTAGTTTTTTGTGCTTCTTTAACGTCCTGAAAAGTCTGACAAACTTATGTGTTCTGTGTGGCCTTAAATTCTTTCCAACTGATCTGGTATCCCTAGGAGGGAGTCAAGGCAACTCATTTAGATCTATCGTCCAACCCAATAGGAAATGATGGAAGGAGAGAACGAAGAAGAAGAAGAAGAAGAAGAAGAAGAAGAAGAAGAAGAAGAAGAAGAAGAAGAAGAAGAAGAAGAAGAAGAGGAGGAGGAGGAGGAGGAGGAGGAGGAGGCGGAGGCGGAGGCGGAGGAGGAGAGAGAGGATGACTAGTCATAATATGAGATGAGCTACTTAAAACTTGGCATGATTTAAAGTGGCTTAGAAGGCATCTACTGCCTGTGTGAAAGCCACTAGGGGCACTAACGGGGCTTGAACCCGCTCCGTCAGCCCGACGCTCCAGCACGTAACCCACTCAGTCATCTTCCGCCCCTAAGAACAGCTAAGTACAGATACTGGTTAAAGCAAACATACAGGAGTCAGATTCGTAGTTTATGATGCTAGTGTGATTTAAGCGGTTTAGGAGGCTAAGTAAGCCTGTGTGAAAACCACTTACTTACTCTGCAGTTTTGTTACTTTACAAGTTTACATACTTATTCACTTGCCTTTTTTAGGGCTTTTATAAATAGAACATCACGTAATGCAAGTCTATTTTTAGATCTTCGACGCATGCGTACTGTCGAGTTCGCCATATTGCTGAATTTCGTTTTGATTTGTTTACGAAAATAAATCCGCTTCGGAGGGAAATTGTCGGGTCTGTTATCGCTATATCCCCCGCAACAGAATCACAGGCAACACAAATAACAGTAGATAAGATTTTTTATCTATACGTTTTTGTGAACAAAGAGATAAGCAAACGCTATTTTGAATGTGATTATTTTTGTAGCGCAAATCACACTGGCGCGAATACCTTAGTAAGTAAGTAGGGAGACTCATTGTTTTAGTCGACATTTTGACGCAGCTTCGTTTTATTGGTTCACAAATGAACCGTTTGTAATTTGTTAACAGCAACGTTTGTTTCCTTATTTTTTATTTTCATCTTTAATTATTAATTATTAATTAATTAGTCTAAATGGCTTTACTTTACAGCACATTAAACAGAGCAAGCGATCATATTTCTTGATTGATTCTGATTTAACTTATTAATTTGATTCTTTATGTTCCAGAGATAAGTAAGGCAGATTTTTAAATTCTATTGAAGAGTTTATACTTATTTTTATTATTATCTACGACAATTTATATAGCGCAGTAACATAACTGGAGCTAAAGTCAAAAGCGCTTTACAAATGAGTCACTTATAAGAGATGTTAAATAAGTATTTAGCATCATGTATTAGTTCTACAAATTTTGAAATTACTGGTCATGTTATGATTAAAGTTGTTAATAGTTAAAGGCCAGAAATGATGTTTTTGAGAGGAGTTACAGTATTCACACTTTAATTCTTTCAGCTGTTTAAGTGTTTCCTATTAATGGTTAGTAAATTATGATTCAACTTTTAAAATGTGTTTGATCCTGAGATGTCTGTAGTTCAAATCATTTGCAACATGAGACAGACTTTCTAATTGACAATTGAAATTTTGAAAGTTAGTATTTAGCGTTTAAAAATGGTCAGTTTGTGAAGAAATCTCATTCATGCCTTTTTATGTCACTCCTAAATATCACATCCCCATTTTTGTTTCTCCTTTTGTGATCGGCAATTGCTAGTTTTACGTTTTTAAGTAGAGTTTAGGTGTTTAGTGCTTGATTTATAGTTTGGATAATACGCTGATGGGTTTGATTAATTATATGCCTTAATTCCTCTGCTATTAAGTTTTCAGTTTTTTTGTCTTTGGATTCTTAGGTGTACCACTGTGTCAGTTGCATTGACTTCACAATAACTATGGGTGTTTTCCTTGACAAACCAAAGACGGACAAATACACAGATCGTGGCTCTGGCAATGGCCTGAAGTATGGCCTCAGCAGCATGCAGGGCTGGAGGATCGAAATGGAGGATGCGCATTGCGCCATCATCGGGTTGCCGAAGCTGAAGGATTGGTCGTTCTTTGCGGTATTCGACGGCCACGCAGGTGCCGGAGTGTCAGATTACAGCGCAAAGCAGCTCCTTAAAGCAATCTTGAGTAACGAGGACTTTCTCGATTTGAAGGACCCTTTGCGGACTGAACCAACGCTGGACAGCGTCAAGATCGGCATTAAAACCGGATTTCTCAAACTGGACGACCAGATCCGCGACCTTCCTCAGACGGCCAGCGGCGAGGACAAGAGCGGGTCGACCGCCGTGTGCGCCATGGTCTCACCCCAACACATCTTTATCGCCAACTGTGGCGACTCGAGGAGCGTTCTGTCGCGGGACGGTGGTGTCGCTTTTGCCACGTACGACCACAAGCCAAGCAACCCAATCGAAAAGGAGCGCATTCAGAACGCGGGCGGGAGCGTCATGATCCAGAGGGTCAATGGATCACTGGCGGTTTCGAGAGCGCTCGGCGACTTTGATTACAAAAACGTGAGCGGCAAAGGGCAGTGCGAGCAGCTCGTCTCTCCTGAACCGGAAATTTCAATAGAGGAGCGATCGGAGAAAGATGAATTTCTCGTCTTGGCGTGTGACGGCATCTGGGACGTGATGTCGAACGAAGAATTGTGTGATTTTATTAGAAATCGCATGCAGGTGATGTCAAACCTCGAGGACATCTGTAGTAACGTTATTGACACGTGTTTATCAAAGGTGAGTTATGCAGTCAGATATAATTTATTGTTTTTATTATTATTATTATTATTATTATTACCTTCTGATTCTTGAAGGTATCAATCAATGGTACTACAAATTGACCCACAAAGGATCGGGTCAAATCGGAGACCAGGCTGAGTGGGAAACAGCAGGACAGCCTATGATGGAAAAGCCAACGGATAGAGTCATTTCATTGGAGGATCTAAGAACTATAACAACAGTTGCAGAATCTTGAACTAGTGACAGAATAACTTTGTCTATTTTTGATTAATGCACCAGATATTTGACCCATCATACACTGTAGTTGGTTGCTTCTTGTTCACTTGTTCACCAAATATGGTGAACAAGTGGCTTTTGCTTATTCTTTGTATTGCATGTCCTCAATAAACATATTGTTTACATCAAGCATAAAACCTTCTTGTTTAGACATCATTTGACACTTTGTCCTCTTTATTAGAAACTCAGATCATCCTGATTTATCAGTACCAACAAGCTTAATTTCAGTATAGCAAAAACTGTATAAGGTATCCATACACCGATCTACTTTCTTGTTTACATATTACTTTGTGTAACACAGATACAGACACATTGCATTAATGGTAGAGTAGTAAATACACAATGCGGTGGTATTCTAACTGCGGTATTGCAGTTTTCTATTTATGTGTTGAGCTTCTGGTTGTTACGATTTCTGTTCAGGGGAGTCGTGACAACATGAGTGTCGTAATAGTCGCGTTTCCTGGAGCGCCATCTGTCTCAAAAGAGGCACAGCAGAAAGACCGCGAATTAGACCAGCTCCTGGAAAACAAGATCCAAGGTACGACGCTTCCACCATCTTGCTCTCGACGCTTGTCCATTATCTACGCACTCAGTCAGTCACACACACGCACGCACACACACACACACAAAGTGTGTTATTATGTTAGTATCACTGTCATTATTGTTTTGAATGATATTGTGGCAGGATTTTTCAACTTTCTAAAGAATTTGTTCTTTGTAAAATGATGTGTTTCTTCAGAAATTCTTCAGTCGAATGCTCCAGATGCTAGCATGCTCCAGTACGTGATGCATCTGTTGGCCGCTGAAGATCTTGAAGGTCTTCCACCCGGTGGTGGCATCTATGCAAAGTAGGCAGAGATGATTGTTTCACATTTGGCTGCCATATTAAAAACAGTATTTGCTGACAACATATATGATATCTGAATTAATAATAATAATAATAATAATAATAATAATAACGATTTTTAAGTGGTTTAGTAGGATTTCTTGTGTTGAAAGCCACTGTCACTCATACATCCATTTATTCCAGCTTCTGTTTGTCTGGCCAGCTGTTATCTTCTATTCTACAAAAAAGCAAACACAATTCACTGTATACAAGGCCAATCAGCACACATATTACATTTCAGTTTTTCGTATAATTTTTTGTACTATAGTCACAAAGTGCTGCGATCACAACTGTTGTATGTGTGCACAACATTAGTAATTTTAACAAATGTAAGAATATCTGGGTATGACTGTTTTTAAGATGGTACTAAATTGTTGTTGAAATCAGCATATCTCACAAAGGCCATTATTATGGGCTTCTTTACTGCTGTAATGATTTAGAATGCATTGATATTTTTTAAGTTGAGCATGGTTTATGATTTGGAAGTCTGCAAAATCAATTTTTCAGATGATATTAGTAGTTAATTTTGTAGACGTGCAAAGATTGAAGAAATTATCAAAAGGCTAAATCTAAATCCAAATCCTGAAGATGTGAGTAGCTCATCCCACAACAGTTAGTTGGAAGTGAGACAACCTTTTCAATTTACTGATGCTTTGTTTTAATAATAATATTACTACTACTACTACTACTACTACTACTACTACTACTACTACTACTACTACTACTACTACTACTAATAATAATAATAATAATAATAATGCAGTTTTGTAGCACCAGTTCTAATACTCAGAAAGTACTCAATTGGTGGTACTCCATATCAACCCATGGAGGAAGTAAAGTGGGGAGATGTATTTTGTCATATTGAGCGATATTGCTGTGGAATCCAACCATATATGCATTGCATTGCTTTTGGTGATAACCATTGAGATGTTGTCAGGCTGGCGTTTAAAGTTGATATCGTGTGCAGAATTTTGTCGCTTAAGTATTGCGTTTTGTAATTATGCAGTCTCTATGTTTATATTTTGCAGGAATGATGCTGTTACAGCTTATATTGCATTCGATAAGGTTTGTCTTGAGCCTTGCTAATACTCAAAGCAGTTTTGGTTTTATTTTGGATTTAGTCAAATGGAACTAGTTTAAATGATTGCAGAAAATGATCAAATTGCAAAGGAAAATTGCTGAAGCAGCATTTTACAAGCTGCTAAAGTGGCAATTTAAAGATATGCCACTGTGCGAATGATTTTGAACGTAATATTGGTTAATATTACATTATTTAGGACAAGATTTTCAGGCACTAAAATCCAATTCAATAAGATTTCAATTGCATCTAGATACAATGGATAAGAAAATTCAACTGTATTTGTGTTGTTTTTAACGATGAGATTGGTTTTATTCTGATTTTAGGCATTTCCAACTTCTTGTTACTGACGACCAATTAAATGTGGTGTTGAAAATATTCATAAGAAGATCGGATTACTTAAATGGCCCTTCACTTTTGTGCAGACTAAATACAATATTTTTAGCTTTCTTCATTGACTGTGATTCCAGTCGTTTAGAAGCGGTGATTTGTCTTAAAGAACTGTCTTGGTTCTGCGATTATTGGGAAATTTTGGACTATGTGCAGTTGCAAAATGGGTAGGGCATGGGTAGGCTAAGTGCATACCTGTTCTCGACTAGTTTTTGAGTGCCCAGGGTACTAGTAATGGCTTGTATTTAACTGAATATGAGCCAGTCATACTGACAACTCATCAAGATGGGCATGTGTATGTTTAGGCTTTGAAATCTGCCTTGTGTCATGTTTGTTAATGGTATTTTAAAGGACATAGTGCTAACACCTGGTCATGCTTTTCCTTTCTTGATCCCATATAGACGGTAAACAGCTTCTTTCTGAGAGTTGATTTGCTTGCAGACGGTCTAGACTATTGAAGAGTGATTACAGATGCATCGCATTGTCGTAATTTTTGGCTAAAAGCTTGTAAATTAATGTTATTCTCAGTAACTGTAAAGGTTCTGAAACACATAAACCAAAAAATTGTGCGATGCTGTGGTTGAAAATTGCAAGATAGGCCCAGTTGTTGGTTAAATAAAAGAATTACGGTATATCTGACGTTGGTTTTTTCATGTTTTATTTAAATATGTCGGACCGGCCATTTTAACTTGCACTCCATGCTAGCGGACTTGTGGTAGAAGACGAGTTTGTCACTATATGTTAGTCTATTTTATAGTATAGAACAAACATAGAAAGGTGCTCTGGTTCCGAGATATATACCCTATCTCGTTCCGAGACCCTGTAGTTGTCGGGGTGGAGACCCCCCACAACCCTTCATAATACATGGATACGGGTTTTGTTTTTCTCCATGGAGACCAAAATGTTTCGAAAAGTTAAATTATTTTGTTATAATAATTTTCTTTTGTTATTCGCTTTTCCTTTCGACTGGTATTAAACCCATTACATGGAAACTTCGTATGGAATTCTAGTTTTAGTATTTGAAAAGAACACTAGTGTTTTAACCAAACGCATGTTCTCAGCATTGCCATTTCTGCAAACTTCCCGAAGATGTTGGATCAGCGAACAGGGCATGAACTGCCGTTTGGAAGAACATTGGGATCAAGATTGCAGCAAATGAAAGCTCTTTTTTCAGAAAGTCCTACGGCGTAAATACAGTGGTATAGACCTACTACTGTCCACAGAAGTACTTTCTAGCAGCCTGCGCTTATCTGAAATCTGGATATACAACTATAAACTTTGGATTAAGCCTATACTGAGCACTCTCAAACAGGCTGGCGCACTGCGTCAAGAGCCCAAGACAGCGCCAAGAGCCCAAGACAACCGAAAACTTATTGTTATTGTTAAGGACTTCAGGATTTTTGAAGTGCAGAGTGTCAAGTGGCAACACTGTCTGAATCAAAGCGACATCTAGCGGAGAAGATATTTTTTTATTAAAGAAATCTTATTTTGGTAGGCTATTGAAATCTTAATTGTGATTTAATTAGAAATTGTGAAATAGAGAGTTTGCGATGGCCGATCAGGAACAGAAGGCCATTGAATTCATTCAGCAGGCGGAGAAGAAGCTCAAGTCTTCGTCGGGTTTCTTGGGATCGCTGCTCGGGTTTGCAGCTTTATTATATTATGTGATGCAATTACTCCGAATTTATATGGCGCCGTCTTTGCGCAGACGACTATGTTACTGTGCAAAATTGATTGATGGCGATAGTCTGGAATTTGATTTAGTTTTAACATGAGAGAGGTTCTAATAAACCAGTGAAAATTCATTTAAAAGTATAAATTAGACCTCTAAATGGTGAATAAAAGGACACTTTTTTGCGCCATATAATTATTGATATATCAGGAAAGGGCAGGTCGGTCAGACGTTCGAATGAGTGTTCAAATATGCGTCACCCTCCATTACCTAGTCACTGTTCTCAATTGCTCAAAATTATACATTATATTTACATACCACAGACACTCTTTCCCATTAAAATGTCTCCTCGACTGGAGATTTGACTTGAAGGTTAGCCTGAAAGTATCATAGAAGCATTTGCAACTTTATGTGTTGGCCTAATACCGGGCATTTTGAAATCTAATAAATTGTCTGTAATTCATTGTAGATTCTTTTACTGTTAGTAGAACATGATCATTGCCATTAGTTTATCTAGTAAGTAGCTGAGTTATTTTGTGATTTTAGGGGCTCATCAAAGACAGAGGATGCTGCAGAGTTGTTTGTAAAGGCTGCAAACTCATTTAAGATAGCAAAGAAATGGGGAGGTAAAGTTATCTAGCACAATTTTTAATACATGAATTTGTTATTGCTAATAATAATAATAATAATAATAATAATAATAATAATAATAATAGTAATAATCCCAGAATTCCGTCTAAGGTGTTCTCCACGGAGCAATGTGTTTGCTTTCGTGTGTCTGTTTGTTTTTTTATTTAAGATCTTTACCATTAGCCATTGGAGAGTTGCAGTTGGGCAAGCCCCCACAAATGAGTGAATGCTATTTCTGGACTTGTAGTTGCTTATTTTATTGGATGTCTTGTAATGATGTCTTGTCTTGATCATGTCTTGATTTCTTCAATGTGAGGTGATATAGTTGTTTGGACAGGACCTGTATTATGTCATCTGTTGTTTCAAGCAATTCTTTCCTCAGACAACAACTACATCTTGAATTTTTTTTCTGGTTCTTTTCAATTGGAAATACTTCACTTTTGGCCGAAGCAGGATAGATTTACGGCATCAGTGTAGTAATATATTTGTTATGGTTTACACAATATATATTTCTTTTTCATTTCAGAGTCTGGTAATGCGTTTTGCAGAGCCGCTGATATTCACCTGAAACTCGGCAATCGTCACGAGGCAGGAACGCAGTTTGCAGATGCAGCCAACTGTTTCAAAAAGACCGACAAAAACGGTGAGTCGTGGTTTAATCGCGAAATTGATATTGGATAGAATTTATAATGCAGAACTTAATGTAACTGTGATGTTACATAAATCCAAGCTTGGTTTTTAAATGGCTGAACACTATCATTTACATGTTGGTGAATAGAATGGCCTTCTGGTTATTTATTACACATAATTTTAGTTTTAAAAAAATTTACAATGGTTTTTGAGTTGAAATAATTAATTATATCACTTTGGAGACTGTCAGGCCCGTTTTACATCATATGTCCCAATGTCACAGCATTAATTATGCATCAACTCCACTCTGTTAAGTCTCTTAGATTTGAATTTAATGTTGTTTGTAATTTTGTGACTGATTACATATCTGGCATTGTGGACTGCAGTTAAAACCCTGTTATTTTGTATTACAGACCCCATTCACTCTGATCTGCTGCCAGTTTTGCTCTCTTCTTGTACATTGCATCTTAGAATTTGAAATGTTACTTTGATGTTTCGATTGTACAAAATAGCTTTTCAGTTTTCATTATTCGGTATATGTAAGTTTCATTTTCAGAAGCGGCCAACTGCCTGCTGAAGGCAATTGAAATTTACATTGACATGGTCAGTGATGTTTGTATTAATCAAGTATTGTAAGGAGTTTGATTTCAAATATAGTGGTGATGGCATTTCAGTTTAATTCCATGCACCTGATAGATTTTAGCTTAATTAGAGAGAGAGAGAGAGAGAGAGAGAGAGAGAGAGAGAGAGAGAGAGAGAGAGAGAGAGAGAGAGAGAGAGATTTATAGAGATAGAGGTGACTTTTGTTGTTTGCATAATTAAATCGCACACAATATGCAAAGTTTTATTTTTTAAAAACAATGCAATAAATAAATTAGCATTTGATTGGATATTTGTGTTCAATATTTTGAATCACGGACTGTTTTTGTTTGTTCGAATAGGGACGTTTCACTATTGCTGCAAAAAATCACATGGACATTGCTGAGCTATACGAGGGTGACCAGGTTGATGTAGAAAAAGTAAGGAGTCTGACTTTTCTACGTTTATTATTATTATTATTATTATTATTATTATTATTATTATCCTGGGGAGTAATTTTGAAGTTACTTTCTTAGAATGTTTTCACTTGAGTAATTACAATAGTTAGTGCTCTCGTGTGTTTTTAAAACACAACATGTATCCAATAGGCAGTGGATATCCCTGCATATTCTGCCTGTTATATACTGTGCCTTATGGATAGGCCTTTTGAGTATGTGTTTGGCTTGTATGACTGGTTCTTGTGTGATTGTCATTTGGTATGCCATCGGCCGATGCCTCTATGCATTATGAAGTGGCGCTATAGAAGTTTAAGGTTAGGTTAGGTTAGGTTAGGTTAGGTTAGATTAGTTTAGTGCAGGGTTGCCATTTTCAGTGATTGTAGCATGTGGTGTATTCATAGTTCTTACCATGTTGTCTGCCATATTTTGACTGGCAGTCATGTTTTGTGGGTTTGCTGTATAACTTAGGTGATGAGCAATTACCAGAAGGCCGCTGACTTCTATCAAGGTGAAGAATCAAACAGGTGTGTACAATGTTTCTCTGGTGGTTGGATTTCCAGGGAATGCTTTTCAGTTGCTCTTTTTTTTGGTTATGTCAGTCAGAGGCAGGTCATTGGAGGAGATGAGATAATGCAACAATTTAAAATTGTTTTCTAAGCAGCTAGTGCAAATAGATAAATCTTTTGACTGATGTTAGTGCACGTTAAGACTTGAACTTTTTTGTCTTAAACATTTTCTCATTAGAAGTTTGATTTCTGTGAATTTCTTAAGCTGAAGTTATGCATTTATTTGAAGTTAGTAGCATTAATGGATGATATTATGGCATGTATTATTATTGAACACTAAAATGACGAGCACAAAACATGTTATTACCAGGATTGACTTTAATGTGTTTCATTATGATCTGAAACTCTTGATTATTGAATTCACACAATGTTATGCATTGGTTGTTTCTTCAATTGAAGTTTAATATTTGATTGAGGTTTGGAATTATAATTTGATATCTTTGACATGTCACAGCCCTTTGTATTGAATAAAGTATCTTGTATTTGCTCTTTCAGTTCTGCTAATAAATGCCTGCTGAAAGTTGCTCTGTATGCCGCTCAAATCGAGCAGTACGAGAAAGCGGCGGAAATCTATGAGAAAGTAGGTTTAGTAGAGGTCATCACTTACTTTAATCTATAGCAAAGAACTAGTACATTTTCATCTTTCATATCCAGTCTTAAAACATACCTGTTTGGCTTGGCTTATCCCCCGTAGATTGCTCCCCCCACCAACCTGACACCTTTCCAGCTTGACCTGGCTCTAATTCGGATGCCCTGGGCATTATGATAGTGGCACCATAGAAGTTTATCGGTTGATTGATATTAGTTGAGAGGAATTTTGTAGATTTTGCTGATATCTTACACATTTTTTGTAATAATAATTTGTTTACCATTTGGCAACGTTGTGGTTAAACTATTCCCGAAACACGTTCCTGCCGTTTTATCACCAGGTGGCGTCTTCGTGCATTGACAACCAGCTGCTCCGACACAGCGCGAAGGAGCACTTCTTTCGCGCTGTGCTGTGCAGAATGTGTCAGGACATGCAGGATGGCACGAACGCCATCTCAAAGTATGAGGATATGTTTCCGGCGTTCTCTGACAGCAGAGAATGCAAGCTGCTCAAGGTAGGTAGATGTGCTCACAATGCTCGTCCACTGAGCAACTCCTTGTCTGAGTTTGATGATTGCCCTTTTTGTTGTTCTGCTGTATTTGTTCTGTATTTGCCTGCAGATGAATTAGCTTATGTGGTCAATCGTTTTAGTGTGTGACGTTCTCTTGTGTTATTTCGTTTATTTGTCTATTTTTCATTTTGTTGTTTCAGCTGTGATTAGGAAACTAAAGGCATTTGCAGTCCACTTCAGTGCCATCATTAGCACATGTCATCTCTGTCCTTTCGATATGGCAGCAGTAGCAGTTGTTGCAGCGTCAGAATAATTTGGTGTGAATTTTGTTGTGAAGTTTGATTTAATTTTGCTGTTTACTTTGATTTCTTATTTATCGTATTATGAGTTTAATTTCTGCCCTTTTGATATAATTTTTTTTGCACCGTGTCCATTTTGGTTTCTGTGACTATGCAAAAATTGCCTCGTATTAGAGTAAACTCGAATACATGACCCTAAATGAAGAAGAAAATATAATGACAATGACAGAACGTTGGATATGCTGGTATATGTGTGTGTGTGTTGTATGTATGTTTGTATGTACAATTTTTGCATTAGACGCTGTGCACAGCTTGTGAGGAGAGAGATGTCGACAGCTACTCCGACGCGGTGAAGGAGTACGATAGCTTGACCAGACTCGACCAGTGGTACACCACTATACTGCTGCGTATAAAGAGGAGTATCGACAGCGATTCTGATCTTCGATAAATCCTTCGATTGCATCGATCCTACGTACGATCTCTCGCTGTCTTTTGCGTGATCTTTCCTTCCAGTGTTAGTGGCAGTCTCTTTGCTGTTTGTTTAATCTTCATTTCGAAATAGAATTCGTTGTGTGTTTATTTAACTTTTTCAAAGTCATTTAACTAGGACTTTATTTTCGACTTATGCTATCATGTGTATGTTTGTATGCAGATGTTGTATCACTTATCGTCTCACCGGATGACTACAGCTTTTACTGAGTGTACGGTAGTTGTACCGTTGTCTTACCTACCCTGCATCTTTGCCTGTTGTGTCTCGGTACATTGTTCTTCATAGATAGATGAAAGTCAGATGAATGTTACCTCAGCTGAAAGTATTGTTTGAATTTCTTAAGCGTTTACTTGTACAAATGCTTTGAATGTTTACATTGCTTAGCCATGTGATACAAAATGTGCATTGTGAAATAATTCTACAGGGTGGTGCAAAAAAACCGGACTATATTACCGGTAAATGCCAAACCTAATGTGACGAGTCCAGTTTTTGCGCCACCCTGTATACATGAATTGTTACACATGTCATTTCCTCTCATTCTGTCTGTCTGTCTGTCTGTCTGTCTGTCTGTCTTGTCTTGTCTTGTCTGTCTGTCACCCTTCCTATTTGAAACATTTGTGTATTCAGTTATTAAGATTTGTTATCGCTTCTCTTTCTTGGCAATTACAGATTTATTTGTGAAAGAGGACAATTTGCATTTGTTTTGCTTGCACTACAGTACAGTGATATTAAGGGAACATTATACGAAATCTAAATACTCATTTCTTTTGGTTTCCTTTGACTTATTTTTCTTTTCCATTGTCCATTGTATTCTATTTATGTGACATTTATACAATTTTTTCTTTGTACCTTTGGTAATTGTTATACATGAATATGAAATGCTCTTTTAATTAGAAATTTTATTATTTGATTTACTCTTTTCTTACAATTCAAACATACTGCCAGAGGCATAGACAGGGAGGTGGGTCCAGGGGGTGCGGCTGTTCCCCTGAGGAAATTTCCAGAAATGTGGCGCCTTTTTCATAATAAATTTTAAAAAGCTAAAAATTCAAATTAAAGAGAGGCAACAACAAACTACTGGCCATGGGGACCTTTTTTCCCCTGCCAGGCTTTTGAGCTGTTTGGGGTAAAATTCGATGTGGTGGAGCATTTTGATGTGTGTTGAAAAGATCGCGTCTTTTTAACATGCTCGCCGCTCCCCCTGGTGCTAAAAATGGGGGGAGCAGTGGTGTCATTCCACACTGCATTATTGGTCATGTTCATGGACTTGTTGCTGGCTTTTCAATGTAATGCATTTATCTGTCTCAACCATTTTTTACTTGATTGTTGTCTGCTTTACATAGTAAACCATGTAAAAACACAATGTAGACGTAGCAAGTTGTTTACATTGGTAATTTTTACGGATGCCGTAATAAGCGACTTACTGTGTTACTCGTAGGCTGTTGTTGAAAATTCGTCTTCTAACAATAAAGTTTAATACTTGATTCTTTGGTTGATGTCTTTGTCAAACAGACGCCAGTAGTTTTCAATGCAAAGTTACGCATTAATTTGAGTATTACAACTGGTGAAGTGGCGCTATAGAAGTTCAAGTTGGTTAGTGTTATGGCAGTGCAGAAATTAACAGTGGTGGTTAATGGGTGGAATTCTAAGAATATGGTACAATGGTAGATGGTTTTGACTGGTGGTAGGGGAAGAGGCTAGGAAATCAAGAATACTGTATATGAGTTTTGAGTAGTCTTAATCAGTGGCGGCCAAGATTTGGCAAGTGGGGGGCCGTTGAGGTGGAAATTTCTTAGCATGGGGTCCAACTATTTTTTTCCATAGACCAGTAAGAGTCAAAAACATGCCTAAAGTATTGGGGCATGCATTCAATAGGGGGACTCCGGTCTACCCTGTATAGTCGCCTCTGGCTTTGATCTTTAATCTTTAGACCTATAACACTCAACAAGTGAATGCTGTGTTAACCAAGCCAATGTGCTACGGAGGGGTGGGGTAAGTCATTAAGCAGTGACCAGGAATTTCTCCATTTACTAATGTCAAGTGCATTATAACTAAAATGGCCCTATGGAAGTTCACTACTACTACTGCTGCTGCTGGTGATGATGATCATATAATAATAAAAATAAATAATTAGAGATAACAGCTCGTATGTATAATAAAAGGTCCCACATATATAGTCAACTGTGAGTTCAACCTATTTATAATCAGTCAAATTTTCCCAATTGGGAGAGAGAGAGACTCAAGTTATAAGAATGTGAACATGAATTCAGACATGATTTTTAGAACATTTAATTTATATCAAAATTCAATTAACACAACTGAAAAGAAACAAAATCTATGAAACATCAAATATCACAGAAATAACAAGGTCTGCATGGATCGAAATCCCAGCTGAAGCATGCCAAGGTTTATTTAATCAATAACTATGCCCATCTAATTGTCTAGAGCCAATATCGTAAACATCATAATGAAACAAACGTTATTCTAATGAAATCTAACAACAGAAAATACAGCATAACTAATGCCTTTCATTAGCTTTAAACTTTAATCCACAATTGTTGAATTTTTAAGAACTAAACAGAAAAAACTATCAAAAGAGAACTCGGATATGCTGTGACATTTAACCCTGATCACTCACATGCTGCAACTACAACAAATTGTGGAAATACGCCACTTTCATTACACTGTAACGTCTTACGCGTAGTACACTCACCATGAAAAAATGCAAACAGAATCAGAGTAAAGTAAAGCTGAAAAAATAAGCTTAGAAAACAAAACACAATGGCATAGTCTTAGCATAACATATCACTGAAATGAAATATACTTCACATTAAACTACTATGTTAAATAAATTAAACTTCAAAAGAATTTACTTAATTTTTTTATTGTAAATTGGGAAAACTGATCCAATTTTGTCATCATGATTATTTTGCTGCCTTCACTTATTCAAAAAGTGATTCTTTGCCAATTTTTCCATTTTAATTAATTTAGAGAAATATGTTCCCTTCTAAAAATAACATTTATGGGTGAGAATGCATTATCATCTTAGCAAAAATTTGAATCAAATTAACTTTAAATTCTCTAAAAAAATACACTGTTGCCATTAAAATTAAATCTAGGTACTGTACTGTTTCATACTTTACCATATTGCACTGTTCAGTACCACACTATACTGTACTGTACCATATTCTACATGCCCACAATATGCCCCAATGCATTTATACTTTATAAAGATCAAACATACATTGTGTGCAGGCTACGTCAACTTCAAAAAAGTTCCATCTCTGTCAAAACTGTTAACTAAGCCACGGCAGTGCATAAACCGGAAGAAAGTAAACTATGTAATTCACACAAAGTTCAAGGTCAGGTTACTGTCCACTCCAAACCGCACTTTGTATTCGTCAAAAAGATTGCCAAGTGCCTTCGTGTACTCTTCGTGAACGCTGTTGACCAAGGCTTGACTTGGGTCGGTCGTCTTTTCGACCTCAATTGGACGACCAACTGCAAAGTACAACAGCTTCAATGACATGATAAAAACTATATCAATGAAGCACTCTTTTAACTATTTTATATAATTAGTTACTGGCTAATTAATTCATATAAAATGTTTATTGACAGCAAATAAATACAATTATCTACTGAATTTGCTTATTAATAAATCATCATGCAAACTCAACAGATCAAGTGACACTTTGGCTATAGCTAAAAATAAACCAACAGTATATCAAGTGCCTAGGAATAAACAGCTGCTACGATACCTGCTTCTGAGAGTGCTATATAAATACACATGACTTTACCTACTTACTTAATTCACCACCATTGAAACCATGAGTGCTGAGCTCATAACAATATGCTTACCAACTGTGTGAACAGGCTTTCTGAATGGAAGAATCCCAAAGGTATAGTTAAATATTCCACGGCCGTGGAAGAGGGGTGGAGAAAACCCAAAGATGCGCTTGAACGATTCCTGAAAGGTTCTAAGATAAGATCCTCTGGATTATCCGCCTGGTAGAAGAGGTCATTCTCTCCGAAACTGAACACAGGACGAGACACGCCCTCAAAGCAAAAAAAAACACCAACAAAACTAAAACACAGGCAAAGAATGTAATGAGATTCAAAAGAAATCAATAAAATATAACAAGTGAAGCAAAATTACAATCAACATCTGTAAATTCATAAAAATCCATTCTGTTAAGTTCAGTTTCCTATATTCCCGTGCACGTTACATTACACCTGCAATAAACATTCAAACCAGAATTGATTTGGTTCTGAATGCATTCAAAGTCTGCTTTCATATTTCCTGTAAAATGAGGAAACATATTTTGGGGTCAAAGATGTAATCCAATCATAAGAACAGATAAACATAAAAGTTATAGAAAAAGTGCATGCAAATATGTCATGTCCAAGTATTAGGACCATTATCAGACAAGAAATTGGTACTGGCACCTGAGCTGGTACTGGGCAGCACCTCAGGTACTAGTACCTACTTGGGAGGTGTCTATTGTCTATATAGTGCTCTCCACCCATGGTTGTTTCTGTCCCAAGCGCCCCCAGTCAACCCGGCTGAGAATGAGTACATCGGGTGTTAACTCGGTGGAAGAAAAGGCGGTGAGGGAAAGGCTGGCAACCGCCCTCATTCACCCGTTGCTATGTAAAACTGAAGGCACTAACCCTCTGGTTCTGTGGACGGGCCCGTGCTAGCCTATGGAGTTACCTTTACCTTTGCTATCATGGTAAAATCAAAGAGCTCAGAGATTACAAGTGATTGTATTGCCGAAGTCTACCCTGTTTTAATCGCCAACTTGATGAATCCTTTGCGCTGCTTCAGCGTGATCTCGTACTTTCCTGGACGTGCTTCGAGGGCTTCCTCGGCTCCCCCCACGACAATAACGGCCGCGTTACCAGTCCCCTGCTTTGTCAGAATCCACTCAACGCTGTCCCTGCTGACGTCACAGACACCTGAATACCAACAAATTAATTACCAATCAGAGATCAATTAAAAACTAAGAACTAATTACCAAAAAAGCACTAAACGTTTCTGATCTGATGACTGTCCTTTGCGACTTGACGGTTGATGATTCTAATGGCTCTAATTCGAATTGGGTTTAGTGCGCCATTGGCTGATGCTCTCAGCATTTTGATTATGGCGCCAAAGAAGTTGATTGATTGGTTATTAGTGCGTTGAGGTAATAAAAACCTGATTCAGTGTTTTCAAGAGGTTTATCAGGCTAAGTCAGCCAGTGTGAAAACCATGTTAATAACTCTACATTTGATGATCTAGTTTTACCAGATAACTTTTGAACCCTCTTATTGTTTCAACTCTTACTGCATGTAATGTACAGAAATAGTACAGCAGATGTATATTTTAGTGCATTTACTCTAACTGTGCAACATCAGAAGGTATACAAATAGGACTGCCTACCACTCCACAGCAGCAGAGCTCTGATCAACGGAAAGCGAAAATTCGGCTTCAGGGTCAACAGATGCGGAGTGATTCCAGGATAGACTCCGCTGAAGTCCGTCGCTTCCGTCGCGAAGTTGGCGAAGGCGCCGCACCCGAGTATCCCGTGCGGATGGTAGCCGAGCAGGTAGTTCCTGCCGGGGTCCAACTCGGCCGTCTTGACCAGCGACACCGGGAAGAAGTCCCTGAAGTAGATCCAGATGCGGCTCCGTCGGAACCAGTTGATGCGGCGACCGCCTCTGCTCGAGGTCTTCTTGACCGCCACGTCGTAGACGATCCAGCCGAGGTAGCCGAGGGCCACCGGGGCCAGCGAAGTCATCAGGGCATAGGCGTAGAAGAGGATGCACACGATCGGAGCCAGGAGGAACAACAGGATGTAGGTCAGGACAGCCAGGGTCTGCAGCCTTCTTTCCAACGGAATCGACAGAATCGGGGCAAACTCGATTCCAAGAACCATGGTAAACAACTCCGTAAAGCCCGTAACTGTCACTTCACTGCGGGTGATGACCAAATGAGAACTTAAAGAATCATACAGGCTTCGAAGACCAAAGCAGAAATTCTCCTCTAGTTCGACGTTACACTTATAACACGCTGTGCCATCTTCGGCATCTGGTACCGGGTACCCAGTACGGTGACCGTCCCATACCGTCCCCAGGCTCGTTTCGGCAACTACTTAGTACTTCCCCGACAGAACACACCAAAACACCTAGAGACAGTAGACGGAGGACCTTAGGACGGTCAGCCTGACCCACACAGAGACAAATCGTATTCGGTACGGTAATAAATGACGAATAACTAGAAACTCTTATTTCTAAACCAACAACCCAAGTTTTGTCACTTTGCAATAAATTGTCAGCATTACGTTGATGGTGCCCTAAAATCACCTTTTAGACCAAAGGCAGATTTAGTCGTATTGGATCCCGTGCGATAGACGCTTTACGTCAAGACCACGTGACGCTTTAAAGCCTACGACCCTTGACCTCGTGACTTTGTTTACTGTGCTAGGTCATTAGATTTGGACACGTTGACCACTTCCTCCTCACCGTATGCAAGTGAAACGAATTTGTATCCAATAATTTGCAATAAATATAATCTTTGTGCACTTTTATAGCACCATTTAATTTATTCTATAATTCTAAAGGTATCAATGTCGATGGTAACAGTGGTTCTCACCAGTGGCGGCTCCACCGGGGGGCCCGTGCCCCCCTATTGAGAGCCTGGCCCCCCCAGTGGCCCCCCAGTTGGGACCCTATACTTAATGCTACATACATTAAACAACAAATGGTTGGCCCCCCATGATTAGAAGTTGCCCCCACGGCCCCAACTTCCTAGAGCCGCCACTGGTTCTCACACAGGGCAGTCCCTACTGAACCACTTTAAACCTTGTTTATATTATTATTACTTCAAATTCATCAGCAACAGACCAGGTCATTCCAGGAATCAGTCATTGAGAAAGTGAGGTGGAGCTATGGGGATATGCTAATTTAAAGAGATGGGGTTTAGTCTAGGCAGGAAAATACTCAACTTTTTTTTGGAAGATCTGGCAACCAAAGGAAGTGAATTCCATGTTTCGGACCAAAATAGAGAAATTTCTCTTACTTCTGTCATTGTTGGTTCTAGGTATATTTAACAATGAATCAGCAATCTTGTTGAGTAAGAAATAATCAAGTCTACTGGTAACAAGAGCATTAGCAAGAGATATTAGGGCAGACTTTGGCACAAAAGCACGATTTTGTCAAATGTCTCTAATTTGCATATGAGCAGCTTTGCATACTTTATTTATGTGATGATTACGTGACGAGTTTTAAACAATCACATCAAGGTTGCGAACAGACTGACTTGGATTGACTGAAATGTTGTCAAATTTAACAAAAAGTGTCTTCAAATTTACAAAGATTAAATGGCGTTCCAAGAAGTAAAAACTCAGTTAATGAATATGCTACAAGTTTTCATTTACCCAAACAAATTATGGTGGTGTTAGAGAAACCATTATCCTGTTTAACCAATTGGGAGCCAGATTCCATTGCAGCCAACCCCCTGTTTTTAATTTGTGGCACACTTAGGCAATTACTGTAACGGAGTTCTGTCGTACATCGGCTTAATAGGTGGAACATAGTGGTTCTCACACAGGGCATATCCTACTGAACCGCTCTAAACAGCTATTACTGCTGCATCCCCCACTTGGAGACCCTTTTATTATGTGGGGGAGTGCAGGCCCTGGAATTTTTAAATTTGGTAAGGGACTGTTTGGTACCCCCTTAATTGCTTTAGGGAAGAATCGCTGACCTGGAAACAACTCAGTCAAAGCCCATGTGCCAAAATAAAAACATCCTCAACATGAAATTTTAAAATTAATTTACACCATTCGACAAATATTTGTCAAACAAGCAATCTGTGGTGCTGTCTAAAACTCCTAGGAAATAATTAATTATTCATAGCAACAGTTTTTTTAAAGTTTTCAAGCGGCAGACTTTATCTGGTCAGATTTCTCGACAGAAAGCCTCCAAAGTTCCTGCAAAGAACAAATATTGCATTTAATAGTGGTAGTCCAATATATTAAAAAAAAACACTCTCCATTATTGTATTTCCCTCACAGCATAATTTGTTAGTCTCACCAAATCAGTATAATTTAAGCATATAACACACACACACACACACACATCTCAATACACCAACACCCAAAGCTCATGTGCACTTCACTGTTTGTCACTGAATGTCACTCCAGCTAACACTGTATAGTGCAACAAGGTTTGACCATCGGTTACTGAAATAGAGGATACCTTCCTGGCATGCTTTGTGGTCTTATATTTCCTATGTAGACAAGTTTCACATCCAAACAGTCACATATGAAAGCATGGCAAAAAATATATGTTCAAATGCTCGAGCTGTTAAATGGTTAAGTGGATCTACCTGTAAACACAATTTTACAATAATTACCTATTGATGAAAATAAACAAAAAACATTATTAATGGATAAGAACAGCCATTATTACGTGAAGCTTCAGTAAAATCAAATAGACTTACTAGGTAATGACTGCGTTGGTACTCAAAATATTGTCGAACGTCTGTAACGAGGTCAATAGTAATTTTCTCTCCAGTTTCTGCATACAAGTCGCTTAGATGAGCTAAGCAGTCACGAAAATGTTTGTAAGCAGGAGATGCGATATCAAGATCCTCAAGGGTAAAATTGAGTCTGAACAAGAACAACAAAAGTAAATATATAAATAAAATAAATAAATAAATAAGTAAAAAGTAAATGCAAACATAGTTTCCAGTTTAGTGAAAGTAGACACTTGTATGAAACAAATAGACAATAGCACAGTAAAAGAACCCAAATAATTTATTTTCTAAAGCTGCCGTGCTAAAACCATCCAATTCGCAATACATCAATTCAAATAATTACCACATAATACAATTACAATCCATAAGAGAATGAAAATAAATACATCTGTTAACATCACAATACTGCCAGCTTAAACAAAGAAACACTGGTCCTAAATATCTACATATGCAAATACATATGCATGCATATACATATGCAAATGCATGCATATCTTTCTTCTTCTTTCTTTCCAAACAGACATGCATAAATACATCAAATATATATATGCATCGCCAAACAGTATCTATGTACATATGTATTATTATTATTATTATTATTATTATTATTATTATTATTATTATTATTATTATTATTATTATTATTATTACTATTCACAATTTGCATCAACAATGTCAGACATCTTATAGATATGATATACAGATATTTATATTTATGCATGTCTGTTTGGTGATGCATGCATATGTATTTACATGTGTATATGCATGCATATGTATTTGCATATGTAGATATATGTATTTGACCATATATGCTATTTGCATATATAGATATTTATCTGCTACTGTATATATATTTCAGAATGAAATCCCTGTATGATTATGAATCACAAAACACAATGTACAACATTTCTAAGCACTGACCGCTTTTCTACGGACAATACCAACGTTCTACATCTCAACGAAGTTCGGAGGATTTTGTATACGGCGCTGAAGAATGCGTCCGTTACATCATCGCTGTACACAACTACCAAAGAAAAGCACATACAATGCGACGCGAAAGAGCCAGCACGCCATCTTACTCTTCACCATTTAAGAAACACAAATCAGAATGAAAATTTGATGTAAAAGAATCTTAGTGATAAATTAGAAAATGATCAGCGGCAGCCATGCGTATCCAATCAAACCAGAAATGTAAACATTCGAAGAAATTATTAAAAAGCCAACCATCCGATGCGATGAGAACATCCGCTTCATCCATATCCAAGACAAAATCTGTTCCAGCGTCATCAGTCGAAAGAATTTTATATCCAGATGGAATTTTTTAGTTGGAGGAGAAATTGTCTTTCTCTTCGAATATAAATCAAAATGCATATAGAATATCATTGTAAGTCAAATCAATTGGACGCGGTAAACAACAAATTACACTACAATGAAATGTCTTCCCCATTAATAAAACTATTACATAGTGTCGCAAAACAAGAGTGATGTAACAAGTACATGTAAACAGGATGAATTCAAGTCAAATCGCTCATTATTATTCACAATTTGCATCAACAATGTCAGACATCTTACCATTGGACAGGGAAAACCAATCAAAATGGCAGACTTCCACATGATGATGATGATGATGTTGATGTTGTTGTTGTTGTTGCAGACAATTTAGAACATTTGGAATTTTTCAGATGTTTATTTAAGGTCGCATTGTATGAACAAGCCTTCAAAGCATTAGCATTAACATCTGAAACAACAAAGCAACATCACCACATGCTAAAAAGCAGCTCCATAGCAAATACCCAAAAGCATAACTGCTAATCATTTCTACTAAGCGCAGAACTGCAGACAACTCGATCCCAAGACGGTCACCCGTCCATGTACCAATACATGTTCAAACCTGCCTAACTTTGGTGTTCTATTGAAAGCCAGCCTCAGAATGCCACGTAGGCTGTTTTTACTTTGATAGAAACTGGCTAAATGACAAACAAGTCATAAAATCTTTTGCGGGTTCAGAGTAAGGATTTCTTGAACTTGCAATATTCAACAATCACTGAATAGACAAAAACTGTCACAACTAATTCTCCAAAGTCTTTACATTTCAAAGGCATTAATAAAATATTCATGGATGCCACATGTTCTCACATCAACCTAACGTACTTTTCTCCATTTTGTATACAAAAATCAACCTGTTGCAACAACACGTCTTGCAAACATTGAAGCAACAATGCTTGGAAATCCAGATCCAGCTCCCAACTCAACGACCACTTTGTCATCAAACGTCATCCGATTATCCATAATAAAATCACAAAGGATCATGCAACCAGGCCAGACCTATCAGACAAAGTCCTAATATAATTACTACTTCCCGGTACTACCGTTATTATTAATACAGGTACAGCATATGCAATACAGGGACAAATATGGTAATTAACCCCTTAACTGGGGATCCCGGATATATCCGTCCATTTTACATTGAGTTACAGTTAAATACACGGTTAAAGGGTTAATAAAAGAAATGAAGTTAAGATGCATTGTCCACATCTTTTGAATTTGTAAACTTTAAATATCATCAATTCTGTGGAGGTTGTCTACGATATCAAGAGTAAAACTACTTTTAAAATGTACCTGCAGGCCAACGTCAGGTAGGCGAGTTTTCAAAGCATGCTCTGAAATATAAATAACAGAAACAAAGAGGTACAAACCAATGAAGAGATATTGAATGAAAGTGGAATAGAAAGAAGTAACCATCAAAAACAGCAGCTTTCCTTTTTCGGACAGATACTGAGGAAAGAAGGCCTGTAGCATTTAGCAGTAACCGGAAAAGTGGAGGGAATAAGAGCAAGAGGAAGGCAAAGAAACACCCATATAGATTGTCTATGAGAAGGAATAGAGGGAGTAAAGAATAGCATTGAATTAATAAGAGGATGTCAAGAGCAAACAAAGTGTAAATCCATGGTTGCTAACGTAAAAATACACAGCACCTAAAGAAGAAGAAGAAGAGGAACAATTACAACTTCATTATTGAATCAGAAGCTGCTAAGATGAAACGGATACGTCATTCCCAATCTCAGTAGGTCTAATCTTACCCAAGTACACGACTTCAGAGCAAATCGTCTGTCTTCGAGGCAAAATCAAATCGCCATCGTCATCTAACTGAGGCCCTTTATAATATGCCTTTTCGTCTGACTTATGATAAGCTGTTTCGTCTTCCTCTTCTTCTGAAGCTGGATTTCGAAAGACAAATCGCGAAAAGTAAACTAAAATATCAATACAGAAACAGAGCAAATATTTCCTCCAAATGAATCCACTTCAGAAGTAACAAGTGAAAGCTCCTAGATGTCATATCATTAACTTTGATAACATTTTCCAATTTTTTCACATTTCAATCAGCCCCCACATTGGGCCACAAACCATTATCTTAGTAACCTGAAAAGGAAAATCTGTCCTCATTTAAGAAAACCAAAGGATGAAAAGACGGCAGAGGGACAATCAACAATGTCCGACTGCTTGATCGAAGATCCGCGCGTCTGTCATTCGTCGTATCGATTGCTACTGCTACATTGCCACACCAGTGCACAAGACACCAGTGCATGGACAATATGATGAGTATAAAAATGCAAAAAGTTGAAAATTACATATGCAATGTTATTGCCTGTGAATTAAATTAACACGTCCCAAAATAAGAATTTAAATGTGGCTAAGATATCTGTCCTAGGAAGTTTGTTGGTTCGTAAGACGCAATTGATGAGGGGTCATACTAGAAGAATCAAACAATTTATTCAAGATTAAAATCACGCCAACCAGGATAGCTTCCAAAATGTCGACTTGGCAATTGGTGAGTTCGATCTCGCTCCAACAAAAACAGATGAACATCTGAGACAACCTCTTCCTCCGGGTGCATCACACTGTTGCACAAAACAGACAACCACAAAACGAACTACGGTCGCATTGCAAACAACCTCCGAGGTTCTGCGTCTGAATAGAATAAAAGAAACGCTATACAAATGTTACATTACAAGTTACATTGCAATGAAGGTAAACACCAATAAAATAGGTGAAAAAGCACCTGGAATGCAACACTTAAACTTTAAACGCTTCAACCGAGAAACAACAGAACAAAAATTTTAATATTTTCAAGGCTAAAAAAGTCTTATAATTTAATTAAAAATAAATTATTTCAATTGATTTCATTTCGTGGAAGTTGATGAGCGATATTTAGACATGGCAGACAACTGGGAAAGTATGACTACACGACAGGAAGAGCGCAGTAACGTTATCTGTCGTCGTCGTTGTTATCACTATCGTCATCGTCGTAGTTACGGCACTTGTGCAGAAGTTAGCCGCACTTTATATCCAACTATATGATACTATATACCACCAGTAACAATACCCACCACATTTAAAATCCAGCAAACATGGAGTGATGGAGAAATTGGAGAAAATCCAACTTTATTTCCCAAATATTAGTAAGTCAGAAACGAAACCATAGACTTACGCGTACATAGATACATGAATTCGACGGATGAAGTATAATAAGTATATATATATATATATATATATATATATATATATATATATATATATATATATATATATATATATATATATATATATATATATATATAAGGTCAGAGGCAAAGCCCTCTGAAGCTGGCGACATTTTAAGATTTTCCAGAATTTTTTCTGAAAATATGCATGATTATGTTCTTTTCATCAACATGTGCAAGCCATCTTTATTAGAGAAAAAATGGAATTCTGTGGGCTGTGACTAATCCCTGTATGCATAATTAGGCTGAAAATGTAAGCGCTTGTTGGGGGTTAGCTACTTATTTTTATAAAATACACAACACAACTGATGGAGAGACAGCAGTTGCAATTTCTGGCATTACAACTGGCAGAAAAATCATATTTGGCTGTAAGGGGGGCCATGACCCAAATGGCCCAATGGTAAATACGCCAGTGATTATTATTGTCCTTGACATCGCTGTAACAACCTAGCCTCACTGCCCTTCGGATGTTGACTATTGCCTGGCTGATCATATACCTTTCCCATAGCTATTTTAAAATAGGCTGAGCGACTAAGAATAAGCAGCTACTATTGTGCTATAAGGCGCTATATAAATCTACGAGATTTTACTTGCTTACTCCTCTGTTCATCGATCAAGTAAAGAATTTTACATATGTGGGAGGAGAAATATCAAGCGATGGAAGACACGAACAAGATATTAAAAAGAGAGCAGCAAAAGGATTACAGACAATGGGAAGACTTAGACATATTTGGAATGCTAAAGAAATAAAGATCAACACAAAAATTCAAATATACAACACTATCATTGTTCCACAAATGCTTTATGGATCAGAAACGTGGATATTAAAAAGAGCAGATGAAAACAGACTATTGGTGGCAGAAATGAGTTGTTTGAGAAAGATATTGGGAGTAAGTAAATTACAAAGAATAAGAAATGAAGACATCAGGAAAAGACTGGGAATGAAAGAGACAATAATAGATAAAATCAGAAGAAGAAGACTTAGATGGTATGGACATGTAAATAGAATGAACAGTAACAGACTCCCATATAAAGCACTCTACACATACAAAGAAGGAAAAAGAGGAAGAGGAAGACCCAGGAAAAAGTGGATGGATAACATCAAAGAAGACTTCGAAAGATATCAAATGACAATAATAGATGGAATGAGATTAACAACGGAAAAAGATAAATGGAAAAGTTTTGTGTCTAGCTATTGCCGCTAATGAGCTGGCAGAAAGCAACTATGATGATGATGATGACTCCTCTGTTCAAATTTCCAACCAATCAGAAGAACTCAATTCATGTTAGCTCTCTAGTGATTGGTTGAAATTTCAAACCATTCTAGGCACCAGTTCAAATTTCAAACGATCCTCAAGCTGCGGTCCTTTGCTGCGGTCCTTTCTTCGTCTCGACGCCACGCAGTGAGGTTCATCGAGCAACTTCGTTCGGTCGAATATTTTAGAATTTAAAGACAATTCTAAAATATTTATACCGTTGACGAAGTTGGTGTTATGTTGGTTCAGAAACTGTCGTTTAGTATCGTATCGTTAAGGTTTTAAGTAGTTATTAGGGTTATTAGTAGTTATTCCGTCGACTGGTGCTGATGTCCTACCACGATGGCGCTAAAGAAGTTTACTACTACTACTACATTCCTGTTCGAAAGATCCTCAACGGTCGAACGCCGCTCTCTACTAAGCTCGAGGTCAGCAATCACCTATCTGATCGTCCCTCCGGCGCTTAAGACGGCGGGGTTTGAGGGGCAGGTCCTTCCGACTTGGGACCCTGCCTCGTGCAACTCGTTCCCAAACAACGTTGACGGTCGAGACATTGCCGTATCGGATCCGAAAACAACTGAAGACGTACTTTTTAATACTTCATTCGCTTTTGACTTTGGCATATGTTAGCTACGCCTATGCTTATGGCTCTTAAGAAATTGTCGTGGAGTCCTATAATAATAGTGTTAGATGTTGTTAGATGTCGGACATTCACTGATTTACAGTTCAAGATCAGTTATGCCAGCGCTTTTTTCCCAGATCTGGGTTTTTTGTGAAATCTAGGCTTCTTAAAAAATTTTTTAGGCCTAGCCTACAGTTCATTCAATTTGATGATGCATATTTTGCTATTGTAACTCTTAATATACAGTAGACCTAAAGTATTTTGTTTTTGCAGTATTGACATTGAAGGCTACTGTATAATTGCAACCTTGTGAATCTGTATTGTATAATTGAATCTGTCTGTACTGTATAATTGGCAATTGCAACCTTGTGAATCGTTGCGGGGAGGGTTAAATGTTGTTGTAGATGTCACTCAGGAATTTCAGGAAAGCAAAGGCCTCCAAGCAAGAGAAACACCCTCGAGCATCATCAAAGTCAACTCCAGTCCCAACCCTTGCTGCTTTGCCCCAATGTTTTATTTTGCTTTTTATGATAATTTATCTGCTGTTGTATGTATTGCATTATCATGGTTGACTAAGTTTTGTGTTTCTTGTTTTCAGGATCTATTTTTGCCACACAGCCTGTGACACAGGGGTCCATCATGTCTTGTATTCGTTGATTCCAGCGTCCAGTTTCTTTGGTTTTGGCTGGCTCTTTGTTTTCACTTTGGTTGCGGCTGTTTGTTGTGTGTGTTTCGTTCGGTGCTGTGGCTGGTGCAGTCAAGTTTTTTGTGTGAGCGCCGGTTTCGCGGCATTGCTTTTTCCGACGGCCGTCTTTCGTTTACTGCGGTTGCGATGCCGTCATTTTCTATAGGCCTATTTAATGTGCTTGGTTTATTTCTTTTATTGGCAATTAGTTAATTCTGTACTTTCTTTCAGGATGCACGGTGCCATTTTATTTATTTGTAAAATGCATTTATGATTTATATTGTATAGGCCTATGGTTTTTTATGTTTTTCTGTACAGATACAGGTACTTCGGCTTCAGGACACAAAAGCAGGATAACAGAGAGCTTCAAGTTGTCCTATCTGTATGTCTGTGTGTATCTATACTTGTCTGTGTGTTGTGTTTGTGTATATCTGTATTTGTGTTTGTGCGTGTGTATTTTTTCCAGGACGGGAATTCCTCCTTGTTTTGGGGTAGACTGAAAACAAACTTGTAATCTCTCAACAGTTATAACAATAATGTATTTAGCTTGGCGGCATTAAATTTTAAAAGGTAAAAGAATTTTCGCATTTGTTTTTCTCCGTGCGCTTGAAATAGAATATATCTAATATAAATGTAATATAATCTGATTAACTGTTGAGAGACAATTTGTTTTCTTCTTTGGACCTTCCCTTTTTCTCTAAAATTGTTAGTTTTGGGGTTTGTTCTAAACATTTTGAAAGTCAAATCTGATCTCAACATTTTAATTCTAAAATTTCTGGGGGGTCTCCCTCTCAAGCTCACAGCTTCATCGCAGCGAGAGGGTGAACAGCTAATCATATGGGGTTATCTTGAGGCTGTCCTTCATGTTTTGGAAAGTCTCAATGAATTGATTATCTGGCCAATGTGAGCAGCAATTGATTCTATTTGACTGGTTATCTGAATTTTGTATATTGATTGTCATTTTAGGGAAATAATCAGCCGTCATCTGGTTCGTCATCTTGTAGACTCAACTGCCGTTTGGCAACGCGTTGCTTATCCAGATCTACCTCGAGCGACTGGCAGTTTCGTCTCCTGCTGAATCTTCTGTGTATTCTCTCGTTGAAGATGCTTCTCAGCAGTGATATTTTACTTCCAAAAATAATTACTACTTTTACTCTTTAGTTATGGCTTCCTTATTTGACTTTCACTTTCAATTACAGTTATAATTTTACTTTGTAAATAATTGTTATAGGCCTACTTTTATTTTTAATTACAGTTTTATATATATATCGGGCTTCCACTCCATTTATTTCATTTAACAGCAGTAAGTCACTTGGCTAATATTCTGAATGCACTGCATTATTATACAGTGCGGCATATAACAAATACGAATGACTGCCACTTAACATTGCATGCACAGGGACGTTTAATGCAATATCTAAGCTGTTGCTGTCGGACAATATCAGTATGTGTGCAAGTCTGCAATCAAATGTAAATGGTTCAATATGCAATGCTGCTTTTGAGCTTCATGTTTGTAGGTGCCCTGGTCATAGTTTAAAAAACTGCCAAATATCACTCCCTTTTTCTACCAGCAAACTGTCTAGATAAACTCACTTTTCTATTTAGACACTCGAGAGTCAAGATGACTGAAATGTAAGAATAAACTGGGAAACAGCAGAAGTACAAACAGTACGGTCTGCCTAAACAGTCGGACATGAACATAAATTTGATATAAAATGGGAGAAAAAAGTTAATTTTACTGCAACAAATAATTACTACTTTTAAATTTAATTTTTGGTGTCCTTATTTTACTTGTACTTTATATTTCAGCTGTAAACTGTTTTACTTCGTATATCAGTTTTACTGAACTAACTGCAAACAATTTTTAATTGCTATTTCAGTTCAGCAATATATCGCTGCTTCTCAAGACGGGACTTCAACAGCAGCAGAGAATTGCTTTCACTGCCCGAGTGGATCTTCAAGACCAATTTCTTCAGCGTGTGTGGATTCAACTCAAGAGTTTGCCATGGCAGCGATCTGCTTGTTGTTTACCTCTCGATTTCGTCAGCAACTGCCCTCTTCCTCTGGTTGCAGTGCTACATAACTTGTATGCAGTGATGAGTAACTAACTAAAAACCATTAGTTTATGGGCTGTCCATTAATTATGTCAACAATTTTTGGAAATTGTTTAACCCCTCTGTCAACAACTGTCAACTTTCACTTACCCCTCTATAATTACGTGAAAAACTTTTGACCCCCTCCAAGGTCAATGACAGATGCCAATAACAAGGCTATTATTTTTGTGGTGATGACCATTTTCTCCTTTTTTTCTCATCGAGTGTCAAAATTTGGTGGTGACGTTTTTGCCATGCTTTTCTTCCATTGTAATATTAAGTAGCATTCCATGAAATTTCCTATTTCTTGATTATTTGTAAAAAGTGAAATTGTTGACATCAACTTCTCTTGACCCCCTCCACCCTTTCAACAACTGTCAAACTTTTTCAAGCCCCTTCCTCTAAATTGTTGACGTAAATAATGGACAGCCCCTTAACTACAACTAAATTTAAACAAGAAGTACCGGTAAGTAGTTAAACTTTTAGTTGCAAACTAACTTTCTAAGATCATTTTTGCTCTCAACTCTTGCAGCAGTAGCTAGACAAAATGTTTCCGAGAAGTTCTATCTTCTGTTAATTGTCTCTTCTACGATTGAAATTCCTTTTATGTTCATATCTTTTCTGGTGTCCATCCACTACTTCCTGGGTCTTCCTCTTGCTTTATTTCCTGTTTGGGTGAAGAGTGCCTTGTGTGGTAGTCTCCTTTCATCCATTCTGTTGACATGTCCATGCTGGTTGAGTATTTCCTTCTGATGTTGTCGATAATTGTATCCTTTAGGTTGAGACGTTGTCTAATGTCTTCGTTTCTTATCTTTTGTAGCCAAGTTACTCCAAGGATTCTCCGTAAGCAGGCCATTTCGGCCAGCGGCTTCTATCCCCCCTTGCAGCCGGGCTCAATTTCCCCCCAAAATTACAAATTCTCCCTGTTAATTTGATCCCTTGTAGACTTAGTATTATTTTCAGCATTTTATCCTTTGTGTTAGGCATAGCTATCAATGATTACGTCACGGTGAGTGTTGTTTTGAATCAGTCTCAGTTCAGATTATTGGCAAAATATCCCCCCCCCCATTTTTTTCCCGGGCGCAGCTGCGCCCGCCTTAAATGGGGATAGAAGCCCCTGATTTCGGCTACTAGTAACCTCTGTTCATCTGTTTCTTTCATGCTCCATATTTCTACCCTAGCCTTTAATAAAATCCGCCTATGGTTGACAAGCAAAAAGAGGTCGCCGAGTCAAAAAAGAAGGCAATTTGCAACGGTTTATAGATCTATATAGCACCTATAGGCTATACCATGCTTGACTTCTAATTTGGATGCCCTCCATCTGGTGGATACCCGGGGCCACCGCACGCTACTGGGTGCATAACAAATAGACGCTGGAAAGAATGTCTGCTTACGGCGGGATCGCGGCGATTGCTATTTGCTAGCCAGGATTTGGGGATCTGTTTCAGAGATCGGATGTCGTAAATATCTAGCGTCTTAAATTAAGTTTGTTTGAATGAAAAGCGGTTGACAAATGTCTGTCGATTCCGAGGCCATTTCGCTGAATAAGATGGTTTGGGTTTAAATCAAAGATTGTGGTCTCCTTTGTTTTATCGACGCCATTTTTCTTCCAACGGCCGACACGTGACGCAGTACGTGCCACGACCATAGAATCATTCAATGTCTTTTTGGCGTAGATTGCCGCTTTTTGTGTCTCGCTTTCACGGCTGCGGTTATGTCGAAGCCCATAGATGGTGTTTGGCAATAAATATTCCTCTCAACGAAGACCATAAGAGCCTGCAACACCCTAGCAAATGTTTGCAATAAATTCTAACCAACTGTTCGGAATTCTGATCTGATCTGAAGACTTCGTTCCATCAGGACCACCACTGACCATTAGGCCTATTGCAGACGAAGAAAACCACCGAAGCTGCGTTTTAGAGTTAATCGCGGTTTTAACGCTCATGTTGTATCGCGTCGGACATTCGGGGCTAAGTACTCGTGGAGTCGTGGCCTCATAATTTATTTTACTTAAGCGAAAAAATAAGCCTTTTGCGTACGTATTATATGGACGAACCCCTACCATGCAGCTGTCTGTTGCCGCTAATTTTACAGATCATTTCTTACTTAGGCCTAATCACAATCATTCCGTCAGGCATTCAGTCACAGCCGATGCAACGACCGGATTAGGCGTATCATCTGTTAGAAGCTTACACTATAAGAAATACGAGCAGCATTTGAGAGACTCGTGCATGTATTTATAAAAGGCTAATCGCTAAAGCCTAAAGCGCCAAACAGTTCGAAGAGTAATGCGATTAGAGACATCGCTGTGCACTTCCTACTTAGTAAGAGTCCCGAACTTCCGAAGACTTTGATGTCACAAAAGAACGAGTTCTTAGTTCTATCATTATATCCTGTCCAGCGGAGTATTCGTCAGTATGAGGACCTGCACTTAATGCCTTTTTCGCGATTTCTCTTTCGGTTTTAGCCCTGAGTTTTAAGCTTAAGAGTAACTTACACGTCAGAGACCTTATTGGCTGGCGAACAAAAAAATTCGCCGATTTTTTGTTAGGCAGGCTTGTCCATGGGACATAATTTTCTTGCCCATCTCATCCCATCCCATGGCAATTTATGCCTATCTCATCCCATCCCATCCCATGGGATTCCCATTATAATATCAATATTGAATACAGTTCAAATGAAATTATGCTTAGCAGTGCGTTTTACGCATTTTCGCTACGTACATTCACCCCCTCTGAACCCCTTTTCCAGTCACGTCACACTTTTAAAACTTCAATTGCTGATGACGCGCCAAAATTTAATCCTGTATAATAAAAAACTGTGTGTTTATCTATTTGTCCGACGTCTCACCACAAAATAAAGAATGAGCTTAGTCTATATACAAATATATTGTGAAAAAGAAAGGTAAAAAGCTATAGAAAGTCTTCCTTCAAGCATTAACTGCACGGTATAATGCGAAAGTATAGTCCACAGGTTAACACTTCCTTCTTAAGGGTTCATCCATATAGTACGTACGCAAAAAGTAATATTTTCAGTTTTTCACCCCTCCCCAGTTGCACATAGCGTACATAGAAAAAATCTTCCAAATCCGACCCCCTCAGTGCGTACGTACTTTATGGATGGACCCTAAGATATGCAATGTTCTTCTGAATATCGCATCGACAGTTGAGACTGAAAATGAGGCTGAAGACGGCTGATTCGCGCTGACATCCGTGACTTCATGTTTCCGGCTTCAGTCAGAAGCTGTAGGCGTGACAAGAGGAAGAAAATCTAATCCCCGTTCACCCCTTACCCCTCCCCCTTCACCACCACCATTACACCGTCACCACAACCCCCTTTCCCTTTCCGTCTGTCATTCTAAGGAAGATCTCTCTCTCTCTCTCTTCCTAAGAAACCAGAGCTCTCTCTCATATATTCCACGTCACGCCACTACCCAACGACCGTTCGGTGGAAGATTAAGTGACGTCATTCCCGCGAGGAAACTTTTACGGCGCGCATGCGCAGTGGGAAAGCTGATTCCGTGTCACAACTCCGGACGATAAAAGGGAATTTGGAGGTGCCTAAGAGCCGTGGAAATGCCGTGGAAATGGAGTCCCTAAGTGGATGGGCGGTTATATCCCATATATCCATCCCACTTCGGAGGATCAGTGCCACGGAGCTGTCCCATTCTCGGGGATTTCATCTCCTAATAAAATCCCGTGAGGTCTTCATTATTCGGCTTCTTAATTTACGGAGACCTCGTCTTCTCTATCTATGGACGGAACAGATCAGCGCTCTCGATCCCAAACTTTACGTTAAGTGACATTGTTATGACCGCTTTGTCCGCCTATCTGTCCGTCCATCTGTCCGTCTGTTTGCTTGTTTCTTTGTTTCCCCGTACGCCGGTTACACTGCATGCTTTCTCTCTTAGTAGATCAGATGTGAACATCAACATTGTTACTTCAATTAACGTTTCAGATGTTTTCCTATCATTTTCGTGTAGCGAGTGTCGGTTTCAATCGCCAGATGGCTAAATGGCCGTGCTCGAAAATGACTGAAGCGCTCCATGTCCACATTATAGCGATCTGCTAATGCGTATAATGACTTATCTTTTAGATAATAATCTTAATCGGCCTACTTGACGCTGTACGACCGCTTCCCGTCAGAACACCGAAGTTAAGCACGGTTAGTACTTGGATGGGTGACCATCCCGGGACCGATCGAGTCGTGGTGCCGGCGACCAACCAAGCCGTTCATCGCTTAGGCGTCGATAAATTGGTTGCAGCGCTAAGCTGTGAAGGTAAAGCGCGGGTCTGGAGGAAGCAATGGCAAACTACTCTAGATTAATGGCGCAAGGTATAGACGGCGATCATGGGGTGTAGCGGGTGGCAGAGCACCCTAGGTTTGAGCCAAGGGGTGTCCAATAGCTGCTGCATGGACACCCCCACACAATTGCCGCAATTTTAGCATCTACAAGAGATGTCTCATGTTTGTTAGCAACAACGTCTGTGAAGCTATGCAGTGTATACAGGGTGTAAAAGTTAAAAGGGCACCCCTTTATGATATTTAATATCTCGGCTGCGTGTATAGCGATTTCAATGAATTTATAGGCCATATACCTGGGAATGTTTTTGATGCAATTGCCAAATTTCATGCTGATAGCTTTAGTGTTTGCTGAAATATGACCAAAAAACTAAAGAGACCCACATTTTAAAATTGACAAACAGAAGATAACGTCTTAGTAATTTGTATCGTTTTTTTAAGTCTAAAATTGCGTCGTTGTCATTGCGCCAGACAAGGTCAAGGGTTACTTACGGCCAACAGATAAACACAGCAGCATTATGATTGGTTGCAGGACTGTCATGATATGCTTGGAGAAGATTTCATATTCCAGCAAGACGGAACACCAGCACACTGCTCTCAGGACCCAGAATGTTCTATAGCAGCATTGTCCAGATTTCATCAAGAAAGATGACTGGCCACCCAACTCCCCAGATATAAATCCACTTGACTTCCAAGTCTGGGGAATCATGCTCGACAGATATCAAAAGTATCAGCCAAAGCCACAGAACATCACGGAGTTGAAGACGGTGCTGAAGAATATCTGGGAGAGTTTTCCTGAGAACCAGATCAAGAAGTCGATACTGTCAGTGAAGAAGCGCTTGTCGGCATGTGTGAAGGCTGAGGGGGGCATTTTGAGCACCTGCTCCCGTAGCAAATCATCTGAAATCCCCTTTAAAACGGCCTTTTTCAGGGCCAAATAAATAAAAAAATTAATTTTTTATCACTTTATTATGACGTTATATTCCAATGTCAATTTCAAAATGTGGGTCTCTTTAGTTTTTTGGCCATATTTCAGCAAACACTAAAAAGATATCAGCATGAAATTTGGCAATTGCATTAAACATTCCCAGGTATATGGCCTATAAATTTCATTGAAATCGCTATCACGCAGCCGAGATATTAAATATCATAAAGGGGTGCCCTTTTCACTTTTACACCCTGTAGTGAGTCGATCGAGGAATAAACCGCGTCTTAAGATATATGGTCCATTATAAGACAGGTTTTTATAGACAACAGAAACACCATGTAGCCTCTATAGTTAATTTGCTGTGTGTGTGGCATAGCCAATTGAAGGTCTGATAGTAAACAGTGGGTGTAGAGAAATGTGCAAATTTAAGCGAATTGAAGAAATTCTCCGACAAAACCCACATTTTCGTTCGTCCCCATCTTCAATGCATCAATCTTGCAAGAACAACCAATTTTGGCCGCCTCAATTTCGATCTACAGCGCTCGAAATGGGGCATCTGCCAAGCCATTTCATACTACACACAAATAGTAAAATAGTATATATATATATAACTGGATAGTGGATGATTGATTTTAGTAGAGATATTTTCCTTCATAAGTAATTCAATGTATTGAAATTATCTTTCCAGCCCTCATCTTTGAAGCCTGGCATTTCCTTCATCCCCCACGCCGTCTCATCAAACAGCAGCATCTGATGTCGGTCAATGTCAGAGCTGCCTTTCATTTTGCCGGAAACCCAGACATGCCATTATTCCGAATTCCTGGAAAGCATGCACACGACAGAGCTTTCTAGTTTCTAGCAGTTATTTTCCACCGAGAGAGTTTGTCTAAGTGCTCCGCTGCAAGCATCCAGGTGAGGGGATTACGAACAGGACTGAAGACCAACAGTCCCGATTTGTTGACATTTCCTTGCAGTCTTCGGGGTTCTAAGTTCTGGATCGACTAATCCCCGAATATATCTGCGAATAAGCGAATCGCAAGCATTAAGCCATTTGAAGTAGAACTATTCGCAGATGTCTGACAGAATTCCGTGTTATTCTGTGTTATACGCATCCGTGCAATACAACGTCAACATGAATAACTTGATATAACAACATAGCATTAACGCTGACTGTGATGATACTTGCCAAGCGAGATCGTGTTAGTATAAGTCATGATTGATATCACAGCGTTATAAACATGGGCGTCAATCCAAAGGGGGCCCGGGCGCCCCCTATGGATTGATGGAGACAGAACGTTGGATATATAACGTAGGGGACATAACGTTGGAGACATTATATATATATATATATATATATATATATATATATATATATATATATCGAGTCGTGAGTGACTAGGACAACGAGAAATGACAGCATCAACTTTTCATGTGCCTAACTTCGGAGGTTTGCCCCCCCCCCCCAATATTCTAAACGGATCGACGCCTTTGGTTACAAACATCCTTGTGTTCTAAGAAAATATGTGACTAACAAATTATAACATCACTCTATAGGTTGCTATCAATGCTATCATCATGTCTACATAGATTGTTGTCGTTGTTGTCAATGATTATGACATCAATTGACTAAAAGTCTAAAACTATACCTAATGAATCTGATGATTTGGCGAGAGATTATCCAGCTCGGTGCTGTTTGTCTTTAGACAGGTTCTCTCCGTCGTCCTATTCTCACCGGGACAACAGAGGGTTCGGAAGCAGCGGTCGTACCCGACCAACTTCCGGAATGCGAACCGGAAGTCCCGATTGAAGCAGGCGTAGATGACTGGATTCAGGGCGGAATTTGCGTATCCGATCCAGAAGAGGGCGGAGATGCAGACGGAAGGAGTGTCGCAGTGGTCCTGGCAGAGGGAACTGGTCAGGTACCAGGTGAAGAAGGGAAGCCAGCAGACGAGGAAGGCGCCCATGATCATCCCGAGGGTCTTCGCCGCCTTGTGCTCCCTCCGCATCTGACGCTTCTTCTCCTGGTCCTCGGCCGCTCTGGTCGGGGTCCTCTGCCCGTCGATGGCGCTCGGAGGAGGACACAGCTGGGAGGCGGAGACTGACCTCGACGAGGCGGAGCCGCCGCCGCCACCACCGACTCCTAGACCGCCCCCGGCCCCGCCCCTGACTCCGCCCTCTGCCCCGCCCCCGGAGGGAAACGGTTCCGGGAGGGTGAGTCGACCGACGTGGTGGGCGAGGGCGGCGATGTGTCGCTCCTGGCGCCTCGCCTCGCGGTAGATCTTGACGTAGGTGAAGACCATGACGGTGGCCGGGGTCCAGAAGGACACCGTCGACGAAACGACGCCGTAGACGCGGTTGACGCGGAACGAGCACTCGTTCTCCCCGAGCGCCTCCTGCTGGACGCGGGTCGTGTACAGGCCCAGGTGGATGGGGACGTGGGACAGGAGGGCGGACGCCGTCCAGGCGCACCCGAGGGTCGCCGCCGCCCGCCGCCGGGTCATTCGGCCGGCGTACCCGAACGGGTCGGTGATGGCGATGTAGCGGTCCATGCTGATGCAGCAGAGGTGGAGGAGGGATGCGGTGGAGAAGAGGACGTCGTTGGCATTGAAGACGTCGCAGACGATGCGACCGAACAGCCACCTGCCGGCCAGTTCCTGCGAAGCGCTGAACGGCATGACGAGAAGGGCCACTAACAGGTCGGCGAATGCGAGGGACACGATGAAGACGTTCGCCATTATGCGCAGTCTGTCGTATTTCCAGACGCTGACGATAACGAGACTGTTGCCGACGACAGCTGCAGTGATGATGACGACGATGGCAAACGCCTTCAGCACAACGACGTCCAGGATATCGTCGTCGTAATCGTCGTCGTCGTCGTCTTTGTTATCATTTTCGTTGACCGTGTCGAAGTAGTAGTCGGTGTTTTGGTAGGTCATCATGATTTCGTCGAAGGCGATGTTTGAAACTGTTGAGTTTGCGTCCATCTCTCATGAACCAGACACAGAGCCTAGGAAAGAACAAAGAACAAGAAGCTGAACACTTAAAAGCAGCGGCGTAGCCAAGGGTTTTTTTGGGGGAGGGGGTTAAAACCCCTCTTGGTCGCCGACAATTTTTTAAAAATGTGTTTCGATGCAGTTTTAGTTGTTGGACGCGGTTTTGAGGGTCAACCCCCTTGGGGCTGCTGACCAAAATTTTTTAAAGCGCCATAGGCGTGACGACCTTTTTTGCTTGTCAGCACCTGAAAGGAAAAATTTTATAAGGAAAGACATAGGATAGATACATAGGATTACCTTTTTTCCTTGTCAAGATTTTTCGAAAGTTGGTTACGGTCAAAAGTCAAAACCAAAATCCACCCCTTCCGGAAATGCTGGCTACGCCACTGCTTAAAAGCTATGACAGTTTGATTGTTGTGTCTTCGTGATGACTTCGGAAAATGTCTGCGTCGACCAAAAGGCACGACTGCTTTTTCTCAAAATCTGCATTTTATGACCCTACGTGACTCTAATGTTTATTCATGAGCGTATCCACTAACAGCGCCAGTCGGTTCCACTATGAATATTCATGATTTGATGGAAGAACAGAGCAGACGACAGACTCCAGAGTAGGAAAGAGCGGCAAAGTCATGTCCTCTCTTGTCAAACGAGGATTGGTGGGAGTGGGGGAGGAGGAGAGGAGAAGGAGGAGGAGGAGGAGGAGGAGGGAAGAGAATCTGCTAGGAAATTCCTATTCTTAGCCTATCGCTGGTCAGACGGTGATTATTTTACCTCGTTCTTGAGACAGTCCTTGACGTCGTTGAGATGATGATGTATTGGAATCGCTCCGTGGCTTAGACTCTCTGTCTCTTGTCTACAGACAAGATGTCCACATGGACAGGACCACGGCGACGCCATACTGGAACGGGTAGATAAGGGTTAATGATCATCTAACGCTGGTTCCAATCAAGGCGCCCGTCACACAGTCGGGGATTCTACTGAATATCAGTGGCGCAAATCCAATTGGATTTAAAAGGTGGGGAGGCTCGACCCCTGTGACTTCCCCTTCCCTAACGAAGCCTCTTGAAAAGTGGAGGACTCGAACCTAGACGCCTAACAGAAGTTTACGTCAATGGATTCTATCTATTCTTGACAATGGTTTAAAGCACGTGATAAATCCTACTAAACATCCCATTTATTACAGTGTATTATTATTATTATTATTTATTATTATTATTATTATTATTATTGTAGTTAGTAGTAGTAGTAGTAGTAGTAGTAGTAGTAGTAGTAGTAGTAGTAGTAGCAGCAGCAGCAGCAGCAGCAGCAGCAGTAGCAGCAGCAGTAGTGCAGCAGTGGCAGCAGCAGTGGTGGCAGCAGCAGGTGGTGGTGGTGGTGGCAGGTGGTGGTGGTGGTGGTGGTGCTGGTGGTGGTGGTGTGGTGGTGGCAGTGGTGGTGGTGGTGGTGGTGGTGGTGGTGGTGGTGGTGGTGGCAGTGGTGGTGGTGGTGGGTGGTGGTGGTGGTGGTGGTGGTGGCAGTGGTGGTGGTGGTGGTGGTGGTGGTGGTGGTGGTGGTGGTGGTGGCAGCAGTGGTGGTGGTGGCAGCAGCAGCAGCAGCAGCAGTGGCAGCAGTGGCAGCAGCAGCAGCAGCAGCAGCAGCAGCAGCAGTAGCAGTAGCAGCAGCAGCAGTAGTAGCAGCAGCAGCAGCAGTAGCAGCAGCAGCAGTAGCAGTAGTAGTAGTAGTAGTAGTAGTAGTAGCAGTAGCAGTAGTAGTAGTAGTAGCAGTAGTAGTGTCATGTACTTTATATCGCAATATAGTGTGATGGGTTGTATATGGTTCAGTTGGATCATCCCAATGTCTAAAGAAGTTGTAAATCCCATGACCCTTAGCGCCATGAAATGTCATGTCGTGTGAAGCACTTGACAGCGCAGCTCAAAGCAATGCGCTACATAAAGAGTGCGGCCGCCGACTGTAAATGCGGCTATTTGAAGGTCATCGCAACTCGATGCGTGACAACGGCCAGTATTTCGCGGGCGCCGAGGAGACGGCGGTCTGGTCGGACCAGAGGGGGCCAGAGGGGGCCAGGGCGGGCCAGGGTGGGCCAAGAAGAAGCATCTAATTTCAATGCGCCGTGAAGGATATATTTCTTCATTCTGCCGTGGCGTCGAAGCAAAAACCCTCTCCGCTAATAAATAATGATTGGGCGGCTTACGTGCGCTTATTGCGAAGGCCAGTTGTGCGGCTAAAACGATTCGTTTATAGCAACGGATTCCTTCGGATGACGCCTCGGGCATCGCATCCCGGAGACAGAAAGCAACCGTCCCTTCCCCTCCCCCTCCACTGCCCCCTCCCGCAACCCGCCAGCCGACTCAGGTCTGAAAAGGGATGACAGAAAGCGAGCCCTTGTGTCAATCCTCTTGACAATGACGACATCAAGGCAATTTCTTCGACGCCGGAGGATGTATGGACACTGGAAGCCCATGACATGTCAAGTGGGACACAGCTGCGATGGACAGATGCAAGGAGTCCTTGAATTGGTTATAAGTAAACGCTTTCTCTTAAATTACTTTACGACAGAAACGAAAAGATTATGAAATTATGCAGATGGACATCTTTACTCACCAAGATCTATGGACCTTCAAAGCTACCGCCAAAAGTGTGTGTGTGTGTGTGTGTGTGTGTGTGTGTGTGTGTGTGTGTGTGTGCGCGCGTCGAGCTAGGCCCGATCGGCTTATTCTGTTCTTCTAAAAGAAATTCGGAAGAAAAAAATTCCAAGCGAATGCTTAAGTGTTGACAATCAATCGTTAAAAGAGAAGACATCTTTGATTTTTATTCTCTTTCCATTTCCTGCATCGTTCTCTCTCTCTCTCTCTCTCTCTCTCTCTCTCTCTCTCTCTCTCTCTCTCTCTCTCTCAATTGTCGCCTCAGCGATGTTTGCTCTCCGCTTCGCCCGGAAGTCGTGTATGCGCATGCGCCGACCGGCGTCGTTTGATTCTGGTGACAATGGCGACGAAGACAGTGAAAGGGACTTTCTCCGGCAATAGACAGATTGAACGCCGGAGTGTTTTCCGTACTCTTTCCTGTCCGTCGGAACCGATTGTTTGCTGGCAAAATTCATTTAAACGGACTGAACTTCGTCTCCCGGAGAGACGCAATAGTCTCTTGCACCGGATTAAATCAATTGTGAAAAGCCCGTCGAGAAAGACGCCGCGAGAACACCAAGTTCCCAACGATTTGTCGCAATGGGAGCGGGGGAGGGGAGGGGCAGTGGCGGTTCCAGGATTTCTTGGTGGGGAATGAATAAATTTATAGAAAGTTGGTGGGGGATGAAAATAGGAGGAAAAACCACTAGGCCTAAACATTCCAAAAATGGCGGGAAAAGATAATTTTATCCCTCATTTTACTACATTTTTACCGAAAAATAGGTTGACAACATAGGCGGATTTAGAGTTTAATATTTGGGCAGGCTAGCATGGGGTCTGGGGGTCCCATCCAACACGCGTGCCATTCAGTACGCGACAGACCTGGTGTTGATGGAAAAAAACATTTTTTTTGTTTTGGTGGGATTAGTTGGGTAGGCTTAAGCCTGCCCTAGCCTTTCATAAAATTCGCCTATGGTTGACAAGCAAAAAAGTTCATCCCCGATTAGTTTTACTAGGCTTTTACGCAAAAGTAGGTTTCACAAGCAAAAAAAGTAAGTCCAAAAGTCCGGTGGGGAATGCATACCCACTCATCCCCCACGTACAACAGCCACTGGGGAGGGGTAAGGGTTCCCAGGATCTTAAAAATACGACCGATCTTACTTATTCGCCAACATTTCGGACCCATTAGTTTCACGCAAGTGAAATTAAAATTAGAATTTTTGTTTTTGTTATTCGAGTCTTTTCTCTGCTAAAAATTAAAATTTCGTGAACAAAAGTGAACGTTATCGGATACTCGTGTACTCGATAAGAAGACTACTCGATAAATCCGGCCCTACATTATTGAAGAACTAAGTCATGGCCACCAATTAAATCTAAAATAATGGAATTCTACTATAAGAAACGTCTCAATTGTCTCAATAGACTTACCGAACGTGGATCTTTTGTCAGTATCTCCACCTATGATGGCAACAACAAGCTGCACAGCAAGAAAGGCGGCGCCAAGAATCCTGAACACAGTGGCGCTATATAAATTGTAATCAGCGCCGAGAGTACCGTAGTGTATTGCGTCTGTATTTCGCATTGATCAAAGATCCCGACCAATGAAAGACACGCATTTGAATGTATCAGACGGAATAAGAACAATCTCTTGTACTTCAAACGATGATAGAGTATCGGCGGACTATCTTATTTCTAATTCTGCAGACAGACGGAAGGACAGAAAGACAGAGAGACGGACAGACAGACAGACAGACTACTGTTGCTATTTCTGGTATTCGTGATGTTTATTTGGCGATTGGCGAGTATTTTATGATTAAAATGAGTTCGAAATTGATGGCAGCTAATTAAAATGATTAAATTCTTAGTAATCGTTTATCGGAATATATTGCGAAACTATTTATAGAGCCAAGCAGTGTAAATCGGATGCAACCCCGATCGGCCAACAGATTGGTTATGAGGTGTTTCAAAAATATTTGTACAATAATTCGAATATCATGAATCACACACTCCGTTGGTTTTAATTTTCCTCAAGATTCCCAATTGTAGCTGATAATCCGCGCTAATAATAATAATAATTATTATTTATTATTATTATTATTATTATTATTAATTTATTATTATTATTATTAATGACTGTTGCTGCCTATTCGTCCAAACTGTTCCTTATGTCGACAGTCGATCCACTACCCTATAGCAATAAGAAATGTGTTTCTTTGTAATATCAAATGTACTTACCTCTATTTGAAATTCTAACGACACTATACTTCGATAAAAAAGAGAAGTATCTATGGTAGTATCTATTTGGTACCTAGTATCTATCTAAAGTAGCCCTGCTGAATGAGAGACAGTCTCTTGTGACATGAGCAGTCGCTCCTTCTTCGAGTCTTCCGTATCGTCTTTTTATCCGGATTCAGAATCAAGGAACAAGCAAACACCAAAGCATGCATATATGCATCAAGAACATGCATATTCATCAGCTGGTCAGCGCATTAAGACTCGGCCATCGCCAATCAGGGCGCAGCATCTCATTACGTCACCATGGTCAGGCCATTTGATACGTGGTTTAAAAAAGTATATTCGCAAATAATTATGCAACGTTCTATAAATATTCATGAGCTATATAATATAGCGATAATAGCGCTTTGACTGTCCGTACTAAATGCTGTTATAGATAATATAATGATTATGAAGCGCCACCTGATGAATGCCGATGAAATAAATTATTGGAATTATAATAAACTATCAAGATATTAAAAATTGACAGGCCCTGGACCAGTCCCCAGCCAGCCAACCAGCCAGTCAGCCAGTTCTCGTCTGTGCGAGTGATGGATGGTCCAATATTAGGATGTTTATTAATTTCTCTGTCACCGAATTCGATAAAAAAAATTCGTCCACGTGACATTGATCCGTCATCCAAAGGCCACGCGATGGGAATGACTTAATGATTGCAAGGAATGCCAAACGCCAACTGACAGATACGCCTGTTCTGAATGACGGCAGGGTTGTCAGGTAGATTGACAGCGACAAACCGCCACAGTTCCTTAGAAACGACAATAATATTGTGGAATAATTTTTAAATAGACTAGAATATGCGGCATTTCTATCAAAGGGATAACAAATTGATTACAAGAGGTTTAATATGAAAGCAGCAGTCTCCATTATAGACTTCATCACAATAGCTAGATTTCTTCGAGTTGAGAAAAATGTTACAAGCCTAAAGACATTATGAGACTTTATTTGCTGTACCCCACTTTGTCATTGGCAGTGGCGTCGCCAGGAATTTTTGATTGGGGGGGGGAGAAGGGGCTAGCGTGTCAGATTCCTTACCCCTCATCCCTCTCCACAGAAAAATTTCTCACCGGATTTGCGCGAATCTGGTAGGTGGTCTGGGGTAGGCGGAGGGCAGTTGCCCCATTTGCCCCCGTGGCGACGCTAATGTTAGAACGCCTCCACCATGACAACCCCGTCATTCCATAATGCTGATAATGCATAGGATTTGGGCAAATTAAACCTCATTTTAAAAACTTACTTCGTCCTGTTAGAGATCGATTTCAAGTACCATATTGAGCGACTATCTTTAGCATCTTTTAGCTCATCGATATCAATCGCTATTGCAATCATAGGCCATCACCTTCTCCATTTAAAACGGTTCATCCATGACAACCCTCGTTATTCCATAATGCTAATAATGCATAGGATTTGTGCAAATTCAACTGCATTTTTGAAAGTTATTTCGTCCTGTTAGAGATCGATTTCAAGGACCATATTGAGCGACTATCTTTAGCATCCTTTAATACATCGATATCAATCGCTATTGCAAACTTAGACCATCGTCTTCTGTATTTAGAAAGCAAATGCGTTGCCTGAAATTTTTGGTTGGGGCAAAAGGGGCTAGCGTGTCAGATTCTTTACCCACCCCTCACCCACCCCTCCACAGAAAACTTTCTCACCGGATTTGCGCGAATCTGGTAGGTGGTCTGGGGCAGGTTGGGCGGCAGTTCCCCCCCCCCCTATTTGCCCCCCACTCATGGCGACGCTAATGGTCCTTGGCTATCTGGGTACCTGGTAGCCATGGCAAAGTCCCCGCAAAAAATAGCGATGATAAGCTGAAGACGTTTTTTGTGCAATGGCCAATTGGCCAATGGTTGTGGTCAGGTAGAAGAGTTTGGTCGAGAAGGCAGTAGGCCCCCAACAGTTGAAACAATAAATGGATTCAAAAGTTATCTGGAAAAACTAGGTTATTAAATGTTAAGGTTGTTTTTCATCAGACTAATGTGACGTCTGCTAAGCCATTTGAAATCATGTCCTCAGGCCAACTATAAGGCCCTTAAGCACCAGAATTTCCAAATTATAAAACTGAGTTTATTTAATATCTAAACTGCAGGAAAACCAGATCTTTTTCAATACGATATTGCAAGGAACCAACAACGCGTATAAGTTTCAACGAAGATTCTAGCCACTATGTTCATCCGATGCTATCTTATTACATTACAAGCGAAAGAAGGATTAGTAGGAATGTCAGTCACTATGCGTGATAAAAAAAGAGAAATAATTAGTCCACAACAGACAGGCGTTGCATGTCGTGTAATGTCATTCGAGAAAAATCCTCCAATTCTGATTTGCTTTGTGAGTGGGATGCAAACTTTCTATGATGAGATTCATTGTCCTTTCATGATCTTTAGGAATTCTAAGACAAAGATTCAGAAAAAACACACTCATTAATTTGAAATTTGCAATAGTCAATAATTCATGATAAAATCATCAGATACATTTAGAATGGCGATTGATAGGCCTCCAAAACTGATAGCCTACTGCGCTATCTGTGATAGATAATAGCGACATAATCGACTCATCATTCATTTTAAATGTATGAATTAAGACAATTAGGAAATAATTCTTGATTAAGTGAATATGAGACCAACTACAGTAATTTCGACGTAATTTTGTGGAAAATTGACAGATTTGTATAGCGTCTTTCCATTTAAATTAATCGCTCTGAAATCGTTGAGCTCTTTTTCAGACAATAACCATTTTTAAAATGGACAATTTTCAAATTTTCTTAAGATTTTTTTATCATCACTGGTTGAAGAAATCGAATTTGACAGGTAGCCTTTTACGACTAATTCTAGACGCATGTTTTACCACCACGATGCCTAGCGGACGTCAAACTTCGCCATAGAGTACCCAGCGGATCAGAAAAATTTGGTACGTTGTATCCGAAGACCGAAGTACAGTATATACGTTATATCCAATACAATCCAATATGGTAGCGCATAACACGAAACTGTATACATTGCGGCACGTTGTAACCGAATACACGGAGTAACCGAGGCAGTTACAACAACAGTTCTACTGTACGTCACGTGACGACAAGCTGCTACACGATGACGTCACTCGTACGTCACGATGACGTCGATTCGACGACGTCACGATGACGTCGACGGTTGTGCCTTGCCTTCGTAGTCGACCTCTCCGTCTCCGTTGAGATCGATTTCCCTGATGATCTCCTCGACGTCCGCGTCAGAGGTCTTGTCCCCGAGGGACCGGAGGACGTTCTTCAGTTCGACGGAGCTGATCTTACCCGATCCGTCCTTGTCGATGACCTGGAACGCCTGCCGGATCTGCTCCGTGTCGTCGGCCGGCATGAAGTCCCGCAGGACGTTCGTAAACTCCGTGAAGTTGATGAATCCATCGCCTGAACAGCAGCAGCAGCATCGGATAAGTGCATGCCGGGTTATTTCTAGGATTATCAATTGGGGAGGGGATGTTTGTAAATTCTGGGGTCCCCTGCCAAACAGTCTGACAAGCAAAAAGGTCATCCCATACCAGAGATTGGCGGATGTCGGTCTCAAATTAGGGGAGGGGAGGGGTGTTAGGGGGGGTGTAAAAATCTCCCTGAGTGCATGATATGCTTAAGTGCATAACATGCATAAATGCGGACCCGCTAAGCGCGTTCTAAGGAAATTCGACTGTGCATCTTACATTACATTACTTCCTAAGTACATATTTCAGTAAGAAGCCATTTCCTTTAAAAAATCGAGGGCCTTTTACCCCCACCCCATACCCTCACGACGGACCTAGGCCCAACAAAACCGTCAGCTTCAAGGTCTTAGACACTTGACCGCGTGCGGGGGCAGTGAGACATTGCACATCATAGGCAGATGTTGTCATTGCGATCTGTATTATTCGGGTTTCACTGTCGACTCTGATGACGCTTGTCGTTCGAGTGGGTGGGTTTGGGGATTGGGGTGGGGGTGGTTAGGGGTAGGAATAATGTGAGGTATGCAACGGGGGCAGTAGGGGTGAGGTTGATCCGAGTTCCCATGCAGTGAAGACGTATTATATACTCTATAAGCGCTCTGCTGAGCAAACAGCGATTATACAACTCTCTCAGCGGAATTAACATAGAGCCCAGAAAAACTAGTTATACAAACAGCGGAAAGGCATTTCCTATTGGTATTCTAATGCATGCAGTGAGAGAGAATAATGACGACGACAATGATGATGATGACGACGACAATGATGATGATGATGATGATGATGATGATGATGATGATGATGATGATGATGATGATGATGATGATGATGATGATGATGATGATGATGATGATGATGATGATGATTTGTTTGTTTATACTTACGATCGAGGTCTGCCATTTTCATGATGCGGTCGATTTCTTCGTCTGTTGTGTCCTGACTGAGGTTACTCATCATCTGAAGCAGTTCATTTCGACTGATCTTTCCATCTTTGTTCTCGTCGAAAATATCAAAAGCCTCGCGATATTCTACACGAAAATGCAAAACGCTGCATTTGAAAAACTCCGCAAATCAAAGCATCTATCTATAAAAAAATCAACCGCGGAAGTGAATATGCGAGCGTCAGTTCCCTAGATCGAACCAGGGTTGACGGCTCATCGGCGCTCTGTCTACTGAATTTGCTGGACGAGTAGATGCCGTTCTACAGTTCGATGCCAAACAACAGTGGCGTAACCAGGGCTCCGGGATCGGAGTGGGGGGTGGTGGCACATCGGCATTTTCTAGTAAAGTCTCCGACGATCATAAACAGTTGTGAAGTCCTTTACATTAATGTAGTTCTCTCATCGATCGTGCTACCTAACCCCCTCCCTCAAGTTTTCAGCGCAAATCCCACGACGGATCCCAGTCAGATAAGGGGGAGGCCCGTCCCCCCTGTCCCCGGCCCCTTCCGTAGCTGCGCCAACGAAACTAAACGCAGCAGACACGTCAAACTATCGAACTTTAGGAGCGATTGTATTTCTAAGTCTACAGGTTTTTGTCTCTCCGTGCGATCGGCCGGAGTGCATTTTTTTCTCACGAATGCAAAATTACCGCGATGAACGCCATGTATAGGCCTAGGTAGGCCTATTAGACCAGGATACGGACATAACCTTTCCGATAGTATAGTGCACGCGAAAATTATCTCTGCTTCGAATCTTCGGCTGGGGAGGGCGAGGGGGAGGGGAGGCGGATGATATAAAGCGCCAGATAAATTAGGAGCTCTGCTTCGAATAGCCATGCACTCTCACTCCTCTCATTTAACCCATCCTAAGAGCTCTGCACTCACGAGACGAAAAATGTCCCTTAGTTAGGCTATATTAGGCCCATAAATCAGTGCATAGGCCTAACACTTGGAAAACACTAAACGCCACACGAACACTACGAACAGATCGCAAAAACTATTCACCGACGTATAGGGCCTATACACGGTGTGTACAATACACAGTGTCAGTTCCGATGCAATTTAGATATGCGATTGTTATCAACGTATAACGCAATAGCACAACGGTTCGAAATATGCACATACCGTCTTCAAACGAGGCCATCGCTAAAATGCAGACGACTAAATACAGAACAACAGCATCGACGGCGGCTGCAATGGCCCGGTGCCGTTTGGCAGACGATGGCTGCAATGGATGCTGCTGCACAGATGGTTTTAAGTTCTTGGTTCTTATTCCTATTGGCAGGTTTCGATTAAGCGCTGCGCCGAAGCCCAAACACCGCCAGCCATTATAGGGGCCTAATCTTTCCTCTCGACTGACATATATTTCAATTCAGTCGAGTCCTCGGGCCGTCTGGTAGGCCTATATAGTCGGTTTCCATGCGTGCGTTGGTCTTAGCTATTTACAGTATAGAGAGCTTTAGACGCCGATGACTTTGTGTCGAAAGGAGGTGTGTTTTTTTGGCAAATTCACGTGTCGAGCCTCAAGGTGAGCCACTCCGTCATTCCCCGAAGCAGTGTTTGATGTACGGAGCAAAGCCTACCGCGTTGACCGGAAGCCAGGTTGTGCCAGGTTGTGCACCTTTTAGAACGAGACTACGAAATGCGAAAACGAGGCAATACAAAAGACACGGGATGACGACAGAAAAATGCGCTCGATGAGTATAGGCCTAATGTTGCCACTTGGTTCACCACTCAAAGTACAAAGCAATTGAGTGATCCAATCTTCAATTCAGTGCGCGTGCACTGACTGATACTTTTAGGAACTCGACGAAGACCGCGTCTCCTGCCGCTGAAAAGTCAGAAGCGTTTACTGAAAATTGGAAAACACTTCTTCTTCGTAACTTGCCGCTTATCAGTCAGTTGTATTACAGAGAAACAAGATTACAGAGCAGGGACAGAGAAGTGAGATTAGACAAGAGTCGATTCGTCCACTGAATATTAAAAGATAACAACGATGAGGTTTTTTCGGGAAAAATTGCTTTTAAACATTTAATTCATCGCATTCACCTTTTAGTTGTTCATCTGTCAATTGAGGTTGCGTCTAAAAACAAGAAAAATGCTCAAATTACAGAAATGTAAGAAAACACCAAAAGCAATAATTTTCAATACGAACATAGGCCTATATATATATATATATATATATATATATATATATATATATATATATATATATATATATGTGTGTGTGTGTGTGTGTGTGTGTGTGTGTGTGTAATGCATCTCTTAAATATATTTTATATGTAGGTATTGGGCTTTCGTAGACAAAATCAAATTCGATGAAAGTGTAACATTTGGCGAAAATTTATGATTTTCTGCATTTTCCTTTGCATCTGACACCAGAAATTCAAAAGTCATCGCAATAAACGCTATTCTGTCGGCCTCCGCTCCTACGCCCTTCCCGCGTAGGCCCTACAGACCGTGTAGGCCTATAACGCCACATGGCCTGTAAACACCGAAGGCTTTAGAAGAGTGTTTTATGGTCACGGCCTCTGAATGGCAAAGTAATAATTGTCCAAATGTGTTCTCTATGGTCTATAACTCTATGGCTGTCAATATATCGTCCGGGTTTTTACGACTGCTTTGCAAAGACGTTTAACCGCAGATTTAGAAGAATTATTGACGCAGATAATGGACCGTATGATTTTTCGTTCTTAGCGTAGGGCCTAAGGGGTTTGGTGAGGGGGTCGAAGATAATTTATCTAGAAATTTGAGGGGGCAACCAACCTCCGCTGCTCTACGATATTATTGGTTTTTCGGCGTAGTTGGTGAAGATAAATACACTGTATTTATCCGAGACAATATTTCTTTTGAGCGTAGGTCTATCCTGCAAAATTCTGAAGAGAGAAATACAGTGTTTATCCGTTGAATACTTTTCAGGGTCGGTTAATGCGTCGGCTTAGCGTTTGATTTTCGCGGAAATTTATCACCACTTTATTTGCTTTTGGCGACATTAATTGTTTTAGACCTCTTGAAGACAACGAAAAACTTGAAGCCGAATAGAATTCAGGGGTGCACAACCTTTTAAAGATGAAAGGCCACATTTTTCGGTTCCGAGACTCCGCGGGTCACGTGCGCTTTTTATTTTTCTAATTCATTTAAAATCACATTATTATTATTATTATTATTATTATTATTATTATTATTATTATCAGTGGTTTTCACACAGGCCTACTTAGCCTCCTAAACCAATTAAAATCACATTATTATAATGCAGAAGTGGTACGTTGACACTTGACAGTAACCGTTAATATCAATATTTAATATGGTTATGGATAAAATTTAATTCGACAGGACTAATGGAATTAATAGAATTTCTGATGAATACAATCGATCCAGTAGGAAAAAATTAAATTGAAATGATCAGTACTGTAATTTACATGTAGAATTAAAGGTTGAGGTCTTGTTAATCAAGAAATACTATGACCATGTTCAATTATTAATTCATAAAATTTAAAAGCCAAAGGTCAATCGCCTTTTTTACGGCCAATGGAGTTGTTGAGGCTGAACGTCTTTAACAATCTTATTCATATTTTGTGGCAGTTCACTTGTTGCAACTTTCAAAACCGAGCACTCAATCTGAACCTTAGAACATTTATGTTAAATTTCATTACACAATATGTTTGTTCACACATGTAAGTGCTTACAAATAGTCGCAAAGGCTTTAAAGTGGCCCCGACGGCTTTCTTGCTTTCATGTTTAATAGCGCTACAGAAAAAGTCATTCGTTCCAAGGGTCTAAGTCACCATCAATTCAAGTTATTTATGACATACCATATTACACAGATGTGTGTGTGTGTGTGTGAGAGAGAGAGAGAGAGAGAGAGAGAGAGAGAGAGAGAGAGAGAGAGAGAGAGAGAGAGAGCACAGGACGAATTTTAGAATGCTTTGTTGAACTGATAGCAGAAATTTGTGAATTTCTTAGCAGCAAGGGTAAAATAATAATTAATAATAATAACAACAAGGTTTAAAGTGTAGCGCTAATAAGAAAGCAGGAAAACCTTCGGGGCCACTTTAAAGCCTTCGGAGCCACTTTCCATTGAAATCCTGGAAACGTCCACGGGCCACAAAAAATCGCCGGCGGGCCACCAGTGGCCCGCGGGCCACGGGTTGTGCACCCCTGGAACAGATAGATTGAGAGGCGAGAGAGTTCTTAGACGAAAACGCGTGTCTCGTCGTTTAGATTGTTTAAAAACTGCACTTTTTATAGCCGCGAAAACGAAAATCGCATCAGCTACAGTGCTACATTGATATAGAACAATTCATGTAGTGTATGAAAATACAGAGAAACTTTAATGCAGAGCATTTACATGTATAATGTATAGTGACAACACAGGGTGGCCACGATCCGGTAACAAATCCATCTGTGAAATTCATATGTGTGAATTTTGATATTATGTCACTATAGCATGCACAGAGTGAGCGAACGAGTGAGTGACAAAGACACAGACAGACAGGCAGGACAGGCAGGCAGACAGACACATGGGCGTATTTAGAAAGGCTTAAAGGGGTAAGCTGAAATTTAAGAAGTTCGAAAAATAACTTTTATTCTATGTTCTGCAGTAACATACAGTTAAGTTTATTAAAATGATGCAGTTTCGCTTAATATTACCTCAATTTTTTGTATACCTAGGGAAGGACCAAAGGCCAAAGACCAAAGACCAAAGGGGTACGCTATGGATCAGGAGCATACCCTCTAAATACGCCACTGGACAGACAGACAGACAGACAGACAGACAGACAGACAGACAGACAGACAGATAGACAGACAGACAGACAGAGACCTAGATGGGATACTGTTTATCCTGAAGTTGAGATGCCATAAATGCCTTTCGGCCGTAAATTCGAGATGATAATCGCGTGGCTGTGACCGTGTCAACGCGATTTCCTTTTGATCATTTTGAACTTCGTACATATGGTTGGGTTTTGTTCAGTCATTTGATGTTTGTCATCGCTCGTGACAAGAAGCTGTAGGGCACTAACACCTGGAGACTGATTATTCACTGTAGCAGGCCCTACTAAAAGTAGAGAGAGTGAGAGAGACGGAGACAGATACAGTGACAGACAGACAAAGTAAGGGAGTCTCGATCGGATGTTGTTATGAGTAGATGCTCTGGGTCGTATAACTGATTTAGGCTATAGACTAGACTCATGGCTACTGCAGTGGATTGAGAACGGAGCTGAGCTTTGCACCACATTAGAAAAATTGGTTGAATTTCTAACCTCTGACATCGGACTAAACACAAATTGTGTGTGAGTGTGTGTGTGTGTGTCGGTGTGTACTCAGTGGCGGCTGTGTATTGAGAGCCTGGCCCCTAGTGGCCCCCAGCTGGGACCCTATACTTAATGCTACATACATTAAACAACAAATGGTTGGCCCCCTATTCTTGCCAAATCCTAGAGCCGCCACTGTGTGTACTGTGTACAGTGCCGGGGCCTATTCGTGACAATGTGACATACAGTAATTGCACGTTATTGTTGAGTTTATTTTCTACATTAACTTCTAAACATGAGTCAGAAATGCGTTAGGCCTACACTTTGTGGGATCGATAATAATATCATATTGCCAATTCGATTATATCGAACGCCAGCTATCGGTCTGTACATTGGCTGTCTATTGCTGTTCATACACATAGGCCACGAATAGGCATCGTCACATATTTTATTCCAGTCCAGAGGCGGCTGCACAGGGGGTCGTACCCCTTATTTAATGCCTCCCCCAAATAGCCCCATGTTTTAGCGCACTAATCCTAAACAACTATTCTTCCAGGTTAATAAAAAAATTGTTGGCCCCATGTTTAGATGTTGCCACCCAGCACACCCCACTTGCCAAAGCCTGGAGATGCCACCGTCATAGTTTCTTTATTCAAAAATCCAGAAAAATTTTCCTCCATTTGCCGGAGGCTGAGATGGTTCAGCCTCTCCTCTCCAGGGGTTGAAAATATTTGTCCCAGCTCATCTCCTACTCAAGGCCGAAGAGTTTTGGGTGGAACAACTAGTCTCATCCCATCCCCCCAACAGTTTCTGCCAAAAAGAAGCATTGCCCAGAATTTCAAAGATAAAAAACGAAAACCTTAATTAGCTGCTGGAATATTTATATGACCAGATATATAATATCTAACCGTAACCATCAATTAACCCTTTCTTGCCGGAAACAATCAACGAATCGCTTACCATTGTTTTATCTTTCGTTCCGGGCGCAGAATGTAATAGAAAACGCCGTGTTAACTTTGCCCGTCGTAAGCAACAGTAGCCTATCTGCTAAAAAGCTATTTCGCTCTGTCGATCGTTCAACTAATTCTGTCGTCACACTCGAGCGGCTGAACGAAGGCCCCCTAGGCCTGCCATCCATCGCCGCCGTTAGGCCTATGTTTAGTCTCGACCGGTAGTGTATAGGCCTGAAGACTGATGCGCGTGGCCTACAGGGTCCCGTGTGCACGAGCTGTCAGTTGGCGTGACTTATGACCGTCGACTAAAGCGCTCGAGTGGATATATCCTTGGTTAAGATGATGGAATTGAGAAAAGTGCCAGGAAAACGGAAATAGATGATAATAAGTGATAATAAGTGATAATAAGTAGACTCCCATAAGCCACACAGTGCAATTATAACCGACTCCACAGCTTTAAAAGCAGGTAGGCCTATAGCTAGGATACACCTGGATCACTTCCATAGCGCCTTTATTCATTTTGCGATAATTAAGTCTCGCTTCACAGTATCTTGCAATTCAAAGTGGCATGGGGCCCCATGGGCCTACAGTACAGAAGCAATCCAGTTAACTACATGCATAGCCCTACTCTATATGCCAGGGGTGTCAAGACTTTTTGGGCGGCGGGCCAAATGACATGTCTTCCTAGTCCTCGCGGGCCAAATGCATAAATGCTTGTCAATATTATATTCCAAAATAATCTGAGACTTCCAAATTCCGACACTCCCCCAGATTTTCCCGACACCTCCAAATTCACAATCCTAGAAATAACCCTGTATGCAATCCGGCTAATTAAGCACAGTTGAATATGCAAATTTATACGATTAAATATTCGACTGAACGACCCTTTGAGTCGAAGCATAGCTTCTATGGGCAGAACATCAATAGTCTTGCTGTCAGCTCTACACTGAGATGAGCGGCCAACCTGGGTTCGACCCTAGAGAATGGAGATCGTGTATCTCTGGTATTCACCATAATATGTCCGCCGGCACATTATAAACCCAGTTAACGTTCGTTTTATGATCTTCGCAGCGCTTTAGGCAGATGACTAAGGACCAGGGCGTAGCCAGGAATTTGATTTGAAAGCATTAGCGTCGCCACGGGGGGGCAAATGGGGCAACTGCCCCCCAACCGCCCCCAGACCACGGGGGCCAACCAGATTTGTTGCAAATCCGGTGAGCAAAGTTTTTGTCCCAAGGGGGCCAGGGGGGCAGAATCTGACACGCCAGACCCCTTTTGCCCCCAACCAAAAATTCCTGGCGACGCCACTGTTTGAGAGGGTATAAATATTTTGGGTGGGTATAAATCTTAACTATAAACCATATAAACCACATATAACCACATGTAAATGACATAAAAAACTTTAAGGTAGACTGATTTGGGGGAGGGTATATATACCGATATACTCCCCTGTCGCTACGCCCCTGCTAAGGACGATTACTAAAGAAATGCATGTATTAAAAAAACTGCACTTACAAATACATTTACTTTACGCACTTAGCTCAGGTGACTGGACGAGCCAGTGGGAGCCACCCACACGGGCCACACACCCACCTCACTGCACTACCACCAAGTTATTGTATTCCGTCTGCGTTAATATGCATGCAATTCCAAATTTTAAGTATTTTTTTCAATCTCACCAACAGGAATTTAACTGAAAACGACCTTCCACAGGTGCTGACGAACGCGATGACTATCAGCCGAACTGATCACACTCCTCCTCCTCCTCCTCCTCCTCCCCCCCCGAGATACTTCTCCCTCTTCCCTTCGATCTACCACTTCGATCTAGGCTACCAGGTGTATCTGATTAATATAGGCCTAGGCACACAGTGAGCCAGATGTACTAGCTCTCAAATAGACAACGACTTTCAGTAAGTAGCCTAAGTCGATTATATATTTCCTTCGTAACCGCCGTCTGAAAACGTTGGCCGGGCGCCGTTTTCCATCTGCGTTCAATCATTTTCAGTCGCTGATTTACTACTTCTGCTGTCAGTTTCCAACATTCCGCCCTCGAAACAGAGGAAAACAATAATTTTAGTCTGAATTATGTGGATGTTCGAATAAAAAGGGACAGCCCGTCGAGGTAATTAAACGCATTGCCGTAGCCACGGGGGGGGGAGGCCACCATTCTGAATGGAACTGGCCGGGCGTGGGATTGCGAAAAACCGTTGAGGTTTTTTTTTTTTGGGGTTGTAAGTAGCACGTTCGAAGAGAGTAGCCTACGTGAATATGGAAAACTCAAGAACTCATCCTTGAAGGGTTACGTTTTAGGGGCTGTCCATTAATTATGTCAACAATTTTTGGGCAATTTTTGACCCCTCCCCCTTGTCAACAACTGTCAACTTTCAGTTAATCCCCCATAGTTACGTCAAAACTTTTGACCCCCCCCGCCAGATCAATGGCAGGTCCCAATAACAAGGTTAATATTTTTGCAATGATGACCATTTTCCCTTTTTTGCTCGTCGAGTGTCAAAACGTGATGGTTATGACCTTTCTTGCCATGATTTTTTCCATTATAAGTAGTATTCCATGAAATTTCCTAGTTTTTGATTATTTGTAAAAAGTGAACTTGTTGACGTCAACTTCTCTTGACCCTCCACCCCCTTTCCCCACTTTCAACAACTGTCAAACTTTTTCAAACCCCTCCCCTAAATTGTTGACGTAATTAATGGACAGCCCCTTACTCGATCGTCGGACTTATTGGCCGGAAAATGCCCCTATTCCGAAATCCTGGCTGCGCCATTGGGTAAAAGCTCGTGTGGTGGAAAGACATTATAACAGTAGACCGAAGTAAGGCAATGCCTAGAGGGAAGATTTTCATAATTCAAAATGTCTCAGTTTCCTAATTTAAGACTTGCCGACCCTCTCATTTAATGGCAGGCGACGTCGACCGTTATCTTTCACAGCGGAACAAAGCTTCTAATATTGTTGATTAAGTGCATTAGGCAAACTGCATTGGAGCGACCATTCGAATGCTGTCACGGACGTCAATTAAAGTGGCGCTATAGAAGTTCAATGATGAAAAAAATTGATAATGATGTTGATGATGATTAGGCTAGACATTATAGTAGTGGCGCTAAAGATGGCATTGCTTGATTAATTCAATCAAAGCATGACTGCATGAATTAGAATACTGAGTCTAAATCATTTTAAAACCGAATTAAGGCTAACAGAATTTCCGGGAAAACTTGCGCTACAATACTTCTAAAACTATGGTTTCTAGCTCTCAGTGTTATGTTTACAAGTTGACTTTAGAATGAACGCGAAAAAAACAAAAACATAAAACAGCTTTAATCCGTGAAATTTATTATTTGATTAGTCGGTTATTTCACTGCGATCATTTTTACGTAAATGCGATTTAAATTTACTCGATAGGTTATTAGCGTTATTTTAGCATTCGACTATATTATCGCCCACAGCACCACAAATATATTTTGGACTTTTTTGCAGGATCTAAACATTTTTACGGCGCATTTTGCTGTCAATCTGTTCTGTAACGATCGAACTGGGCAGTATTAAGTATGCTTGTGCACAAAATATATTAGTTAGTTACAGTGCCATTTATTTTATTTGTATCAATCAACTTCTACGGCACCACTATCATAAATGCTAGGACATACGCAGATGGCGTACCAAATCCAGACGAAGTGATGTTGGCAATGAATCCAAAGCCTGGGGCCTCACAGGGAATTAACTATCGCCAATGGCGGAACGAGAGTGTAACAAAGGAAGGGCAGTCCTGCTGAATATCTAATTGTCAGTTCAGTAATAAACAATAGCAATTTTTCTACAAAAGCTTTTAGAAATTGAGTTTTGATTGTCTGTTGTGTTTACTTATTGATGGTTTTTAGATTCCTGTTGAAGACTTTTATAATTTGAAGCCATGAAACTGGTATGATTTTTGTATAAAGGCTTGCTAAATACTTTTTGTTGATCCCTCTGGTTGTCAGATCTTCCAATAAACTGAGCATTTTCAGATCTAGGCTTAAAACACATCTCTTGCAATTAGCATTTCCTCCATAGTCTGTCTTGCTGTTTCCCTCTGACTGATCTCTGGAATGACCTGGTCTTTTGCAGATGAATTTGAAGCACCATCGATTGATACCATTGAGTATTAGAAATGGTGCTATAGAAGTGCATAATTATTATTATTATTTACTATTTCATGAACTCATTAACTTCTATCTATGATCTTTCACAATCTGTTAAAGGATAGCATTGATCGTTTGAAACCAGATGTAGATTACATTCCTATAAGACGTACTTAGGAGCTTGCATTTCTTGGAACAGAAATTTTTTATGTTTTGCAGTACAATTTATCAACGCATCCAAGCAGACCATGCTACGTTCTGCGGCTGAAGGATGTCTGTATAATGCTCGATTGTGGACTGGATGTTTCATCGTTATCGTTTTTCCTGCCATGTTCATTAGTGTCAAAGTTTGTCAAAACAGTATTTTATTTGCGCTTGAACTGATTTATATCTCGCCTGTGGCTATCCTCTGCCAATCCTGTTTGTTTGTGGAACCTTTTGGCACAGCTCAGATTCACGGATTGAAATGAATCGAAGCAAATATTCTCTGCTCTGGGTGCCAAAATTCGTATTTTTGGATAAACTATGAATTCTCTTTGTTTTACATTTAAAAATAAAATCTGCTTTTAATGAAAATCTATTTGATTTCTGACAATTTTTAAATTGGCAGAGCCTCCTTGCGGTTTCTGGAATTAGTTGTTTACTGATGATTTTCTGAGTTTTGTTTGTCGTTTTTTCCGTAGTAATCTCAACCTTTCGTTGAAACCATTCACAGTCTCGGGCACAACTCTGCAGGTATTATTTATCAATTATGTTCTATGAAAACTTGGAATTATTTGAACTCTATTTGACAGTGTCAGTTGGAATTGTCTCGTGCTTTAATTATACATCATCCAGTATCTTTGTTTCTGTCGACTTATTTATCTTTATTCTTACTTGTTTAAAAGTCTATGTTTTTTGTGTAATGTTTTAATGTTTTCTACTCTTTTCTTTCTAAAACCTTTTTGGAGAAGTCTTTGAAACAAAGATTTCTGATCTCTACCTATCATGTTTTTACTTTAGTTTTAAGGATAAGAAGAGCACTAGAAAGAACTGCTTGCTAGAGAAGTTTTAACTTGTCAAGTTCAACATTTAACTTTTTTTAACAATCACAGTTTATTATTTGCACTGCCTTCCCAAAATTTCCTGGACAATTTGCTAATTTTCCCTGTCCTTGACTGCATGGCAGTTACTTGGCATATTATTTATACCTATTTTAGGTTAGTTTCAGTAAGGAAAGGGTTTGCATACCAATGCATTCTGATTATGATGCAGTGAATTTCAAATGAAGGTTTAGATAATTCTTGCATTGGTAGTATTACTCATATATTTGAACTACTAATTTAAATAATGAAGAGCTATTGCAAAAACATTTACCAAAATATTTGTATTATTTTCCTTTTTTTGAAAGGGATTAAAAGTTTGCGATGGAGGAGTTTTTGTTGACGGAGTTCCTGAATTTTCGGTTCCAGATGTAAGTTGGTGAATCCGTACAAAACTTTTGTCAGTTGTTATTTCATGAATTGCAGAAGATGATGCATAAGGGTATTTACATAGATTGTCTTATACTCTTATGCATCAATCAATGGTACTCCAAATTCTGGCTGTAAAAGTGCAAGTCATTTGAAGTCTGGCATTGGGAGGAAAGGCTTTCTGAATCCTAGATGTCAGCATGTGTAGCATACATTTGTAGATCTACTTTTTGGGGATGAATTTGAGGAGTTGGATAGGAGAAGGAAAGAACTAGAAACATATTAGCAGAACTGTGAGCACAACACCTTTTATCCTTTTATGTTTAAAAATATTCAGGTACCAGCCATCATTGTCTGCCAGTCTCAAAAAGGAGATTCGAAAGTGAAATATAGTTGTTCAGAAATAAATATCAATGGAAGATAATCACCCAGATGTTTGTTGGAGTGAGATAGAAACCTTAATAAAGCTTGCTTCTACGATTCTAATGAGTCTCTTGCATTTATTTTTGTTATTAGACAAATATGCTTGATATGTCAGAGTGGATGTGATACTCCTGTCTAACTACCACTGTATGCTGGCGCTTCCGTACGTCACACAGTGTCTTGGCTTCAGAGGACTTATTCTGTGTACAGAACCAACAATGCACATTGGAAGGTTTCTGTTCTTGTATTTGAGTTGTGTGCAGTTCTTTTGGTGCTCAGCAAAATGTAATGACTCTGAGTGATTCTTGTATACTTTACAAACTATTGATGAAAAGTGCCAGTCTTTATTTGTTAGCAATCATGTAATTATGCACATTATGCAAATATACAAAGTGTAGCGGCTAAACTGGTTTGACAATGAATGAATGGGTCGGTTGGTGGGTAACCGCATGAATGAATGAATGTATGAATGAATGAATGTATGAATGAATGAATGAATGAATGAATGATGTGATAGCTTTTCATAAAATGTGAAATGTCCAAACTGTGTTTGGGAATGGCAATTTCAATCCATCGTCTTTGTGTGTGTGTGGGTGTGTGTGTGTGGGTGTGATTATTGTTTATAAAGATGAGGAATCAAATTTTTCTATATCTTTCTGTTGTTATTTTATTTGTGAAATTTCATAGGCTTTACATGGAGGAACTTGTTGATTATGTAGAAAAGATTCCAAAATTGAACAGGGCTTCTTACTGGAAGGATCCAGCAAATTTCAAGTCAGTGTTTTGAAAATGTTACTCCAGATGCTATTAGCATAATATTTGATATATTGATTTTATTTCTTCTTCGTAGTATTCTGCCCTTAGGCAGGTTTTGTAATCCAATTTCGCCATTCATTCCTGTTCATGGCTTTCTCCTTTAAGTCTTTATAGTCCTTTTCCATCATCCAGTCAATTGGTCTTCCTTTGGCCTTTTCCCCCTCTAGTTGTCCTTCTATTATTTCCCTTAGGAGTGAGTCTCCTCTCATTATATGTCCCATCCAGGTATTTTGTCTTTTTCTTATTGTGTTGTTGATCATCTCTTTCTCTTCCTCCACCTGTTTCAGCGCTTCCTCATTTGTCTTATGTTCTGTCCAGCTGATCTTCTCCATTTTTCTCCATATCCACATTTGGTTTATTTAGACTATATTTAAAAGAAAAGGTGGTTAGGGACTTTCTTATTTGATAAGAATTGCTATTTTGAACTGACATGGACAGTGCTAGCTTCATGTAAGAAAAAGCATTCACTGCAGTCTTCCACACACAGTTTAAGCACAGCAGCTGTATTAGTATATGATTATGATGATGTAGTGTAATGTAACAAGGTATCTGCATCGAATGCCAGTAGCACTGATGTGACGATGATGCTCTGGTTTTGCCGTCTTTTTCTTTGGTTCGATCAGGCATCTGACGTCTGGCCTCCAGGAAGCAGTGTCATCCGCGTTGAGTTGGAGGCAGTGCTACAGCGCGTCGGCCGTACACGAATCGATTCACCAGGTGCAAGTCGTTGCGTTCGACGAATCGAAGGTAACGGGTTTTAGTTTTTGAAAAGAGATTTGCTGATAATTTCCGAATATGTTTTTAATTTCTGTGTTTTTGCTTCCATATGCGGCTGACTTTCTTGTTCTTTCTTTAAATGGTTTTCCTTTGTTTTGGTTTTCTGTAGGAAGTGTTCGGTGGGTTGAAAGTGACGGCCGTTAGTTCCGGGTACTGCATCGGAAGCTGTAACTGGATCATCCAGAGTGATTGCAAAAAGGTTTGGGCAAATTCAACGCGCTGTTTACACAATGATGCCTCATTTATTAACCCCTTAACTGGGGACCCCGGATATATCCGTCCATTTTACATTGAGTTACAGTTAAATACCCAGTTAAGGGGTTAAGTGTCTTCCGTATTTTATTTTGTGCGGCATGCACTTGTGTTTGACTTGTGTCCTCACTCGCACTAATGTGAGGCTATTTTTGTGGCGTATGTATATATAGTTATGCATATATAGTACTGTATCATTTGAAAAACATAATTGCAGGATATATGCCCGAACATCCATGGACATCTTGAAAATTGTGTAAACAGTTGCTTTGGGGGATGTTGACTTTTTGGACCTGTTTTTTTGTTGAATTTCTTTGTAGATTGTCTATTTAAGTGCTTCATCGACTCTTACGACTCACCCTAAAGTAAGAAAGGAATTCTGTATATTATTTATTTATTTCTCTTTAAAAATTTAATCGAAAGATTTTGATTTGATTTGCTTCATTTTCAGCTGGTTATTCTGTACATTTTTAATAGATATCACAAATAAATTACCGGTATTTGCAGTAATGATGATTATAGTAGCAGCTGTGATGCGTATACAGTCAAACTTGGTTAATGTCATATGTACTGTACTTGACAGATTTGGTGATATTAATCTAAGTCAAGTTGATACTTTTGTTGCTTTGGTGTAAATTGTTGTTCATGTTGGGGGAAAAATAGCAAGGCATTAGGTGGCACTGGGTTCATTCGTGGCAGTCGGTGGTAATTGGTGTTTTGCTTTTTGTTTCTCAGCCGATGGACCAGCATCCTCTGAAGATGAGCGATCTTGTTGTGCTCAGTTGCCTTACTCAGACTCCACTCAGTAATCCAGACTCCATGATTGGAGATTTCTGCATTAATGCAGGTGTGGTTCTGTTGATTCATCTGCTTATGCTGAGCAATTGAGGTACTGCACATCTAAGTTGAATGTTGCAGAATATTATGAAATTGGTTATGACTTGGTTGTTTGTTAATAGAGCTAATGGTTAAGTTTACAGTGATGGATATTTGGCAAATACTGTAGCTATGGAAAATCTGGTAATAACAGGAAAAATAAAGGGACGGAGAGGAGAGCATGAGGAGGACAGAGAGTGGAATGCACGGATGGCGTATTGTTTTCAGAAATCTTGGCAAATAGATAAGAGTCCTAGATTTCAAGATTAGATTCACTTAATTTGCAGAATGAACAGAGGTGTTTAGTCCAGTGAGATGCAGTGTTTTCACTTATTTTGGATGAATGCACTGATTTTGTCATTGTGTCACTGATTGTGAGTCCGTGTTGCAGCTCTGACGCTGAAGAACGGAGGCAACGTCCTGGTACCTTGCTATCCGTCGGGCGTTGTTTACGATCTCTTCGAATGTCTGTCCGGTCATCTCGACAACTGCGGCCTTTCGCAAATGCCGATGTACTTCATCTCACCAGTGGCCAACAGTAGCTTGGCATATTCAAACATCTATGCTGAATGGTTGGCTTCAACGAGATGTCTATGTTGATGCTTGTTATAGTGATGTCTTTTTGCCATACTGCTAGCCGAACTGCATTGTTAAAAAGCTCCATAAATTGACGACTGAATGATTATATGTGAACTTAAATAAATATTATTGATATGTTTGAATATTCTCACTGATGATATTTTTAGTAGCGATGCTAGAACGAAACTTGGCCAGAAATACAACGGGCTGGTTCATGGTGCCTCAAGTGCTCCGTAATGGTGTTTGCTCTGCACAGAGCTAGCCTGCCCACCCTGCATTTCTTTCCTCCATTACAGTGCATGTACTACTATATGTTTATTGCAACCTGTCAGTTGGTTATTTGAATTAATTTTTTTTACAGCAGTTGACTTGTTTGTGGTTTATGTTTTTCAGGTTGTCAAGTGTGAAGCAGAGCAAGGTCTATTTGCCAGAGGCACCATTTCCTCACGCTGAGGTTGAAGCTTATCGATGCTTATCATTCTTATCTTCTACGACATCATCAGTTACTTGTGCATCGGCCCAACTAGCATTTTAAATTGAAAATGAAAATCAGTTTGAACTTTGACTTGTGCTTTCCATTTTGAAGGCTTGTAGCATTGACACAGTTAGCTGTGTTCGTGTCCAAATGTTCATTTTTGTTGAGCAAGTTCTACTGCTTTTTAGGTTGAAAAAGGAATTTTCATGTTATGTGAAGAAGCATTTCTTTCCAAATCACCTTCACTGAATATTTCTTATCCCCAGTCTTTCTGGTGACATTTTAGTGATGGGTTTATGATGGATTTGTGATTATTTTTATTTGTTTGCAGCTGGTGAAAAGCAATCGCCTGAAGCATTTTTCAAGCATTAGCGGTATGTAGAGAACTGTAATGTTGTAAAGGCGCGTAATATTGCTGCTATTACAATATAAAAAATTTTATAAGAACAAAAAATGTAAATATCATCTTTAAAATGTAATTCGTGATCACTGACACATTGTTGTTGCTGGATCATGAAATTATTTTTATTCCCAGGATGTTTTATGATCTGTAATTCCACCAAAACCAAAACAAAAGTTATTGATGCAGAAGAAATGTATTTAACAAGAGAACATTATTTTAGTGGTGGGTTTTATTGTTTTTTAGAATCGAGTAAATATTAATAGTTGAATGTTCTTTCTTGAAGTTTTTCGATTGTTTTCACAGCTGGGTTTCACAGTGAGATGCGAACTCCGTGTGTGGTCTTCACTGGTCACCCATCTCTAAGGTTTGGGGACGTCGTCCATTTTATGTGGCTCTGGTCAAAATCTTCACAGAACACAATCATTTTTACGGGTAAAATTCAGCGCTGTCTGAATGAAGTATGGCTTGTATTGAATTTCCGCTTATTTTGGCCATGATTTGAACCTCTGAATTTGTCTCTGATTATTTGCTTCATGCATTTTGATATTAACAGTTTTATTATAGTTATTATTCTTTGTAATGTGTTCACACAGTTCTTATAGAATGAGTTACCACAATAATCAGTACGTTGTAATAATAATAATAATAATAATAATAATAATAATTATAATCTTTGATAGCTATCTATCTATTTGTAGTTCCAGATTTTCCATTTGCCGAGACGTTGGCACCTTATCAGCCGATTTCAATGAAAGTAGGTTCTTGGATCTAATGTCATGCATTCGTAAATGCTCTTATTCGGCGTACAATAGAAGTGCAGTAAAACAGTTTGAAATGAGACTGAACAAAGAACACCGCTGAGTAAGAACAGGAGAAGCATTTTACAGGTCTACTGTTATATTGTGCTGCTTTACATAAAAAGGAGCTAGCTGCCTTTTAGCATTTTTGCAGCAACTTTAATTTAGTATCATTCTTCTCTTTCATATTATGTGTGCAAGAAACCAGTCATTAGAAATAATATTTTATTTTCTGTTATTTTGGAATCGATATGATCTGTTGTTTTTCTCATAATCAATTGTCTAAGAACAGGCAGATGCTGAGGTACTTTATTTGAAAGTGCTATATAAATTCATGAGATTTTACTTACTTTCCTGCTATATTTTTGTCTCTTCTTAGGTTTGTCATTGTCCAATTGATACGAGTCTCAGTTTTGCGCAATCGAATAAACTCATTCGGGAGTTGAGTCCTCGTTTGTTGGTCGCTCCTAACCAGTACACCTTGCCTCCTGTCCTCCATCCGCAAAGAACTGAGCTGACAGTTGATGCCGTACGATTTGACATTTGTGTCATAATGTTCTAAATACAGCAAAGTAGCTTTTTATATTTACAAAGGTTAAAGGTTAAGGTAGTCCCGTACTCAAGCGAGTATTGGGTCCCGCACTGATTTCCATGTTCTCGGCAATCAGTGATGCAGGTGGCTTACTCCATTAATCTATGTTAGTTTGCCATTGCTTTCTCTAGACCCGTGTTTTACCTTCACAGCTTAATGCTGCTACCAGTTTATTGACACCTGAATATGTCACAATTGATTTGTCTGGTTTGGCTTAATCTCTGCATTACAAATGCATTATTTGAGAGGTTCTTGCCATTTGATGGCATATATTTTATGTTATTGATATGTTTGATAATAATTGATGCTTTTTATAGGATTTATCTCCAATAGCATTGCACAAGAATGATGTGTTGAAGATACCGATGGAGGGAGACTACCAGCAGATAGAGATGGTTCCTGAGGTGAGGTTTCATAACTTCAATATAAAATGGTGTGCAAGAGTTTGGAATCACCTACAACAGTTTATACAGAGGTTTATACAACAAGAAAAATAAATAACATGACATTGACTGGAAGGCTAGTAGCATAGGCATAAACTTCTATTAGGCCTTTAGGCTCCAGGCCCGCCCCCACATTTTGAGAGGCTGCCATGGGGAAGGGGAAGATATAGGGACATGGCCCCACAGTTTTCATCCAAGATAATGCCAATGGCTAGTATGGTAATCTTCTCTCTGCCAAATGTTTATTGTCTTTGGGGTTTTTGTAATATTGGGAAGAATTGTGTCAAATACTTTGTTGATCTTCCTCCTTTGCGTCTGTTTGTTCAGCTTGCTGATTCCGTAGTGCCACAGGAGGTCTTACCTGGCGTCGGCGTTGCTATGGTTACGGGTACCTTGATCGGCAAAGACAGCAAATACATCATGCAGGTCATTTTGTTTTTAAAACCGTCATGCTACGAAAAATAATGAACCATCATCATAGAAGGACTGAGTTGCTTTCATTCAGACATTTGTCAAAACTTTTCCCTTCATACTTCGTTTTTTAAAATTAAATTGGTTGATTTTGTGTCCTGATCTAGACCGCTTCTGAAAACGAGGCTGGAAGAAAACGAAGCTCGTTGGCTAAAACTTACGCGTACGGTGCGCTCGACATTCAGGAATTCATAGTCTGTCTAAAGAAGGTTTGTATGCGACTTTCAGTGTAAGGCTTCAATTCGTTTGTGAGTCTTCACCACACATTACAATGTTTCAATTACAATTTGTATCATTTAGATTGGCAGGTTACACAATTGAAAAGTGTGATATTAAAATATTATTTCTGCTTTTCATGCTCCAATGTCTCATTGTCCATGTTAAGCATATTTGATTTCTTTATAGCAAGGAATATTTGGCAAAGCAGAAGAAGGAAAAAACGGCCAAATCATCATCGATCTAGTCAGTTGACTACAGGCTAATCTTATGCATTGTCTATTATTTCAAGGGTGATGTAACGCTTTGCCTTTTGTGATAGATTAACTAGCTTTTTCTTACTCACTTGACTTTTAGAATGTTTGCTTGATTCTTCTTTGAGGTGTGTGGTGGTCCTGTGATGTTGAACTCTTCCATTTGAGCGGTTTTGATGACCTCTGACCTATGTTCCAATGACCTCTGACCTATGTTCCAATGACCTCTGACCTATGTTCCAATGGCCTATGTCTCTCAATGAGCCATAATTGTTCTTGTGACTACAATTTTTGGCAGTTTAATTGTTTCTTATTATTTTTTGCTGTGCATTTGGTGACTACAATGAATTACATTTTAAGAAACCGAAACCATAACATGATGTGGTCTTTAAGTATTATTCGCCTGCATTGAAAGGGAAGATACCAGAATAGATTTTGCTTTGTATATTTATGTGGTAAGGGGCTGTCCATTAATTATGTCAACAATTTTTGGGCAATTTTTGACCCCCTCCCTTCCTTGTCAACAACTGTCAACTTTCAGTTACTCCCTATAATTACGTCAAAAACTTCCCCCCCAGATCAATGACAGGTCCCAATAACAAGGTTATTGTTCTTTGCGGTGATGACCATTTTTTTATTTTTTGCTCATCGAGTGTCAAAATGTGGTGGTGACGACCTTTCTGCCATGCTTTTTCCATTATAATAAGTAGTATTCCATGAAATTTTCTAGTTTTTGAGTATTTGTAAAAAGTGAAATTGTTGACATCAGCTTCTCTTGACCCCCTCCCCTCTGTCAACAACTGTCAAACTTTTTCAAACCCCCTCCCCCTAAATTGTTGACGTAATTAATGGACAGCCCCTAATGCAACTCCTGTTAAACGTATTTTTTCTACAGCCTCACGACGATACGCTGATTACCGTAGAAAACAACTCGACTCACGTGTTCGGTCAGGCTAACGACATTCTGCGCGTGAAAATCAAAGATGCTCTGCTGCAGTGTTTGGCAAATCTGCATTAGACCTCCAGATGTTCCGCTTAACGACGAAGCTCACCCTATGCTCTGGAGCGTATCTCCATTTGTACGCATGTTGCTGTGGGATTCAAGTGTGTGGTCTTATTATCGAGGGTTTTGTCGATATTGAACTGGTACGTGTTGTCTCTTGCTGTTTTAGTGAATGGCCATGTGACCCGATTGGATGCGTGTTTCTTGTTCTGCAATTGTTGTTTAGGTTTGGATGATTGTCTGTGGTGTTGAGTATTGTTTCTATTCAAATTTGTTTTGGCAGTTGTGAGGAGACAAAGAATTTTATTTGGCCCCTGAAGACATAACCTCTTACCTCTATATTAAATGGTTTTCATTAGAGGTGCGCGGATACATGTAATTATCGGCCTCAAACAGTCACTCGATTAATTACCAATTATTGAGTTTTAACAGTTGTTTGTTCATTGCTAAATTCAACGCATTGTCAAATGACCAGTTGTAGTTCCTATAGGTGACACTGTGTTTGACCTATATTGCAAAGTGAGTGAAGTGTTAAAGGGTGCCAAATTTACCCCCCCCCGCAGACTTTTTGTTTAAGGTAGTCTTTTACCACGGTTGGGTATGCACTGTATTGAGAAATGACCTCAACTTGCGAAAAACCTGACGAGCAAAAAAAGGTTATCACCTATTTTGCTTAGTTAAGTTAACGTGTCAATAGGAACTTCTAAGGCGTAGACAGGGTGCGATTTGTGACCTGGAGCAGTGGGGAGGAATATGTCGAGCTTGGGGGGATGTAGTTGTTGGAAACTGTAGCAGTGGGGGGTATGTAGTGGTGGGGGATGTAGCAGTAGGGGGATGCAGTTGGGCAGTGGGGAAATTCCCTCTCCCCTCGCAAATCGCGCCCTGGGCGTAGATATGTCATTTTAATATCGTAAGAAGTACCCTATAAGGCTATAACGTGTAAACCCTAACGGGATAGAGTATAAAATTGGGGAGGGTAACCCAACAAGGGGTACATGACTTTACTAAGCCATTGACGCGTCGATAGGATTTTTATAAGGCCTATCGTTTTAATCAGTGGCGACTCCAGGATTTGGCAAGTGGGGGGAGCGTTGGGGTGGCAACTTCTAATCATGGGGGCCAACCATTTGTTGTTAGGTATGTAGTATTAAGTATAGGTCCCAACCTGGGGGCCATGCACACAATAGGGGCACGGGCCCCCTGTGGACCCGCCACTGGCCTTAATATCACAATATGACAAAGTAGCAAAATGCATGTGAAGTATGCTGAAAATGCATGGGAAGTATAACGTGGATACGCGAACCATTACAATTTGAATTCTGTCTTTTAATCGGAGACGAAAAGATAAACGGCTAGCCTAACCAGGATTGGGACTTCATTTCAGTGGCGTAGCGAGGAGACGGGGATGGCCGCTGCCCCCGGGCGCCGAGGTGGGGGCGCCAAAATCGGTTTTTATCAGAGCTTTTTGTCGCAGATTTGAGGGGGCGCCAAAGGAGGAACATGAATGAGGACCTGTTTTGCTCGTCAAGATTTTTTGTAAGTTGAGGGCGCAATCGGTACACCTTGCCCCCGGGCGCTGGATACCCTCTCGCCACACCACTTCTTAACTTAGGCTAATGGCCAGGCGGTTTATTTAAAGCCATTTAAAAGTCTAGGACTGTTGCTGATGATGAATGAGTCTACTATTGTTTAGCAGCGTAATGTATAGTGAGTAGGCAGGCCTTTTACGCCGCTTTAGTACTAGTAATTCTTCTGGTTTCGCACCATTCCGCAAGCGTTTCTCTCTTCTCTGAGAAAATGTATCTGCTGCATAGAGACGCCGAAGAAGGCGATCTCTGTGGTGGCGGGGCACGTGGCTTTGTGTCGACTGTGACGATAAACGTCTTCGACCGACGAATAAATCCGTCCGTACCGACCATTGTCCGGTCGTCCCGCGGGTCAATCCGATTGGACCCGGTGAAGTTAATCCGCGTCGGACGTCCAAATGACGTCACATTGAATCTCGGTTAATCCTCCGTCAATTGTTTCCGTCAATTCGAATAAGACGACTTTTAGAACCCGGGTTCTTTCACGCCGTCATCCCTTGGGCGTCTTCGCCGCCATCTTAATTTATATAGCGCTTTCACCGGCGCACAACGGAGTGAGCTCAAAAGACCGCAATACTTCACCGCTATCAACCGTGAACCTAAGAGGATTTGCGGTTTACCGCGAAACTGGCTTAAATCAAAGACTAACAATTGGAACCGATTGAAGCGGTTAAAATCCCTCTTACAGTTGAAAGACTCCCCTCTCTTAACTTCATTCAATGCTTTGAAGACAACTGATTTAGAACTTGCCGTCTGAAGATGAATTCCAGAACAAGAGAGACGACTAACCCTGCATCAAAGAGTCAAGCAACTACACCAGAGCTAGATTAAGGATAACAGGGGCTGTCAACAGAGTCATAGGAAACCATTTACCGTGAAATAGAAAAAACTGAAAGCGAAAACTATTTATTAACTCGGCATAGCTACTGCTCGTCTGTCCCACTCTAGTGTGTTATGCAAGACAGAATAAAGCAGATAAACAAATAGAGAGTAATGTCCAGCAATAATGACCAGTCTTAAAATTTCAAATTTGTCATCTTTTCGTTGGGGCCGGTGTTGAGTCAGGCCGGGTTAATCCGGACTCGAAAGACCCACACACTGGCAAAAAGTTTAACCTCTTGCCTGCGTCGTGACGACGAGCGTCGTCATAAATTTCTATTCGCCGTTGCGGCGTGACGACGAGCGTCGTCATATAGTAGTATGTATTTCCATTGTGCTGTAATGGTCTTATGTCCGCAGTATTGAATTGCCTAATGACCGCAGTAGTGAATAGATATTTTTGTTGCTGAGTAGCTGAGTAGCTGATGCCTGGATGGAAGTCACGTGACATCAGTGACACTATCAAGGGCGGGAAAAGGGGTGTGTCTGGATGTAAGCAGGATAATCAAGCAGCAGTCCGTCGGATAAGTTGACTGTTTCCAGTCCTATCATACACAAATTAAATATTGGCAGTGACTTTTTCTGCCATTTTCAGTAAGCCAGTTGGCGTGAAAAAATAGCGTTAACTTTTAAAAACTTTTTGATAACTGCATTTTGTTTCGATTTACTTATATTTGTTAGCAAATAGCAATATTATGTTATATATGTTATATATATAACATATATATTGCACTCAACTATATATATATCACATATATGTTATATATAACATATATATAACATATATAACACACATATATAACATATATAACTATATATATATGTTATATATGTTATATATATAACACATATAACATATATATAACACATATATAACACATACAACATATATAACATATATATAACAAATATAACATATATATAACACATATAACATATATAACATATACATATATGTTATATTATATATGTTATATGTGTTATATATATGTTATATATGTGTTATAAATATATGTTATATGTGTTATATATATGTTACATATGTTATATGTGTTATATATATGTTATATATGTTATATGTGTTATATATGTTATATTTGTTAGCAACTGTTTTGTTAGCAACAGTTTACGCGCATATTAAAAATTAACCGGCCGCAGCAGCGTATATATTGCCGCAACGCAGTCAAGGGGTTAATAGAGAATGACGTCATGTTACGTTGAAAATGTTGTTGTTGTTGCTGCTGCTGCTGTTGACTAAAGAGAATAGTACGAAATGCAAACTAAATTTTTAATTCAGAGTTCATAGGAAAATCTCTTTTTGTTAATAGGGCATATCCACAATGAAAGCTAACCCGAATTTGATGACTTCTTGTTGTATAAAGAAGATTTTCAACTGGCTAAAGAGGTCGATTGTTGAATGTCGCCACCTGGTGAATGAATGCGCCGTATGCAGTGACGTCAGCAACGCGTAGCTCAGCGAATACGGATTGCTGTTGGCGGGAAAAGCAGAGCGTCTGCTTGTCCGGAACGACACCTAGCGAATGGCGACAGAACGAATGGTCCCCTTTGAAGTGCGAAGGAAGTCCAGCGTGGTTGTGATGGCAGTGACGATGATGATGACGTATGCGAGGGTCCGTCCTTGTGGAAAAGGTCAAAGGGCATTCGATGCAGAAAAGGTGGACGTGTTTTCGTCTGTGGGTGATGAGGTTAGACGATTGGCTGAACGAACGGTCGCACACATTGCATTTGTACGGTTTTTCGCCTACAGCCAACAGTTTCAACACAATGTCGTTAAACTGAAGAGCAAAAGGCTAGTAACATAAGAATACTACGTATTACGTAATTCTATGTTTTGGTCTCAAAATCACTTTTAAAGTCTATCTAAAGATGACGGGAAGTTAGCAGAGTGGTAACAAGATAACAACACTGGACGATAGAAGGTCGCGGGTTTGATTCCCGCAGGAGCCCTAAGTAGTCGATTTAGCCTCGCTAAAGAGCGGCGGTAAACTGAGGAGCATAGTTAAGCTGCGAGGTAAAATGTGGGTCTGGGGAAAGTAATGACAGCCTCTTCCAGATTAATGGATTATAGGGTAAAGGCACCAAATTTGGGCACCTTAAGGAAAAATTAGAATTTCTCTTGAACCGTCTGGCATTTTCATGTTCTGCTTGTTGCCAGGCATAGCTTACATGATTGGCTATAAAACGGAATGCAAACTTTACCTTCAGCACAGCCAGAAATTTTAGAATACTAAATATTAAAAAACTTAGAAAGTGCCCAATTTAGGAACTCCGATCCTTATTTGGGCACGAGGTGCCCAATTTATGATACTCATGCAATCTACGATTTAACTTTCATGAGTAAGAACAAACCAATGTTATGATACTCTGTTTCTACTTCTAAACTATTTCCAAAATAGACCAATCTAAATGTTCGTGAAAAATTTAAGTTCCTTTCAGACATAGGACTAGGGCCTACTTGCAATTGTCGCATGTGTAAGTTTTTTGCGCCCTATGTGAACACACTGGCCACAAGCCCAGCGTTCACACTGTCGGCATTTAAACCAGAGGACATTTGAATCACAGTATGGAATTTCACAGTACATGCACGGTGTTTTGTCAACTTGTTCGTCGAGTTGTGCTGCCATCGACTGCAGTTTTTTCTGTTTCTTAGTTCTACTGGTCACATCATCTGTTTTGGGTTTCGAAAACAATTTCTTGGCTGTTGTAGGTTTTGTGTTTCTTGCCTCTGCTTTTTGTTGCTTCCTTGCCTTTGCCTCCGAAGCTTGCTGCAGTACGGCCTTGACAGGTGTTCGTGTTATGACTGTAGCATGGCAGGCTCTGCGCTTCACAGTCGACTTTCGGGCCACCTTGGGTATTGGTATCAATTCTCTAAAACTTGGTGAAGTGGCTGCTTCATTTTCCAGCGATGTCTGGGCCTCGACGACTGCTGCCATTTCTTCATTACTGAACAGTGGCTGAAAAGGCATTGCATTGTCATGTAATGTCTGGACCTCGACGACAGCTACCGGTCGCTCCGCATATGATGGTGTTACTGCTTCAATTCCTGACGATGCGTGGGCCTCGACGACAGCTACTATTCCTTAATTACACGATGAAACTGTAGCTTCAGCTACTTGTGGTAATGGCATGTTGATGGATTGGTTTCCTGATTGGTTTCCTGAGAGAAAGCTCTGGGTGACGGTTAAGAAATAATTTCGGCCACTTTTTGCCTGCCTGTTGATTACTTGCATTAAAGCTATGTTCAATGCAGTTTTTCTCACAAAACGAGTAGACAAGTTTCTTGACATCCTCTGGTGTCAGTCCGTACATGCGTCGTTCCATATCCTGTATTACGGATGACAGTTCTTCCTCCTGTTCGCTAATGAGGGTAGTTGGTCGTCCCATATTTTTCTTAGCCAAACCACCATCAATTTTACACTCATTAATGTAACGCTGCAGTGTAGCTCTTGGGATGTTGAATTGCGTGGCGGCTTTCTTTTTCGAAACCTTGCCAACCAAAACAGCTTTGACTGCTCTCTGAAGCTGCAGATTCTCCCATTGTCCGTACTTTCCACGTTTGCGAGAACTTCCAGTAGGCCTATGCCTACCATTGTCTTCGACCTACCATTCATAATTGCAAACAAATATCAACAAGCAATCTTTAAAAACACTAGGGGCATTGCACTGAATTTACTCCTAGATTGGGCAAAAACAGGAGCCTAATTTGGGCATGCCCAAATTAGATATCACTAACCATGCCCAAATTAGGCTCACAGATGAGGTAGGCATTTCAACGGCACCAAAATAAAAACAACGAAAAACCTCGTGTTATCGCTCAATCGTCACGCGCTGAACATACCCTTTGGTTCAAGGAACTTACAACGGGAATTGCAGATGTACGAATTAATTCACAACAGGCCTTTGCAATTTGTGTGTACAATCAAGAAAACATGTAAAAAACCCACCAATTCATACTTACGACGTTACTAGACATCATTCGTTTTCTTCTGTACGTATTACGACGGTAATCGATCGTTATGTGCTAAAAATAGCTACCCCAACAGATGACGCTACTGTCAGTTTCCGATTTGTCGAAATATCGGGTAGTGCCCAAATTGGGAGCATGCCCAAATTAGGCGCCCTTACCCTACCACATATGTCGCTGCCTTAGACCAGAGTTGACGTCAACAATTTAATTTTTTTACAAATAAATTAATCAAGAAAATGGGAGATTTCATGGAATGCTATTTATTGCAACGGAAAAAAGCCCGACAAGCAAAAAGAGGTCATCACCACCACATTTTGACACTTGATGAGCAAAAAAGGTGGAAAAGGTCTCATTGCTGCAAAAGTAATAACCTAAACTTTTTATGGGGGCCCGTCACTGATCTCAGTAGTGGGGGAGTGGTCAACAGTTTTAACATAATTATGAGGGGCACTGAAAATTCGACAGTTGTTGACAAAAGGGAGTGGCCAAAAATCGACGTAGACCCTAACGCTGCTGAAAAACCAAGTTATGATTAAAGTGTACTGACCGGTGTGGGTGTAAGTGTGCTTTTTCATGTCCGATTTCTGGTGGAATCCTTTTCCGCAGTAGAGACACTTGAATGGCCGTAGGTCGGAGTGGATCATACGGTGAGTGCTGAGGGTAGATGAACGCCGAAAACACTTGCCGCAACTGGGACACACGAAGTGCCTAGGCTCCTCCACGCTGCTGCCCGCCTCTCCCACCTCCTTACCCGATTGTGACAGACCGGGTTTGTGTGCCTCGACCCTGTACAAGTCCTCTGCTTTCACCACATCTGCACTTTTCCACGGCATTTCTTCGTATAATTCGAACGGGTTCTTTCCTTCGGTAGAAACAATTTGATTCTTCTGTTGCCGTTTTACGCATCCAGCTTTGCTTTCTTCGAGAAATCTTTCATCGTTTCGACGAATCCTCCAGATTTCGTTTTCATCTTTGCTGTCCGTTGTTTCGTCTACGAACGGATTCCAGATCTTTGCTTTCTTCATTTCCGTTTGCAGAAGACGTTTTTCTTCCTTTAATATCGCTCAGACGACGCCGACTAATAATGTTTCAAGTCTTCGATAGCACAGTGTAGGCCTATTTGACAAATTAAACTTTTAGTTGATGTTTTATTTAGCCTAGTCAATATTTGAACCCTGTTGAAATATTGACTAAAATAAAACAGCGCAAAATTTAATGAAATAAACATTTTGGAATATAAAAATGCCCAAACTGATTAAATTAAGAATTAACAGTGTCAGTGATTTAGCCTACTCATAGGCCTACGGAATTCAGTTTCACATTCTTCATTCTGCCTTGTTCCGTCCATTTCAGTCTTCCATAGGATAAAGATTGATCTATATGTTGTCCAAATTATTGAAGAGATGAAAAGACGACACTCGATTATTTATTTGTGCCTTAATAACTTTCCGGCTGAACTAAGACGACTTTTACGATGCACTGGAGTTTTTATCGGACAGCTGCGGTTGGACTAAGGTAGCGGAAAATTACTTGTCTCACAAGACATAAAATGCACTTTACTTAGGCCTACTTATATCTGAATTCTTCATCACAGAGCGATCGAGAGAAACGCAGTGCCGAGGCCATGTAACGTTGTCGTCTTTCTTAAATCGAGTCCCAGACGAAAGTATATAATATACCTACCGTTATGCATCATCCCTTGTAATTTAGGCCAAAACGTCTAATGGAGGAAATTTCGGGTAGAAAAAAACAACTGAACGAAAACTGTCCAACAACATTTTGAGTTCATCTCTTCCTCGAAATCTCTCGACTGATCTTTAGCGCTTCTTAAACTGAATCACAAGGCACAATCGGAATTAAGGGCGTGGTGGTTGGTCGGCTCAAATGCCACCAAATGGACGACCCGACCATTCAGGGCGGAGGTCCGCCCATTTGATTCAACAACTGACCATCACGTCAGTCGGAATGCGATTGTGGACTTAGGCATTGGGCGACAGGGACTCTAGCATAGGCTATGTCAATGACAGAAGTATTCACACGACGACCCGCGGGCCAGATCCGAACCCAGGGATGTTTTAAATGTTTTTAACTTGTCTGATTTCTACTACTTATGAACTGTTGCACATTTTGATCACCTCCGGGGCCGGGGCCATAGAGCGATACGTGACGTTGAATTTCGTGGACAGCATACCCACATAGGCCCACAGCACAATGTAACATTGAATTTGACGACCAATGAGTGGAATTTTGTGTGCAGCCTACCACATACTTGGGCACCAGTCATTAAAAAATGTGGCCTTTCATAAAATTTAAATGAATACCAATGGTCTATGTGATCTCTCTCCCAACAATTTTGGTCTTTGAAGGTTTTGGGCAACATGATATAGGCTACATCAATAGGCCTACGAGCTATACATCTGCATGCAGCAAATATAATCCCAAATTTTACCTCACATCGGAAATGTGCACGTTTTAGCACTCACTAACAGGGTTACAGGATATAGGGCCACGAGAAACTTCCAGAAATTAAGTTTACTCAATTATTCATTTACTGTTTTTGACACACTTGGCAAGTTGGCAAAGAGAAAATATGTCAGAAGACAAGAGAGGCCATTTTCCCTTTTGCTCTGCTTCCATTTTGCTTCCCGCGACATTTTACAGTTAGGCCTATGAAATCAACAAAGATCCGTCTAGAAAAGCAACTCTTCCTGGTTGGCCAATTAACATTTGTCTTCCTGCTGCTTAAAATAGTAACAATAAAAATTGTAACAATACATGATAATTAACATGAATTTGCCCATTGCAATCCATTAATCAACAATTAAAAATGCAATGACACATTAACTACTAGGACCTAATAATAACAATTGCTGTCAATGAAATGGCATAACAAAAGGCACAAAATAATTTGAATTTAAAACATAAAACGCATATTCCAACACTTTCATACATGGCAACTCACTTTAAAATATAAAACCCGGCTACATTACTAAAACTTCATTAATAAAGCATAGCTCCTAACAGATCAACATGTAATAAAATTTATGAAAAACAGTTCCTTGGCAAGTATTATCATAAGTATGAAGGCACTTGTGTCACAGCATCAACTAGATAAGATTTTACTAAATGAACTTGTTATAATTTTTCCACCGATAATCACTAAAAAAACGTAAACACTGAAGCAAAGTCCACAAGAGATAAGTATACAACTTCAATAGCTAGATGCTGCCTCTGCAGAGCATTTCAAATGGTTTCGTTTGGGTGATAACAACTAGGTAAACTTTTAGCAAAAACATTTCCTGAAATCGGGACAATAGGAAACAACTGGGTCCAGTTTTCCTGGTTGATGTCTCAGGTTCTTACAGAGATGCAACACAGTGAAACGGCGGTGTAGCCAGGGTTTCGGAATGGGGGGGAGGGGGAAGAGCACATAGACATTTTCTAGCAAAAATGCTGTCACAGACTTATTGAAACAGTCATGTATTCTACTTGAACACGCTATCTAACCCTCTGTCAATTTCTCAATAGTTGTGCACAAATCACATGACCGATCTGAGCCAGAATAGGGTGCCCCAATGCAGTCAGACAAGGACTTGATACTTAAAATAGTAACAAGAAATGGTAATTACCGGTAAAAATAGTTAAATTGACAATTATGGATGTAATAACACACAAATGAAAATAACAGATGTCCAACAATGAAAGGACAAACTATTAAATACATTGTTGTCATAGAAGACGACGGTTGAGGGGGAGGGAAATCAGAGCATCTGACCCACATTAAGCCCAGCAAGATGATAAATGGATCCGAGGACAGCAAAAACAGCTATGCAGACCACAAAGGACACAGAGAAACACTCACAAGGAAAAATGGAACCATGGCTTTTAGTAATATGAACAAAGTTTAACTTCTTTTTTAGTATTGTGCAAGGTTATGCTTAAATAATTTATTCCATGACAAATTTAAAATCACAGCAAATTCAATGCAAAAAAATAAATGCAAATTCATCATTGCACGAATGTCTATTTTGAAGACAAATATAAATTAAAATCAGCGATATTCTGCATAAAACGTATCAAAGTATTCAACTCCAGAACTGGTGACTTTTATATTAAACACAATTTCACTATTTATAAAAAAACATGAAAAATATATTAAAGTTGATCAGCATTTGATATTCAAGCATGATCAAGTCAAGTCAAGCATTTGACTTACTAATAAACTTACAAAAGCTTGAAAAGTCCATAATACAAAAATTTAAAGAGGTTTTGACTTGAAATCTTAAAACCATAAGAGAATAATGCATTAAACGGATTTCAGTCTTTCTTCTTCTCCAATGGAAACTAATGGAACTCGTGCATGTCTTGTCTCAGGCAAGGGTTGAACCTGCAACCCTTGCGACTAAGTCCAGCACACAAATCAATGGGCCACTGTGCCATGGTACATCTGCATTTAAATTGAACATTCACAAACAAAAATTCTGCATACCAGTATATAAACACAATTGCTCAAGACAAATGCAAGAATTAAATTAATAGGTAAAACTTTAACAAAACAAACTCTGTAAAAATGCTTAAGGCACGTCAATTAACCTGGGTATACATGTATTTATTTAGCTTCTTTGAAATGCATTTGATGGAACATGTGAGCACAAATAAAATCTGCAGACACTCAGGCTGTTACCAAGTAAATGCTAAAAGCTGATATTTGCAATCTTGAGACTCTTGCTTTGTCCTTAACTATGAGATTCAAATGGATATACACAGGCACCAGCCTCACTCAATGAAGAATTCCCATCTTGGTACTTCACAAAAAGACTTGCGGTTTCTGGTTTTTTCTTTTACAGCATTGTCAAAGGATTACCTATGTTAGTAAGTGAAAACAAATGGTTCCTATTCTTGGGCGCTTATAAGCAGTTCCGATTCTTTTTCAGAAGAACTCGTTCGTGTATAAACTGACACGCGCCGACAAATTGCACGAGGGTGAAGCAGAATGGACTGCCGTCGAAGAACGGCGGAATAATGTCGGCGAGCATCATTAACTGAGAATAGAGCTGACGAAGGAGCGAGGACTCTATGTTACAAAGCAAGATGATCAAGGCATCCATCAACTGGTCTGAACACGCCTCGACCGACTGGTCGTACAATTCCTGGTAGAAGTTGGATATCTGGTGACTGACTTCGCGCAGGCATTTGATAAGGTGCTGGCATTTTACCGAAGGGCAGCGAGTTGATACTGCGATGTCGATACACCTAAAAGCTAGTGCAAACTGCTTCTTGTATTTGGGCTTCATAAGTAAACATTTTGGATTGTGCACATTTGTTTTGTGCTCGAGAAGACCAGAGGTATTCGAATCACAACGTGGAGACGAAAGATCACCTTCTGTCGGTGCAGAAGGGTCACAAGTAGTTTCGCCGATCGCAGAGCCTTCAACCAGCACTGAGTTGCGCATGGGACAAAGCATCCGTTCGTACATAATGTCACCAAACTTTGGATGTCGCACACTGAGTGAGAGACGAATAGTCTTTGGTCGCTGGGGAAGTGCGCTGAGATGCTGCCTAAGAACGCAAACGCTGGAAACTGCATCAACTCCACAAGCAAAATCTTCCGAAGCATTACTTGAAAACTCCTCCAAGGTTGAATTTTTATCCGAAGGTAGTTTGGCTGATTGGCTCATTGACAGCTTTGGGGGCGACGCTTTTGTCTTGTTTCTCAGAAGTTTTGCAAAAGGATTTTCTCCTTGAATTTCTGTAGGAGACGGTTCAACCTGTTTTTCTGAATCATCGTTTGGCGAAGATGCTTCTGTCTCAACATCCTGCAACATGTGAGACAAAAGCACGTCCTCTAAGCTTAGGTCGGCAACAGTCAAAGTTCTCACCAATCTGCAGAGTTCCTCTGTTGTACTGCTGTATTCGAATTCGTACAACCGGACGATGCTATCGATTGTTTCTTGGTAGAAATGGCTTTCATAATTCAACCAAATCTTTCTAAAATATCTCTGTGGTGTCAGATCAAGCTCCGTTTGCAAATCCCTGCAAATAGTGTCAAAATGTTGTCTGACCTGCTCCAGTAGCAGCTCAATCCCTGTTCTGGAATTGCCTATACCATCTCTGGGAGACAAAAGAGTGGCAGAACCATCATAGGCTCCATGTGATCCGGCTTGTTGACCATCAGTGACCCAGCTATGGAATGTTACCTTTGCGGATTTTGGTGTTTTCCGCTTGATTTTGAATTTTTTCTTCTTCGTTTTCGCATCCGACTGACCCTGAATAACATCGCCTATCGAATTTTCTGATGATACTGATAATCCACTCTGTGCAGAATCTCTATTTTTAACTGGCGAATCACAAGCACACACTGCAGAATTGTGTCTTGAATCGACAGAATGACAAGAATTTTCGGACACTGCCGAGTCACGACTGTCTCTACCACGGTGAAACCGCATCCAGTCACCCGAAGGATGGATCAGTGGTTGCTGCTCATGTTTCACAGCTGAAATTTCTAAACTGCCGAGCGATGATGACCTTTCAGAAGTGCTCGACCTTTGCCCAGAGCTGCACATGCACAGAGTACTCTGAGAGGATGACCTTTTAAGTACTCTGCCATCTTCAATTAACCGCAAACAGCTAGCATTCACTTCTGCACAGAACTTAAAATGCGAACGTGTCAGAGAATTCTGAGCAGCGGCAAAGACCCTGGCAACCCGTTCTGCCAGGGTCTGCCAAGCAGCGGAAGTGGTCAGGCCATTGAGAACATCGGTGGCTTTGGCAGAACCTGTGGGGTCCATACCGACCCCAAACGATTCTTTGCCTTTCGTGAGTTCATCGAGAGTGGTCCACATCGCTTCCTTGACACTCAACATCAACAGCTTCCTGTCAGTAAGGGCCCGTATTTCGGAAATCTTTTCCTCCTCTCCTTTTTTCAGACACATATAAACGCCACATCGCACACTTTCTTGATGTGCGTCATTCTCGAATACCTTTGGAAGCTTTTTCATGAAGGACTCTTTGGAATTCTGTATCTCTCTGAGTTTGTCCCGGACTGTGGTGAAATTCTCGAACTTGTGATACAATTCGTCTCTCTTTGAGCGCTGGATCTGCAGCAACTTTGAATCAAAAGAACTAAGAGGCAACAATTTGTAACGATCCACCTCCTTCTGCATTTTTTCAAATGACTCCCAAGCCTCGGAGACATCACTCGTGACATCTTCCACCAGAACACCCACAAAATCTTTTGGACATGAACGATGTTTGATCGTTGAAAAATTCAGAATTTCTTCAACAAATTTCTTCCTCTGCTCCTTCAAGTCATTTCGCCATTTCTGCAAATTATCACTCAACCTAAGAATCTGCCTATCCATTTCCTGCAGTAAATTATCTTGTTGTTTCAAAGATTTTGACACATTGTCTATATCCTCGCATCCTAATCTGATATTTGGAAGGATGTAAACGTGAAGCAGATGCATAAGTTTCATGTGAAACTCGTCCTTTGACAAATCGTTCAACTGGTAATTGTAAACCAATGTGTGAACTGTGTCAAACACCTCATCAAGATCTTGGTCATAGGCGTAGAACTCACCACAATCAAATGGCGAATCAGAAATAGATTTTGTAAGGCGGGACACATCATCTGTAGAACAGTAGCTGCCACATGCTACGATTCCACTGTCGCTGCCCTTAAAGTCAAGCTCAACGCCAGATACGGAATTCCACGATATATGTCGTCGGATGCAGTCTATGCTTATGGCGTCGATCACCAGCACTTTAAACCACACGGCTGGCTCAATGCTGAGGTCCAGCTCCTTGAAACCACCTTTAAAACCAGGCCGGCTGCTTATTACCGGAGCATGACCGCTCTCCAGGGTTATCTCAGATATGTCAATGTTCACCGTTTCGGTCAAAAGGTAAAGGTGCATTTTGGCTATTTCACTGATAAATGAAATAGCATTTCAGAATTCTATGACGGCTGAAATCATTTGGTCACTGCCTAAAAAAAAACACAGACATAATATTTCACTTAATATTACTTTACACAAAACAGGTCTGCAAATAAAGGAAAAATCAAAAGCAAAGCTTAACCAATGTTCAATTACTTGCAGCAAGAAGTAAGACTTGTATTTTAAATACCATCTCGAACTTAATATCAATGACATCAAAATAAAATATTATAAATACAACATCAGGCCAGATAAATAAATTACCAGCTATACAAATAAACAAAGGGAAGATAAAACTCTGACTTGTTCAGAGCTTTTCTAAAAGCCTCAGCAAAGATATTTAAATATTACACCATGATGATGACATTTTCAAGGAATCTACCGGTATTACAACTGAAATTATAAAGACATCACAAATCCAATCCAAGTCAAGTGCTTTCCTACTTTGTATCAAGAAAATTGACAATCGCCAGAATAAATAAGTCCATGGTCCACTCTCACCGACAATAAATACAATATTTCATAAACAAATTTTACAAATTAATGGCAAACAGAAAGTGTAACAAGGATCACCAGCCAAATGGAATTTCCCTTTTTGTGGCTTTAATCATGACTAATCCTCAATTATCAGCGAAGAATGCTTTCGCTTTATTTCTAATGCTGTCAACAATCTGTAGTGGCCAAAGTCATGTAAAAGTTGAAGTGTTGCGCTTGAGATTAACACTTTATAAATCAAGATTGTCTGTACAGAAACAGATCTGTCATTTTGGAGTCTGATTGCCAGGCTAGTCTGAAAGTTGTCAAGTTATGAAGACCAAGTTAATCATGTTTTTAAGTGAGCAATGCAATTCGTCATTATAATAATACCAATACATAGCCAACTAACGAACTTCTAAAGCGCCATTTTAGCATTGCACTTGCATCAGTCGATATTCGCTCCTAAAGAGGGTCGTGATTCCCAATAATTATTATTTGTAAAAAAATCTTACACAAGATACGACATTACAATTCACAGTTTTATTAATAAATACATGTAATTACCACTATTGTTGCAACTATTATTCATTTATTAAACTAAATCTTTATCAAGTTATGCATAAAATCAACTAACTTTAATTAACGAAGAAACAACTCAACAGCTGAGATTCCAAAAATAGCAATTGACACACAAATCATGAACAAACCAACTGAAACTGACTGAAAGACTTCTTTCACTTTTGTCCTTCGACCCACAAACAAACAAATCTATTTTTTAAAAGAGCGAGAAAAACATAAAATAGCTCGAATTTTTCACATAAACAACCGTTTCACAGAAACGACCGTCTTCGCGCTGAGCGAAACCAGGGAGGCTGTACAGACTCCCTGGCGAAACCGACAAAAACAAATGTCCATTTAATAGGTAAACTTCCTGTTGAGGCGTCGTGCAGGCCTACGCCGAGGCTGGACAGGGTCTAACACTAAAGGCAATTATTGCAGTACCGGAACTGTATACTAGTACCTCTATAGCCTAACAATATGGTCAAGGCAGTGATAAGTAGATCATGAGTACACCCGTGAGTCGTGACCCGGTAGAGGTACTCTCTCGCTATATAATTTGTCACTCATAGAGTGCAGACAAATATGTGTCCCTGGTAGACTTACATTTGTAAACTAATTTTTTCACACAGGCTTACTTAGACGCTAAAACCAATTTAAATCACATTATCATTATTATAATTAAGGAATAATTCAGGGTTAGGATTAGATTTAACTGAGATTAAGACTGGTTATGATGGTTTTGAACATTTGTGTAATAATTCCACGGCATTCAGTCCAGGCAAAACACGTGAAAATAAAGAGGAGCTATAAAAAATGGCTACGCAGTCGCTAAACAAATGAACGACGAATCTAACTAAAAATCATAGAACTTTATTTTATGTTATTATCATAGATTTTATTGTTATTATTACCTAAAAAGCGTTTGAATTAAACAAATCTTATGATGAAAAAATACTTAGAGTTGATAGAATTATCTTTGATTGAAGGAGCAAAGATCGTCTTAAACGTAGATGACGAACGTGAGTTTAGATGAGTTTCTTAACGAGTTTGTCATTTGAAGGCGTGGGTGGGCGATAATAGACGTTTATATATACCATTATATATATATATATACATGCAAAAGAATTTTTTCACAATTCCTTTTTTCATAAGTCCTTCGGGAACTAAGGATCCGCCACCTCATAGATACACTGACCTTTGTCCGGCCGACAACCCACCTTGCCTATAGCTATTTCAAGGAGGATTAAGCGCATAAGAATAAGCAGCTGCTACTACTATACTGTACTACCTCAAAAGCGCTATATAAATTTACGAAATTTTACTTACTTACCGAGGCCTTAATATGTATACGCGCATAATCATGCAATTTTGTTCTAGCGAATAAATAACATCCAGGAATTAATGAAATAATAAGACTTAGGTAATCGGAAGACAGTGCTTAAAATTCTTTAAACAAATCTTGAAATAGATTTTTGAACTGTGGTTTGTTAAGATTTATTAACTGCTGAAGACGATCTTTTATTTATGACCAGTTATTCTTTTTTATTTACACATCAGGTGTGGTGGAGAAGCAGTATTTGGATTTTATAAATGCAGCCCTGTCTGGTCGGTCTGAACTGGTTCTACGTGCCAGCTTGACGCATCAAACTTTACGAATCAATGCAACCGATGAATTGACTTCAGAGAAAATTGTTCAGTCATTAGAAGAAAATGTTCGACAATTTTTGACGTGCAGCCATGAAGATGAGAACAGCCTTAGGTGAATGTTATCTCTAGAATGTCTCTTGATGATTGAAGTCTTACTTTCTGAAAATAAGCGTAAGAGAATTCTTTACAGGAGCCTTTGATGCACATTAAACTTGACATAGTATGTGCTGGTTTAAGGGTTAAGACTACTTCATTCATGTAGTAGTATAATTAATGCAATTAGATGTTTAGTATGTTTAATTATGTTGGCATTTTACATACACATGCTTACATATTGTAGACTGCATTTTCTAAATATCACAAGACTATTGCTTGTTTGATTAACTATTTTCTGAATAAATGTTCCCCTGAATTTCTTTGCAGGCAATTGGTTGTACTTATCGTAGCTATTAGCTGTCTTCAGCTCTTTGTGCAAAACAATTGGGTTGGCTCTATGGCTGAGTTAGATGCCGTTTCACTGTTATGTCCGAATTGTTCTTCCCTACAAGTGAGAACTTTTCTGCTTTGCACTTTTCCTGTTGCCAGCTGTTTCTTAATGTGTTTAAGTTTTCGTTAAGCAATGAGAAATCCATCAACGTATGATTTTTGTTTCTGCTGCGACTGCTGTTGCTTTAGACAGAAGAAATTTCTGCATAGCATTTGTCAATGTGGGCTTTACTACTGTAGTATAATGGTGGGAATATAGAAGATGGTAACAGCCCTGGGCTGGAGAGCTGATGGAAGCAAGCCCTCGGTTGACTAAGCCTTCACCCACTAGATGAAAGTGGTAAAATGAGTAGCAATGGTAATATTGCAAAGGTAAACAGTGAGTTTGGTGGAAAAGACTGACCACCATCCACCAATGAAGGGCTTAGTCACCTAGGGGCTGATGGGCCAAAAACTGAGGATCAACACTGGTCCCAACGGGCTCAATAGAAGCCTTTTTAAGCTCCTGTAGTGCATCCTATGACTTTTATATTGTTGGTGAAGTTTTAGTTTTTCTTCTTAGGAAGAACGTTTGCTTGAGTTTGCATCAGACTTTTTGAGTGTCGATGGGGAACCAATTTACCCGATTTGTAACAGTCCACTCTTCCTTGCTGTTTCGCGAATTCTCTTCACAAACTGCGGCCAATACCTTCCACTGTGCAAGGTTCGAAACTATAAGTCATATTGTTTAAGATTTTTGTAAAGCCAACATAAGGATGTCTTATGACATTGTCATCATCGATGATTTCAATTATACAATTTATGTTTTGTATAATTGTACATGTAATTCTGATTCTATGACCATCTTTCTGAAACAAGAAGACTAACTCAGACACATCGTAAAACATATAAGCATATAAAATAAATATTATATTGTAAAATATGTTGATCATCATAAATGATATTTTATTATTATTATTAATTTATTATCCATTTTGTGTTTAGCTATTGCTGCTAAAGAGTTGGCAGAGAGCAAACATGATGATGATGAATTTATTATCCATAATTATAGGAATGCAGTTGAACATAGATAACGATGTCTACGTTGATCAATGATAGGATATTAATACATGCTGAAAGAAATGTGATGCTTCACAGATATTTTAATATCAGAGTTTGTTTAATTAAGAGTTATTATTAACTCATCTCTTTATCAAATGTGCAGTAATCGCGGCAGAAGTGCTTCTAAGTGATTCTTCAGAAGAGGTGCTATACAAATATTTTGTTGCATTACATTGTCGTTGCAGAAATAGTTGTCATAGTTGTTGTTGGCGTTGTTTTCTTAACTTTTCATTACATCTGCTTAGTTTCAGAGAAAAGTTCCAGATTAGTTAGTCTGCAGTTCCATGCATTTGAGCGTTTTCTCTTGTAGACAACAGATTTTTGGTTGTTGAGGTGTTGTCAAATTCATCAGATGCTTTTAAACGAGAGATCGCCAAGCCTAAAGTCGACTGTTTTGGAGCTCATTGCCAGTTGTAAGTTGATTTGTTGAATATGATTTTGTCATAGGTCTTTGAACATTAGTGTACTGTTGTGTTGGTTACAGATAACACAGTTATAATGATGCTTTTATGATAAAAGGAATGTGTTCCATTATTTTTTTCTTGTTTCATTTTTAAGCTGCAGACAATTTTATTTGCATTGACTTATATTTCCTGTGGTCATTTATTTTGACGTTGGAGTGACAGTTGAAACAGTAAACAGATTCAAAGGCTATCTGGGAAAACTAGGTTATTGAATGCGGAGAGTTACTACAGTGGTTTTCACACAGGCTTACTTAGCCTCCTAAACCATTTTAAATCATTATTATTATTATTATTATTATTATTATTTTAAATTATTATTATTATTAACATTATTATTATTATTATTATTATTATTATTATTATTATTATTATTATTATTATTATTATTATCATCATCATTATCATTATTATTATTGTGCTCATTAGTTTTCTTTTTATGAGGGCATATGGCATGCACACTGATAAATGTAATGCAACTCTAATCAGAAGATTTCAGATTTCAATCTTACCCTAGTTACTGTGTGGGAAATTTGAGCAAGTTTCTGATTTTTCATCATCTGTGGCAAAGACAGCAGTAACCATCTAACCCCGCAGTGGCCTAATGACGAAAATTCCATTTAACGTCACCAACAGGACTATATTATGGCCAGAATAATTTTGTGTTTTATTATGTGTTGTAAATATTTGTTTTCATTTAGTTTTAGCCTTAAAATGTTCCATTTTTGACTGCTGTCGTTTCATTTCAGTGACTAGCAGCGAGCTGTTTGAATCTGGTCATCTCAGTCGCCAGGTGGTGATGCAGTTCCATCTTGAGGCCGGTCATCACCTGTACTTTTACTATGAAGATGTAAGGGCTCGTGAGCATTTTGACATTGCGAAGAGGCTGTCTGGACTCAACATTGAGCTGAGAGGTTTTGTCAATTTTGATTATTGCTTGTAGTGCGTTGTGAGTAAATAAAACATGAACAACTGAAAGAGTGGAAGAATATGTTGTCTTTTGGATGCAAAGCATTATGATGTAATATAATGCACAGTTTATATAGCACTCTTTATAGAATACTCAGAAGCACTGATTGTTTGATGTATGACTCTTAACCCTTAAACTGCTGGAACTGAGTATATTCATGTTTTAACCCTTTAACTGTCAGATATTTTATAACTATATGCAGTGTAACTGAGTACACCCGATTCTGGCAGGTCAAGAGTTAAGAATGCAAGCAGAGATAGAGATGACACTAGTCTCTGACTGTGTTACTGTAGGTGCTCTTGGAAAGCGGACAAAATTTCAAGAGAAAGACATATCACAGTTGGTTTTGCACGTTGAGCGCAGTGCAGAAACTCCACTTGAAGTTGAAAAGCATAACGCCCTTGGTATATCTTCCCTCCCAAAGGTATATGTAACATTATTTGCAGTTACTGTTTAAATTATTTCAAATGATTTCAGGGATGTCATTATCATTTGCAAATTTGTTTATTAGTCACGGTTTTAAAAAGTGTTTTTTTATTGATTATATTACTATTTTTTGGCACTTAAACTAAGTGATAATTTTTGTGTCTATGTGCTGTGCAGTTTAAATATTGATAATTTTATGATTTTGAAATATCACGTCTTCAGTAGTTCATTCAGATTTTGCAGCAATTACTTATTTCACCTAATGTTGTTTATCTTTGCAGTAGAGTATTGTATTGAGTCCAGTATGTGTGTGTGTGTCTAAGATAGCATTTATTGTCTAGAAGCTATTATGAATGCATTTTTATTTTATTTCTTTTTAGAACGTTGCACTTAATGATGAACAGATCTTGGATGACATTCAATTCAAAGACCAAGATTCAGTGAATATTGTTCAAATGACTGCCACTGATCAGGCTATGATACTTGGACTGTGGTGAGTTTAATGAAGCCTTGCTGAGCCATCATCATCATCATCATCATCATCATCATCATCATCATCATCATCATCTATTGGCCTTAAAGATGCCATCTGAAATTACATTACCAGTACTGTACCAGTTACTACATTACTGTTACGGTAATGTTTTCTTGAGCCTGAATTGTGTTGACTGCATCTGAATCGTTTATGATATTTGTGATTTTTCGGTGGCTTATTTTTTTAATAGTTGAATTAATTTTTAATGTCTTAGTGCCCTGCATCGTAAAACTCACGAGGGTCAGGGAAAAATAGTCCAGGAGGAGTCAATGGCATTCATCAACGTACGTACATTTCGCGTTGTATTAACACAATGGTTGGAATCGCACGGTATTCAGTAATTATTGCGGTTGTATGTATTAGGATGAACTGGTTATACTGTGTAGTTGTTTAATGGATACAACATGTTCTGTTATGGCTTATTTTGTTACAGATGGGAATTAATGTAGTTTTTATGACACATTCTATTTGCTCTGTTAAATGTAGGTGTAAACTTGGATGAAAAAATGGGAGGGGGGCCAACCCCTATACCTTTCCCATTTCCTAGACTAGCCTCTCAAAAAGTGGGAGGGAGCTCAAATACGTTAATATTAAGTGGCCTAATAGAAGTTTGAACCTATGGGTCTATATAAGTATTTGCAACTTGTCTGGTTGACAGTGCGTGTTGAGGCAGCCGTGCAATTGGTGCGTTCAGACGAAGGCGTTGCTTATGAGAGCCAAGTGGGAAACGGAGACATCGCGTCAGATGCAGCGATCGCTTTCGCAGTTGGAAGTTGGGATTTTACGTTCAGATATTTGATAAATTGCCTCGTGTCGTGCTTCTTGAATAGTTTGGCTTCAAAATTGTCCGCACGCTTTGTGTTTGATAATGCCCGATTTTTTAGCAGAATACATCACATTTGCACATTGTTGTGCTCAGGAGACTTTTAGTAAAATAACTGACATATGGCTGTGGTGAGTTGAATACAATAACGGGTGTTGAAATTGAAAACAGCAGAATAAGTTACATAATTAATAAGGACAGTAATAATAAGTTTTAGACAGCATAATAAGTTGTGCGCCATTTAGAGTTATGGCAATAAATGGGTCTCGTTGTATTTGACGTGAATTTTAATGAATATTCATGAGTGTTTCACAAATTCTAATGAATATTCGTGATCAGTTGTGTGCCTTTTTGTTTGGAATTAGGAGCTGGTTTCTCAGTTTAATCGTTTGGATGTTTCTGGTTGTCCGCGAATGCAACTGGTTTACTCTGTTGCCTTGCCTCCCAAATGGTTAACAGAAGTAGGTTAAACAATTTGAAAACTATGAAATTAACCTGTTACTTTTAAATTTTCCAAGTTGAAACCCAATTGAGAATTTTCTCTGTAAATTGTGGTGTTTAGTTGGCACTCTAAACTTCTTTTTCATTTAGCGCCACCTGGGAAATATTCTGATGGAGGCCGGAGCAGCGGCTTCTGCTTTGGAGATCTACCTTCGACTGCAGATGTGGGAAGATGTCATCAAGTGCAACATTATTCTTGGACACAGAAATGAGGTGCACACTTGATGTTTCCTCCCAGTCTTAGCGTAATGTAAAGAAATCATTTATGTAGCACATTTTCTGGACAGGTTACCAGAGCTGATGGTATGAGAGATAAAGTGCAATTCCCATTCAGGCAGAGTGAGGGAATTTTGAGAAAAAAATTTCACAAAAGTTGCCTCTAGCAAAGAAGGTGGGGCCTGCTGTGGTATGTCATGTAAAAATGTTTTTGATGCCATTTTCAAAGTGCTTTAGTCATGACATGAGCTGTTCTAGTTGGGTCTTTGGTTTGGTGTGAATAGTTAGGATGGTCTTGTAAATACAACCAAATCTAAATATCACACCTAAGATATTGGTTAGGGCCTACAAAGTTGACATCTGAAAACTAATAGCATGTTTATGATAGATAGTGTATGAAGTGTCAAGTATAACTTTGTATTCTTTTTAATTTCCCTGTTTTGTTATTGTTTACACTACCATCATTTATAGGCAGAGAAGCTAATCAGGAAGCAGATTGGATTAAAGGAAACTCCGGAGCTGTTGTGTTACCTTGGAGATGTTACGGATAATCCCGAGCATTACCTGAGCGCCTGGGATTTGTCGAATGGTCGCAGCTCACGAGCGCAACGCTCGCTTGCTCACCTGTGTGTCCGAAATCATGAGGTTTGATTCAGATTTCACTGTTCTTGTGCTCTTTTTCATTACTAAAACTACTTGGAATATGTTGAACTAGGTACATGATTTTGTGCGTGAAAGTACCTAGACTCTTAGTATATCTCATCAAGACTGGGTCTTAAATTCCAATATTTGTACAGAACACTAAGGTAGCAGTTGTCTGTATTATCAAATAGAATAGGTCTTGTGTGCGTGTAATCGTGTATCTGTAGAGAGCTAGACGAAAAGAAGCTTTGTGCCTGGATATTGATTCAGAATTTGGATTTAATACTAAATGTTTATGTTCTCTCAAAATAATTTCTTGATTGGTAGCAGTTTTATTTCTAAAAATTGTTAAGCCCAATTTTTTGTTTTATGTTTTCAATTCAGCTTGAAAAATCTCTGCCATACTTTGAGAAATCTCTTGAACTTAATCCTCTACAAGTGAGTGATGTGGTATTTCTTGGCTGTTCTGTTTTTGAATTTATCTTCTTGACATTAAATTGTAAAAGTAATTTGATTGCTAACATATTAGATTAAATTTATACCATTTATGAAAGATTTCCTAGAACTGAAGTCAGTTTTATCAGTTGATCTATTATGTTATTTTCTCTATTGATGTGTTAGGTTGGAGTTATGGTTCACCTATGGATGTACGTCCTTATCCTGTGGACATTTCGACAAAGCAGCAAAGGCATTCAGAAGATGCGTCAACCTGAACAATGATGTTGGTCACAGATACAGTTCCTATTCTTTCTAAGTCCGTCACTTCAGTTGCATCGTGCTCCTATAAAGATTTCTGTCGAGATTCTCAAATATTTGTCTGTATTCGCGTTATTCTTATTTCTATGAAAGTAACTCTGATCCATTTGTTCATCTGATTTTTCCTTTTTCTTCAGAACTTCGAAGCCTGGAATAACCTGGCGACTGCTTATATCCGTGCGAATGACAAGTATGTTTTTGAAAAACATTACTTTATTTCTTTGCAGATATAATGGCTTTGTTATTATCGTTGTAAATTTGTCATGAGCTTTGTTTTGGGAGCATAAACCTGATGCTAAATATAATGGTGTTTATAATTAGAATTCTCTGTGAATTTGCCAAATATTGTAAGTTGGTTTTTATTCTAGATCATCAATTTCGGATTTTTGATTTTTTGTTTTGTATCTGCAGACCAAGAGCATTTCTCACGCTGCGAGAGGCCATACGATGTGATTTTGAGAATTGGAGAATGTGGGAAAACTATCTTCTTGTATGAATTTGTGTTGTTTATGTACTGATACTTTTGTTTATTCTGATTTTTTCATATGTTAAGTGTCCTGGAAAATGACATGTGATAGACAAGGTAGAGAAAATGCAACAGATCATAGTGTATGTTGTCCTAATCTAATCGTAAACTTCTATAGCGCCACTTAATGATGCACAGAAGCATTTGCAGTGTTGTAGTGATGTGCAGCTTGTGGGAAGGTATGCCGTGTCCAATACAATGCCTCGGATAATCAATTAATTGGTGCATTGAATTTTTAATATGTGATAGATGCTGGAGAATCCCATGTCTATTTGTCTGATTTGTGTGCACCTTTGTGTATTGTCAAGGTTTCCATCGATGTTGGTGAGTTTGAAGAAGCAATTGAAGCGTACCAAAGACTCATTGACATCAAGCATAAGCACATCGATGTGCAGGTGATGAGGAGTCGTTTGCTTTGACCCTTTCTGCCTTCGTAGCATTTCCTCAATTATTTCCTAGCGTTAGCAGTTTGCTACTCTGCTCTGTGGGTGAAATTGTTTGTTTTATGTTTTCCAGGTCTTGGCGATTCTGGTGAGGGCAATAAAGGACGGATTGGAGGACGCAAGTGGACAGCCAGCGTCTCGACTGAGGCCGAAGGCTCTTCAGTTATTTAGCAAGATTACATCTACAGTAAGATTCTGCTATTACCATTATTATTATCATCATATCATCATCATCATCATTTCACCCAGAAGTTAAGATTATCATTTTAGTTTAGAAAGTAGGAGACAGAAATGCCAAGTAAGTAAGTAAGTAAAGTCAAGATTAATGTGGTGATTAGTCGACAGACTGCGCGAACACATTAAATAACTAAATACAGTAACTAGTTCTGAATAGCCAAGGTAAGAGATAATGTAATGTAACAGCAGCAGACTCAGCTGGGACATTCATCAGAAACCTGAAGATACACCTATTTGACATAAGTAAGTAAGTAAAATCTTGTAAACTTATACAGCACCCTGGAAAGTAGTACAGTAGTAGCTGCTTATTCTTGTGCGCTTAATCTTTCTTGAAATAGCTATGATAGGCAAGGTGAATAGGGTATGAACTGTGTTAAGCGCTCTTGTTGTAGGCCTTGGCCTTGTTCTACTGTGCTATAAAAATTGTCAATAAATAAATTTGTATAGCACCTCTTCTGAAGAATCACTGAGTTATGCCTTAATATTGGCTGATTGAGTAAATTGTTTCATTTTGTTTCTTTAAGGTCAGTTTTATGTTTTAGATAGTGAATGATCCCGATGTCTGGCACCTTTATGCTCAGCTGATGATTAGTGGAGCAAGCAGCGAGTTGTCCCAAACAGACGTGAAAAATGTACGTAAAAGCGTATGTTTGCAATGTATGGATCCTAAATGTAGCATATCCAGTTCTTTATATAATAGTTTTATTTTGCCATCAGATGTGGATTTTAGATCTCTATTTTGCAGGTAATATTGTGTATGATGTGTGTGTTTGGATAGTTCTCTAAGAAATCACTTTATTTTGTCAATTATATAATAACAGAATGTGTAATTGTTATTTAGGAATGATGTTTATCTTATGTTATCTGTGTTTGTGAATTAAGATTCTATATAGTATCAGTGTTATCTGAGGAAAATGCAATACTTTTAATCTAATTTCATATCTTGTGATCATTTTCAGTTGTGGGACTGGTCGTCCGGTCTGATATCCTGGATTTGTTTGTGTTCAGTATAAAGTGGCGCTATAGAAGTTTTAGATTAGATTAGATGTTGTTGATTTTGTCTGACAGAAGTCGTAATGGGTTCTTTTTCATTAACAGGCGCTGAAGCATCTTCTGAACGCCTATCGTTTCTACACAATGGACGGCCACTGGGATTCTGACGTCGACAAATGCAGATCCATTTGTGAGCGGTTTATTCAGCTTTCCCAGGGCGAGTAGTTCTCTTATTCTTCTTCATTTTAAAACGATTTCTTTTTAAATGTGGAGAATTACGGAATTTTTGAAATATAATTTAACACTTCTTTCAACGTTACCTCAAATCTTTTAGTTTAAAATGGAAACCTTTCTCTTCCATAATTAATTCTATGGTGTTTCATCAGCAGTGCCTTTTACAATTTTTATCTTTGTCTAGGCTATTAACTTCACTTTGATAATAATTGCTTTAATAGCATTTTATTAAGTGCCTAGCAATAGGCAGCTCTCCACATATAAGAACTACCGGTATGCACATATACAAGGTACTTTTCTTTTATTTACTTGCAGCATTTGTAACCATAAAACTGTTTATTGTTGTACATTGATAAGATGCTGTTGTACATTCATCTGTCCAGAATACGAAGAATGTCTCGAAAGATTAGACGACAAAGTCCAGAAAGGTCAAATGGCGACCTCAGCAAGGTTGACTATTAAAAGCCTGATTATGAGAATTGAGGTAATTTAAAACCCTGTTTATAGTGTTTTCTATTTTGTATATTTTTGCAAAAACTGTAATATTTGATTTGTATTTAATAGAATTTGCTTTTTACTCATTTGCTAATTAACGTAAAACTATGTACATGATGTTCTATGACTTCCATTTTGTAAGGATGAAGGTTTTTCTTCCTTTTTCAATTACTGATCTTCCAGTGCATATTTTAAGTTTTGAAGATGACATTTATTATTCTGCTTGTTTTTTATGTTCCATTTTTTGTTTTTATTGTTTCAGAAGAATTACCTTGATCCTGTAACCAATGAACTTCGAATAGAACTAATTGATCCAATTAAAATTTTGGAGAAAACGATTCAAACATTTCTTGAAATGTCACGATAGAAACGAACATATCAAGATAGTTGCGCTGTTCTTTCACATTGTCACATTCAGTTTACTCCTAATTGTTGGGAGTTCTTAAAAGATGAAAAGTATGTGTGATTGATCATAATTATTTTTCTAAAATTAAGCATTTTTCTTGTTGTCTGATTTTGTGTACAGATTCTAGAAATGATGATGAGTGTTTTTTGTCTGTCAGTTTATCAATTCATTCTAAAATCCAGGATACCATTCACATTATGTGTCGGTGTAGATTCCATGATGTTGATGTTAGATTAATAGCTGTTGTCTAGGCTTTAGTTAGGCAAGAAGATTTAAACTTGCTTTTCCATTTTTCTCATCTTTCTTTCTTTTGCCAATTGAATGACCAACTTTGCCAACCTATACTGCTTTACTCTTGACTTTGTTGTCGTTTACCGGTAGTTTTTGTAGACAACTCGCCATTTCCTTCATAATATGCCAACAATTAACCCTGTTTTATTAATTTTGTTTAATAGCTGTCCCAGCTAGCTTTCTCCATTTGCCATTTGTTAAAATCTCGAAGATGTCTTGGTTTCCTTCGTCGCAGTTAACGGCTTTCTCACGGGCAAGCAATGGGTCATGAGAATAATATTGTTCACACGATTGAACTCGTCAAAACACCTTTCTTGTTTTTTCTTAGCTGTGACAACTTTAGTCCACCGTACGCCTTTTGACTATGGCGTTACATACATGGTGGGAATAGAGAAGCCAATTGTTACCTACGCATAGGGGTTCCAAAAATGCACTGGGTGCAACAGGGGAGGGGGTTTGAAAATGACGCGCACGTATAATAAACGGATGGCCCCTGGCACAATAAGAATAGCGCTTTGCATTAAGTCGTTCCAACAACAACGCCTGTATGGCAGGACTAACATAATGCTGAGAGAAGCACGTGTAGTGTAGAAAGGAGGAAGCAATCGAAGGACAACCAGGAACAAACCTATACTTTGCCTCTTGAGTATTTGCCTAATATTAACGTGATTTCAAGTGGTTTAGGAGGCAGCAAAGCCTACGGTGACGAATGAGAGTCGCACTCTTGGAATAATAATACTAATAAATTAATAATAATTAATCAAATCAAGTCATTGCGCCGTCGTCGCTTGGCGACGGTTGGCTACAAGAATGGGTCAGTGTTAGCGACCATTGCCATCTGTCTTGTGCTGTGCGTAGTAGACAGTCTCCATAAAGGCCAGTCCAATAATAATAATAATAATAATAATAATAATAATAATAATAATAATAATAATAATAATAGGTCTTATTTAATTATGTGATTTGAATTTGTTTAGGAGGCTATATATGTCAGCCTGTGTGAATGAAACCCACTGTATTCTGTAGTTAAGTTCTAAACGTCAGTGTTGGAAAACATGGTTTTAAAAATCTAGAAAACCTTTAAAAGTCACAATTTAAGTTTTCTGTGTTTTTGTTTTTAAAGTTGAAAAGCAATAAAGACTCGTCTTTATTGTTTTTCATCCTTTTTCACACATGTGACAAGAATATAGAGAAACCTTAATATGCAGTGTTTATTCTAGGCCTTCTTAGGGGGGAATTTCCCCCCAAAGGTTGAAAATCCCCCCAATTTTTTTAGATGCTGGCTGGGGAATGGAAATGTCCCCCCCAAACGTGTGGAAACTCAAACCTTATCCCCAAACATTTAAAAATCCCCCCAATGTCAAGGGGGCTAGAATAAACACTGCTTAATATGGACGTTGACACGCCAGACATTCTAACCTAAAAAATCTAAAACCTAAAGACTTAAAGGACTAAATTTTGTTTCTAAATAATTTATTTTTTGCAGTCCTTCTAAACGCCAGACGGTGATAGGCCGAAAGGTTTTCTGTTTGCTATGAATAACTTCAAATAGGTCATGCTTTGGTAATTTCGCCCGGTTATTTCCAATCATACATTTCCGTTTCTAAGTTTAGGCGAATGGGGTTTTTTGTCTGCTTCCATCACTAAAGTCCGCATTTTCGATTGTGAGTTGTGACAAACAGAACGACAGAGATCGAGTTTCTATTTTCTAAGCTGAGGATTTATATGGTGAGTCCTGACTTAATGCGTTATCTGTCTTAGTTATGATTCTTGCCAAAAATTCAGCAGAATTTGACTTATTTAAAGCTAGGATTCAGTCATTCATCGAGGCGACTATAGGTCGACAGTGACCTATAGGCTATTGACTAACGACATGGACAACAACATACAGCCTACGTCAGTGGTTCTCGACCCTCTTTGCCTCGCGGACCACTTTTGAAGTTCAAAAATTTATCGCGGACCACCTGATAAATTGAGCAGTCATCTGCTCCTAAAAGGCGATGGTGACCTTTTGTTCTTTTTTTGCTGGTCAGGCATTTTCACGTTGAAGATGCACAGAATACACAAAAATGTGCCGATAACCTTTTTTTGTGCTGATGACCTTGTTTCGCTCGTCTGATCACTTTTCAGATTTTTCACATGGAAAATATATATGTCTAATTTTATTTACATGTTTTCAGACTTCGCCGCCGACCACTAGACCCCCTCTCGAGTCTCGCGGACCACTTAATTGTGGACCACTTGTGGTCCGCGGACCACGGGTTGAGAATCACTGGCCTACGTAAATAAATTACTATAGGCCCTATATCATGGGCATATTGAGTCTATAAAAAAGATGTTTGTTTATCTGTAATATGATGATGATGATGATGATGATGATGATGATGATGATGATGATGATGATGATGATGATGATGATGATGATGATGATGATGATGATGATGATGATGATGATGATGAAAATGATGATGATGATGATATGATGATGATGATGATTGATGATGATGATGATGATGATGATGATGATGATGATGATGATGATGATGATAATAATAATAATAATAATAATAATAATAATAATAATAATAATAATAATAATAATAATAATAAACGTGATTTCAAGTGGTTTAGCGGACACTATCCTGTGTGGAAACCACTATAATTACTGCATGGTTCTTTTTGTGGTAGTAATAATAAATATTCAAACAATATTTGTTGTTGTGATCAGAGCGCCGATTTCTGCTGTGGCGACGAGTCACGACTCGTCCAACCTTATCCTGTCCGGATGGAAGACGCCAGTCGCCCTGAGCGATGCCGGATGGCGGACACTGCCAACTGGGACATCAACGAAGACTCAGAGGACAAGATGGCCGACGCAGAAGGGCAGCGTCGTGTGCTGCAGTACATCGTCGACATGTGTCTGGATCGGCCGTGTCCGAAATGCCGGAGCGAAGTGATCGACAGGCCTCAGGATGACCTGCGCCAGTGCAGGGCGTGCGGCGAGCTGTGGGGATTCGACGACACGCAGAGCATGGACGAATTTGTGCGCGAGTTCGGCCGGATGGAACCGTGCCGCGGATGCGGCGCAGACGGTCTGGACGATTTCCAAGTGACCGCGAGCCGCGAAGGCCATGCGCTGGTCTGTCTGAGATGCAAGACTGTGCAAGAGACTCGACCTGCACCGGTCGATCGTGGCGATCGATTTGAGCCTCTGGACATGCAGGATAGAGGCGGCGGAGAACTTGGTGCTGGCGGGTTCAGTGGAGCAAAAGACGTGAAACTCAGTTGCCCCAACTGCCCTGACATGACCGGAGATTTCTTTGCGAAGACGTTTGAACGGGATGTGATGGTTCGCGCCGTTTGCCCGGCGTGTAGCCATGTTGTCTTCGACAGGACTGTCGGTGAACGTGAAACTGGAACAGCGAACGGAAAACCTGAATTCGACAGAGCCTTCGGCGGAGTCGGACGGAACTTTTTGGTCAGAATGTTTACGGCTCCGGCCCCTGCGCCGCCAGAGAGAAATGAAGACAACTTGGGTGCAGACCATCTGTTTCCGAGAATGGGAGAAGAAGTGGGCATGACGGTCGGCACAGCAATGGGGAACATCATCCTTCGGGACAGAGATCAGGCGAATGTCACCGGAACAGTGGGCGCCATTGTTGGAAAATCAATCTGCAAAGCGTTGTATAGATCGGCTGCTCGTATTGGACTAACGCGTCCATAGCATCACCGTCGACACCTGACGGCTATAATTGACGCACATTTCTGCATTCACTATAGTTTAAAGCTAGCAGCATTTATTTTATTCTGTTAAATGATTTCACTACGATAAAAACACGCCATATTCTCGAGTACATAGTTTTTTATAATTATGTGAAGAAAAATACGAATCGCTTTTAATTCGATTAAATTTACTTGCTTTAAATTTAAGAATTTATTGATGGGCGGGAAGTTAGCAGAATGGTAATATTGGCATTGCCGCATTAGGATCCGACGGTCGCTGATTTGATACACCATGGGTGATTGGGTTGAATCAGCCCTCGCTCGCTAGAGGGCAGTAAAAAATAAGCAGATTCCTTGGTAAAGTAGGCCTATATGGTTCTCTGATACTGGTCTAAGTAAAATATCTTGTCGCGTCTTAACGCTATCTTTTGTCTCTTGCGTCACCATCTTTTAACTTCTGTTAATTTGAATTTCCATCAATAAATTATTGATTTCGAAGTGAGTAAATTACTGTCCTATATTTTAATTTAAAAATTTAGGGCTTATGTTGAATTAAATTTTATTGAATTAGTGACATTTTGCTTATGGATAAAAACTAACAAGAATTTTTACTGTACGAGGTAATCAGTTGTGTGTTCTAACTAAATCACTTCTTTAGCGCCAACCTAGTAATGGACTTTGAATCAATTGATGGTAGTTCCGAGGTAGAATATTAATAGCTCTGTCCTGGGCACCGTGTGTAACAAATTGAAAAGTTATCTCCTTCACAAATGATTGTCTTCTCTGGTTCCTGAACAGTATTCTGGACTGGTATTCAACAGTCATTACAAGTTCAGTTTGCCTTTTTGCGCTCGCAGCGTTAAATTATGTTTCATATTCGTCGTTTCACTCGTTTGAGATTCTCTGGCGGCAACACCTTTGCCTCGTGGGATAAATTGACCGGTAATTCGAATATTAAAATTAGGAAAATATGGGTAAGCCTTATTATTAGATTAATTTATTCAGAACGTCCCCAAATTATTCGTCTGAGTTAATTTGCTGCACGCATCTAAATGGATAAAATGATCAAATAGATTATAGAACGTGATGTTTGTCTTTGCACAAACACGAAGCTGTGAAGCTGAATAACATTTACTTAGCGCTATCTTTTCAAAGGACAGTTTTATCAAGATTTTGCAACATATGGTCTAAGCATTATGATTATTATGCCTGCGATGTTAGCCCGGTATTGTGAAAGGTGTATTGAAGGAGTTTTATTCTGTACTCTTGTATTTTACAGCAGTGTTTGTTTTGGATTTGTGAAATCTTAAATTAAGTATTTCTTAAAGGAATTAATGTATGACTGTGGGCGTAATTTTATGTTTAGGTTCATCTCCTGGTGATACTATGATACCCATCAGGTTTCAGGGCTGTAAAATGGGAATCTTTGGCCTGAAATCTTGGGACCCACCAAGACCACTACTTCAGCCCCCAACGGTTTTATCTCCTTACATCTTGTCAGAACAGCCTGGCTTGCCAATGTCCTCTATAGGTAGGAGTAGCTTTCAGATTGTTTTGCTGTTATGGGACTAATTGAGGACATGCCATTATAAATGTATTCGTTTGTCTTAGAGTATTTGATTTGCACCTTTTCTCAGTCTAGAGGCTCTGACATTTTTCTTAATGCCATGCAGAATTCAATTCAATGAATACATATTGAGCAGGTTTTAAAATCACTTGGTGGCGAGGACTGGTGGTGATTTAGATTATTCTATTTTCGAAAAGTTTAAATATAGGATTATTTTTGTTTTAAATTTAAAATTTGCTTAATTTTTTTAAACTTTTAAAATTAGACTTTAGTTAGTTGGAGAGATGTTGAACAGAACTATTATTGCTTTAAACTTTTTTGTAGGTTCATAAGAATCTTATTTTGAATTTGTCTACCGGTAATTATATTTCCAGGCCTCTAACTTGGACTTTCCTTGTATTGTTGTGTGTTTTCTCTACTTTAGGCATTTTAGATGCTCATCAGCGTAATGGAAACATGTATCAAGCCTATCCTACCTCTTTGATGTTACAGAGCACAGGCATGGCCATGGTGGAGAAAAATCCTGTTTGGCTAGAGAGAGCCCTTAGCCAGCAGTTGCCATATGAAAGACCAAACCCATCTGTCGTTGGTCTGGAAAAGATGCCGGAGGCTTGGGTTAGCAGTGGTTGGCCTGTTAGTGTACAGAAACAAGCCCCTGTCAACGTAGGCCCCCAATTGCCACTTAAGCCTGACAGTTCACCTGGGGCTGATTTGTGCACGAATGCCGCAGACTTGGCGAGGCGTGGAAGAGGATCTGGTTGTGTGTTGTCAAACGGCGGGAATTGGTCGCTCGGGTCGATTGGTTCTGGTTCAGGATCAAATGCAACCGGGTCGGTTTATCAGAACCAGAACGCGGTGAATGAGGGAGCGGTGAACGAGGGAGCAGTGAACGCAGCGGGATTGGTGACTCATGGGTCTCAGGGTGTTAATCGTCGTGGGTTCCAGAACGGATACCCGGTTGGTGATGGTTGTGGCGGCTTTTCACGTCCCGAAGCAACAGGAGTTGTGCGTGAACCAGCCCCTGCCGCTGGCGGCGCTTTCAGAACCTCACAGGAACCAAAGACCCAGTGGACGGGAGAACAGAGAGTCGAGGCATCTGGAGACCGTAAATCTAGCCAGGGGCCGAATTCCATCCCTGCCGTGTCGGTCCAAAGGGTGGACCCTGTCGTCGTAAATCCGGCTGGACAGCAGCTCATTGCCAAACACAATTACGATGCCAATCCTGACAGTCCACTTGGCAGAGAATTGAGCATAAGACGTATGGATCAACTGGTAAAGATTAACAGCCATCCTCACCATGATGCGTGGTGGCTGGCTAGGAACCAGAAAGGGGACGAAGGATACATCCCAGCAACCTACGTCATGGTACATACCTTCATGTGTCTGATGATCCTTGTTGAACGGTTTATAATATTTCTTTTTTTCAATAAATGAATAAACCAGCAATTAATAAATGAGTAACTTTGCATCGCACTATTTTTATAGTTTTTTCCCAACTCTTAAAACTTGAATAATCATAAATCATGTCCATGTTAACTCAAATTTGAGAAAATCATTTCTGTATTTGCTTGTTCCAGGGATGGAATGTGTATAGAAAGCAGACAGACAATATTTAAGTGTTTGTATTTATGTACTTAATGTTGTGCCATATAATTTCAGTTGTTGATAGGATTAAGATGTCATTCAAATTAGCATTTTTGACGTTTTTCTTCTGACAGGTTGTCGAGCAAAAAGTTGGATTGCCATGGCTGAAGAATCGCGCACCCGAAGAAGAAGCCCCAGTTGCTAAGCCAGGTGAAGGTAATTTAATTCGGAAATTAAATTAGGCAAAATTGATTTTCTCTTAAAGCCTGTTAGATATAAAAACTTTCTGACTAGATTCTCTTTCTTTCTTGTCCATGATCTTCACATTATTCTGGACTTGTGAGTTAACCTTAATTAATGACAGTAATTAACTCACTTTCTCACAGTTGTTTCTATCATCTCTGCCAGCTCACTGTGGTTAATTAACTTTTTGCTGCAATTTTTTTTGGCTTGTTTTCCTTGTTCTTTTGAGTTTTTATGTGTACAAAGAGTGTGTTTATATTAGGTATAATTAAATCATAGTGGTAGAAACTTGGCATTGTCTCTAATGTTTTGCTAGCTGTGAAGCCATATCGATCTGCGTATGATAAAGGTTCGTCAGACGTGTCGGCTTCAGGTCAATACAAGTGTGATCCTTGTGGAAAAAGCTTCAATGGTCCTCAGCCGTATCGGATGCACATGAGCAGCCGTGCTCATCGTGAAGTACTCGAGACCTCGAGTTGAAGACACTTTGTTTTTTGGGGGGGTGTTTTTGCTGTTAACTTTAGTTGTTCATTGGAACACACATTCACAAGTTTGGGTTCGACAAGTTTAAAGCCCTGGTTTGGGTAGTGTTGGATTTTGATGTTTGTTTTTTTGTAGCAAGTAAGTGGAACATCTTTGTAAACAGCTTTTGAACAGCGATAGAATTTGTTTTATTGATTGTTTTACCTTCCCAGTTACATGTAATTATGTGCCATTTGAGATTCAATGGTGAAATACATTTTCAGTTGAATAATAGTTGTCAGTATTTCAAATGTGTGTCTAAAATAAGTCGAGATGCCTTCAGATTTTTGTTTTGTTGATCATTGGTTGTGAGTTTGAGTTATCTCATAAATATAATTGCGCTGAATGAAGCTATTGTTTTAGAATTATAAAAATTGGTTTAAATGTGTTTTTATGTTCATATACTGTTTTTATGTTCATATACTGCATTTAAGTACATCTTATTGTTGATTTGTCATCAGAGATGTCAAGAACTGGCTTGATTTGTTTTCAAACTGCATTATCTTATAAGGTGTTGCCACTACTTGAATTTATTCACTAGATCCGTAGATCTGTGGGACTCGGTACCGTTTACAGCAGTGGTTCTCAACCCGTGGGCCGCAGCCCAAAGGTGGGCCGCGAGAGGGAGTTTTGTGGGCCATGCTGAAGTCTCAAAGGCAAAAGAGAAGTTAATAAATCAAATAAAAATCCAAATTTTTATGCACTTTATTAGTTTGTTAACTTAATCAATTAGCATAGCCACAGGAGGGGCCAGACCCCCTTATTCTGAGATCAGTCATGGGATTTGTGCATAAACCTTTGAGAAATTGTTTGTGGGGAAGGTCAGGTATGATGTAGGTGATTGACAGGAGCTTCTTGCTTGATGACCTTTTTTGCCTGTACACTTTTCCTGCTGTGTCAATGACTGCTTAATTTAACAGGTGGCCGTGAAAATATTTGAATTTCAAATGTGGGCCATGCAGCAAAGGGGTCTGAGCACCACTGCTTTATAGTTTACTTTAATTTTAACAATCCAGTTCATTCCATAGGTACAGCTGTATCTAAAAAGAAGTTGATAAGAATATAACATCTTTAATGTTGCAGTGCTATGAATGTGCTTATTGAAAATGATTGCTCATTGCTGTTTTTGTTCTAAATGCTTAATTTGTGCAATGTTCCTAGTTTTGTTTTTGTGTATAAGTGAAGTTACATCATCATTACATGTGCACAATATGGCTTACATTGAAATAGGAGCCTATTAAATGATGTTGATCTAGATCGAGGTGTGTGACCATTTGACACTTTCATCATATTACATGTATATAACAAACTTTGTACTTTACAGAATTTGCCAGTATCAGCCAAAAGCAGTCTTAATATCTGGTCCTCATTTCTGAAAGAAAATGTTGATCCCGATGTAAAATACGGCACACAAGATGTTACATTCATATAGCGCTATGGTATTTTATGCACCAGTCAAGCCAATAGATCTACACTATGTAAAAATCACCAATGTTCACAGTCCAGAACCAATAAGAATTCTCAATAGGTTTTAGAATAAGAAATAACGAATGGCATAGAACAAAGCTATATAATTATAGGGATTACTATATGGGATGACCGCTTGGTGCTTATAAGTCTTATATTGTTTTTTGGACTAAACTGAGACCTTGACCTAGATGGATTATTCAATTTTCAAGATTTTAACTTAAAAGTGAAGACCATAATTATGTGAGAAAAAAGATTAGCATCATTAGCCTATAGCCCTATACCATAATATTTGATCAAGTCAAAATTTTACAAATAACTCCTAAATAACAATTCTCCTTAGATAACTAGGCAATTAAAACGTCTTCGTTTTTAGCAAATGCAAAATATAGGCATTTAAAACTGCAGTCGTTTAAAACGTATAAACTAGAAGCATTGCAAACGCAGTAACTCCTAAATAACATCTAGTGGTACTCCTTAGATCAACCTAGGCAATTAAAACGTCTTCGTTCCACGGCAACATCCAATAGCATCAACCTTCCACGGCAACATCCAACCCTAGGCATTTAAAACTTCTTCGTTCCACGGCAACGTCCAACCTAGCAAACGCAGTAATTCTATCGTTCCACGGCAACATCCAACCTAGCATGCAAAATATGTCTAACCTGCAGTCTTAAAACGTATAAACTAGAAGCATTGAAAACACAAGAATCGACCGATAATTTCGGAATTCTATTTGGTTAAAATTAACGAAAAAGTCTTGATTCCTGTAGAAAAGAAACTGGTAGCTCTACTAAAAATCAAGTAGCAATAGGCTTTTTCCGGCGTAAATAAAGTCAAGGCGATCCCAATATTGCCAACAGAAAAAATGAGCCACGCCCTCTTAGGCTGTAGTTTTTGGTAAACGGCAAAAACCTGCTAGGAAGACCACGCCCACTGTTTGAATATTCAAACAAAATAAACTGCTTGGCGTAGTGTGGCTCACAGTCTAATGCCATTATTATGGGGTCGTAAAAACTTGAACCGGACTAAACAAGACCAGTTTGCAGTACCCGTAGAGGCCTCCTATCGGAACTATCGCAACATTAACGATTTCGAACCATGGCGGTGGACTAATCCCAGTCTTAAAGATGGTCTTGTCAGTCAGGTAGGTCGTCTATTTTAAGATTACGTATTGGTTTGGACCAGACTGTATAATATAGGCCTACTGTTTTAAATGTAATCAGCTTAATTTATATAGCGCTATCATAAGAATAATTCCTACAAATTAGCCTTTTCTCCAGCGCTTTTCCCATCCTCAATCCATTTCTATCCTGTCCTGTTCTGTGTTCCTGTCACCCAACTGGTGTTTCGATAATTGTGTGCGGCTGCTTTGCCATGCAGTGTTTATTCTAGGCCTTCTCTATAGGGGGAATTCCCCCCAAGTTTTAAAATTCCCCCAAAATATTTTATATGTTGGCTGGGAGGATGGAAATTTCCTCTCCAAAAGTGTGGAAACTCAGAACTTGCCCCCTAACATTTCAAAATCCCCCCAATGTCAAGGTGGCTTGAATAAACACTGTTTGTCAAGTGTTTAGGCTATTATAGCGGCCTTTCTTGGCAAACGGCTACTGAACTCAGTGGCGTAGCCAAGGGGAGTTTCGGGGGTTAGAAACCCCCTTGGCCACCAAAAACTAAATATTTTTAATGAGTTTCCATACATTTTTAATTTATTGACGCGACTTTGGGGGTCAAACTCCCTTGGCTATAGACTGTAGGCCTAAAGGTTAAGTAAGAGGCGAGGACTTTTTTTGCTTGTCACGTCAAAAACTAGAAGTGATAACGTTTTTTTGCTTGTCAGGATTTTTGCAAAGTTGGTCACGGTCAAAACCAAAAAACAACCCCCCTTCCGGAAATCCTGGCTACGCCACTGACTGAACTGCAGCTTCGCTGCCTATCGCCGCTAACATATCAGAGCACAGCGAACCTTGGAACATTGCACAGACCATTTTAACTTCCACTCCGTGCCGGCGGACATGACATGTGACTGCCTGAGAAATAAGCTCTCCGACCGCCCTGGGTTTGAACCCGGGGCGATAGAACATCTCCTGGATCTACGTCATCCGCAATGGCGGCTCCAGGATTGGCAAGTGGGGGTGGGGTGGGGGCGCTGGGGTGGCAACTTCTAAGCATGGGGTCAACCATTTGTTGATAGGTATGTAGGGCCTAGTAGTAAGTTTAGGGTCCCAACAGGGGACACTGAGAGGCCAAGCATTCAATAGGGGCACGGGCCCCTAGGGCCCCATGTGGATTGTGGAACCGCCACTGTTGTCCAATATGATTTATCGCAGAAATGTCCTATTCGCGTATTTTCAGTCTCCCACGCGTGTATTCAGCTGGTGTGCATGACCTATTGGTATTTATCTTTCACAGTCGCGTTAGCTTCCACGAGGTTAGGTCTAGGCATATACGGTATTTCTGCATCAAAATGATGAAGTTGTTTTTTTCGAGCGCTGTGGCGAAATTTGCACCGAATAAAAGACTCGTTTAAGTATCATCCGACCAAACTTAAATTCGCTCAGTTAATATAATAACTATTACTATGTCTAATTTCGTGGAACTTAGGTCTATATAAACAACGGTTGTAAAACAATAAGGCCTAATTGCGTTTAAACCAGACCATTAGGGCGATTTTAGAACTCCAAGGCAGTGGCGGCTCCAGACCAGCGGCCCCAGTTGGGACCCTATACTTAATGCTACATACATTAAACAACAAATGGTTGGCCCCCATGATTAGAAGTTGCCACCCCAACGGATTTTAGAACTCCACTAGGGAGGAGGGTCAGTCTTATAAAAACCAAATTTTCAACCTCACTGGAGTAGGCCTATGACTCAAACACCAAATCCTCACCTGCATAGGCCTAAAAAACTTGCTCTTGTGAATTGTATCTGTCTGAATCAGACTCATACAGCGATATTTCGTATATATATATATATATATATATATATATATATATATATATATATATATATATGTCGTCACAGTGGGTATGATAGTGGAGGCTTATAGAGGCCGAATTTTAGAAAAATTAACTCAAATCATTGCTTAGGTCTCTAGAAAATAGTAAGGCAGTCAACTGACACGACAGCGCACAGACCCTCGAGTCACGTGATCTTCGAGATGTTTTTATCAGTTGCTGAAGACAAAACGTATTTCTACGAAACAAGCGATTAACCCCTTAACCGTGTATTTAACTGTAACTCAATTTAAAATGGATGGATATATCCGGGATCCCCAGTTAAGGGGTTAATAATTAATTAATTACTTGTGTTCCACGCTGCTGTAACAGTTAATCTCTTCAGTTACCACGCAGTGACGTATAACAGGCACAGAGAATAATAAACGAATAGACTCTGATGGTCAGCCACAGAGAAATATATTTTCCCTGTGTTTAACTTTTTACCTTACTGAATATTTTGAAATGTTTTTGATTCACTGAACCCAATGCCTACCGTACGACACAGACAGACACACTGTCAGACAGACAGACAGACAGACACACTGACTGAGATGCCATTCACTGTTGTAAGGCCCATATGACTGGTAGTCCTTGTAGCCTAATAATAATATTCGGTTGGCGAAGGTTGCTGCTGGCCGTGTTAACTAAGACACTAGCGTCTATTAGGCCATGACATGACTCCAGGGGCGTCTATCCCCCCTTTTTTCATTGGAGCAAGTTCCCCCCCAAACCTGACATAGGCGTTCTGGGACCGCGGAGGCGGGGGGCGCGAAGCGCCCCCGCAGGCGCCGAAGGCGCTCGGGGTGATTGCGGGAGGGGCGGCTTAAGGCCCTCCCGCCACGGGGGTCCGATGGTATAACCCCCGGAAAAATTTTGAAGTTGCAGATGCTCGTAGGTGAGTTTTAGTGTAGTTTTGGCACACAATTCACAATTGAGCACCTGATACATCATGATTTTTATCTTAGACCATGTAATTTTTTTGCTTATTTTCTTAATATCAGTCCATGATGATGGGATGATGGTGGAAAAAGTGTTGACGAAACATGTTACAACTTGCAATTATGTGAGATTTTCTGAATCAACAACCCCCCCCATAACAATATTTAGTTATCAAGTTATTTAACTCCTTCAGATTTGAGAAAGGTCTAGGTTGGACCGTTGGAAAATTCACATCTTGTACCTTATGAGTAATCATAGTAATGAACCATCATCCGAGTGAATTTTAACATCGCCGCCTTCTGACCTTTGACATTTAAGCGTTGTCAAAGCGCTTTCGATTTCGGTATTTTTAACTATGCATAAAGCGCTATATAAATCGTCCGGACGGTCCGGTTACAATGGACCGTCCGACCGTTCATATGGTAATTAAACATTAACCAAAGCAAACATTGTACTGTGGCAACTGTGCAACTGCATAAAGACTGTATGACTCTGTAGTAGTGTAGTACACTCACTGTACTGTACTACTACTACAGACTACTTCAGTCATACGTGAACTGTACAGTGTAGCGGGTGTACAAAACTGTACATACCTTAAATGCTTATATCCATGTTTTGTACGGCAATGACTTTGCCATTTGTCTGCTCTAACGATCAAATTACAGCACAACTCCTTACATTTATACTTAAAGATAGACTTTTCTCTAGGCATAATGTTATTTACTCGCACAGATTTATTATTGTAAAATTGGCATTGCTACTGTATGCTACACACGCTGTTTACTGTAAATGACGATGACGTCATATGATGACTACGAGTCTATGACGACGTCATATCTTATCATACATCAACTTCAACGTCATAGAGATGATAATTTGTAATCGGCAGATTATGAACCACAACGGCGTAATTTTCCCTCGAAAGTTCTTTCAAAAAAATTTCCTTTCCCCCCATAAAAAAATTCCTTCCCCCTTTTTTTCGTTGGAGCATTTGCTCCAGGCTTATATGGTGTAGACGCCCCTGCATGACTCAGTGGCGGCTCCACCGGGGGGGCCAGGAGGCCCGTGCCCCCTTATTGAGAGCCTGGCCCCAGTGGCCCCAGTTGGGACCTATACTTAATGCTACATACATTAAACAACAAATAGTTGGCCCCCATGATTGAAGTTGCCCCCAACGGCCCCCACTTGCCAAATCCTAGAGCCGCCACTGACATGACTCATGAGTGAGATGCATGCTGGATATATGTCTATATTTTCAACGAAGTCTATGCCTGTCATCATCGTCGTCGTTGTCGTCGTCCTCCTCCTCCTCCTCGTCATTAGGCCTATTTATCATCGTCGCCGTTATCATTATCTCATCATAGCATGAAATTAACGAAGATGCGTGTTTGGACTATTCGTGGCCATATTGCGGATGACTACATTTAGTCTGTGACTACTGCTTAAGTGTATACGTGATACTTGGCTAGTATGCAATAGTTCTATAACTATGGTGTACTGTAGACAGCATGCTGCATGCTGTACTCGAGAGTAACGTGCACAAAGAGTTGTTGTTGTTGTTGTTGTTGTTAGTTTACGTAGTACATAATACGTCGCTGGAATTTCAACACATTTTTGCAAATTTCTCTCTCCCCTCCTTCCATAAAAATTAGATCTGCTGAGAACACGATGCTTTATGTCGATACACCCCGCTAAGGCTTATTCGATGTTCTGATGTTTCTTCGAATGTTCTTTTTAAAACGCCCTTTGACTAAGCTCCTATAGGCCTAAATGACTTTTCACTTAGCAGAAGTCTCTCGCTACAAAATTACAGCGTAAGATGAAAAGAACTTCGGTCTGTACTTAGACATTCTATTTTTCATCTTAATTTGAAAGCATCGTCCAATTGTTGTGAGAACAAAGCGTCGACTACTTTTATACATCACGAGTGCATGTAGGCCTACCGTTTGAAATTGCGTGCTATATTTGCGTGGGATGTACACAGATCTGAGTACATCATATAGGCCTACTATAGAAGTTTAAGATTAGATTAGATTAGATTAGATTAGATACATGAAATACTACTGGGCTTCGAAACAATGTTAACGAGGCTCCACTGTACATGTATTAGACGTCAGCACTGGATGAACCAATGAGAAGCTGAAGCGCCTACAGTAAAATGCTCGTTTCGCTCTATATCGTGTTTTAGGCCTATAAGTCTACTAATTAATACTACAGAAAATTGATTACTACGTACCAGACATCTGATCGTCTACGTAAGATAGACATCACGTGTGACTGATACGTTTCATCCTCCACTTGAAAGTCTAAGGACATAAGGACAGATAAAAATGTAGCACGAGTCTATAAAAGCATAATCAAGTTAGGTACACTATTCATTCAGAGAGATCCTAACATTTACAGTCATAGTTGGCTCAAAGTCAGTAACAATAAAGAGTTAATGACAGATTAGGCTATATATACGTTGGTTGGTATAAGAATTTGTAAGTGGAGCCATGAACAATAATAGTCTAGACTCTAGAAGGCCAAATAACTTCCGGGTGATCTTGGATATTTGATGTCTTTGTAATTATAGGTCGTTGACCTATCGGTGGTCTACTTCCGGAACGACATTTGAACTTTTGATTTCGCTTTTATCGCATTCGAAATCATTTTTATACAGCATCACGAGTTGTTCAAATGAATAGGCAACACATTGATAATGAACACTACTGAATAGGCCTATTCACTATTAATGTCGTCTGTCTGTCTGTCTTTCTGTCTGTCTGCCTGTCTGCTATTTTGCAACATTCTCCGTCGATTTGGCTGCAGTGGCGTAGCCAGGTTTCCGCAATAGAGGGGGACCAATTCTTCTATATGCCGGGCACCCTTGTGCCTTCGCCAATGTATGGCTTTATTTAAAAGTGTAGGCCCTATCGCGGAATCGCCCAGCGGACTTCATGCACTGTGACGTAGGCCTATGTCCGCAGCGAATAATAGCGCAGTTGAACTGCTGGAGGAATAGTGTGGAGGACTCGTTACATAATTAAACCCCAGCTGTTACTGACAGATGACAGGCAGATTGCCTCTGCCAGCTACACTTACAGATTGGTTGCAAATACAGGCTTATATAGGCTTAGGCTTACCAGGAATGAATGATATGAGCTCTATTTTCAAATCGTTTGGCCTGCTTGAATACCGTACAAATGGCTTACTTTGGCATGTAATTGGTGAAGTTGGTAGTGATAGACTTGGGGGGGGGTTGGATTTAGAAATCTAAAGATGCCATTGGAATAATTAATATCTGTAGTTAGTGTGACCCTGCCCGTTTTTCAAAAGCTGGAATGCCACCCACGATACCCTAACCCCTTCATTTTTGCAAATACTGAATCCACCTTACGTAGTCATAGTCACGTGACTTTACGTCTAAATTTAGCTTGCTTTAAAGGGATTTAAAACATTTTTGTCGTCTCAGATCCGATGCGATTTTCTTCTCAAACAGGAAAAGTCCACGCATTCAGCACGCTCGAGTCTTATAAGAATAATAATAAATGTGTAAGCCTTTCTCTCTATTGTATTACTAGCATTAACGTAACAACGGGGGAATTTGAGAGGGGCGGGTCCCCTATTTTGTCTGGGATCAGTCTTGGGATTTGCACAAAACAAATTTGGGGTGGAGTAGGTATGATGACTGGAGTAGAATATTTATACATGGACGTAAATATGCCAAGAACTTGATTTTTTTGCTTGTAGACTTTTCACTCGAAAATGCCTCAATGTGCCCCCTATTCTGGAACCCTGGATACGCCACTGGTTAGGCCTACTAGTTAAGAAATATTTCCATTTTAATGTATCTCTCGTCCCTTGTCACTTTTCCATCTCATGCATTGAAAGGGCCCTGGAGTTTTGCTCAAATGTCAATTTTCATTCGTTAGTCTATATTATAGTGCTTTGATATTCAATGCAATGGACACTAGCCTCCGACACTGCGCAGACCACCAAGTAAGAGCATTTATCTGCAGACTGTAGGTTGATTCTCTACAGTTTAAACGGTGCTCGTAGGCAAGAAAACGCTTGCTAAGTGGAACATTAATTTAATTCATGGTCATTAGACACGGGGCGGGAAGTTAGCAGAGTGGTAACAACACTGAACGATGGAGCAGAAGGTCGCGGGTTCGATTCCCGCAGAAGCCCTAAGGTCGACTCAGCCTTCATTCGCTATAGGGCGGTGGTAACTGAGTAGCAGCTGTGGCTGCGAAGGTAAAGCGCAGGTCTAGAGAAAGCGACGGCAAACTACTCTAGATTAATGGCTTTAGTCACCTGCGTCGCTGCTTGCCTGACACCGGAGATCAGCGCCGGGCCCGAAGCTCGAAATCGAGTATGGGCGAACCTTTACCTTTACTTTTTACATTAGACACTGTGAACGAGACAAATGGTAGACTCAAAAACGAATATAAGCAAGTATCGTACGCTGACCATACCCAGTTATATTGTAGAGTCTGTAGACATTGACAGAATCAAGGCGCTAGAAAACTCTTAATGATGGCACCGAAATGACAGAGATCTTTACATTAATCAATCAATCAATCAAAAAGTTTATTTTTCAACATCCTGTTGATTACAACTCAAGAAAAGAAAATTAATCGTAGTTCTTATTTTGTTTACTCTCGAGTCTTATTCCTATTTCTTTGATTAAATTAATCTAATAGATAAAAACGAACAACTTTTATATCTTTTAAACAGCAGATTCAAGAGAAATTGACGATTTTAATGAAAATCAGTCGTTGACAGAATTTCGTTCAAAATGGCCGCCGATCAGGAGGATGTAAGATACGATGCCCGGGCGCTGGAATTCAGGTGCGACGGGCGACACGCGCGGACGCCCAGTCATGACAACAACAGTCCCCGGCAGAGTCTGCCGGACGTCTACTGCCCACAGTGCAGCTGGGTAACCGCGGATTCCGCGAGTCCGGCACCGAATGGTATCGACTACCTTCGATATTGGGACTACTGGTAGATATGGCTCTAAGCATATGGTATCGCAAAGAAATTAAATTGGAATTTAACTCAACGGTGAATTAATTTTTAAAGTTCATTTGATTACCAAAGGCGTCGATCCACTTAGAATATTGGGGGAGGGGGGCAAACCTCCGAAGTTAGGCACTTGAAAAGTCGATGCTGTCATTTCTCGTTGCCCTGGTCACTACACACGACTCGATATATATATATATATATATATATATATATATATATATAATATCTCCAACGTTCTGTCTCCAACGTTATGTGATTATATTATATGATATATATATATATATATATATATATACAAGAAATTAACAAGATTTTACTTACTTACTTCAACGTTATGTCTCCATGTCCCCAACGTTCTGTTTCCAACGTTATGTGATAATATATATTTAACGACCTGCACCTGATATCAATTGGCTCTGTCGTGCAAAATTAATGGGCAATTTGAACCGTTCGGTTAGTGTTTCGGCTGAAACGTAATCAACCGCACATACTTAATTGTCTGCGTCTCGGATATACTGCTAGTGTTTCATTAGGCCCCTATCTTTAATATTTCATTTTCAAACTGGTAAGTACATATAAGCCGTTGACAAGGATGGCCTGTGTAGTAAGATATTTTACTTTGACTATCCATAAATATGAAAGATCTCTGCATTTGAGCCACTTATGATGATACAGATGTGCACTTTACTTTTAACAGATCTTACAATCTTACATGTGCTATTTCTATTTGCAGCGGGGCCTCAACTGTCGCCATTGAAAGCAAGATAGAACAAGCGCTGGTAAGATGCAGAGTTGGACCTCTTCTAACATAAAAAGATGCCCGATTTATATAATTTAATTTTCTCAGGATCTATTCTAACCGAAACTATAGCCACTCATCTCGGTCTAAGTCAATTAGGCTAGGTCTAATTTTAGGCCTAACGTTTCTTATTGTGACAAAGAAGGGCTTACTGTTTGACGAGAATTCTAAAAGAACGAACTAGAAATTAGATGTTCTCCTGTTTACTTGAACCAGGGTTCATGCAATTGAACTGTGTCCTGTGCGTGTGTTTTCTCGTATAGGACCTAGTTAAAAATCACTTGATGTTCGCCGTTCGCGAAGAGGTGCGAGCCCTCAACGAAGAAATCCAAGATCTTGTTAGCAGGAACGAACAGTTAGAGAAGGAGAATCGCATTCTGCGTTGTCACGCTTCGCAGGAAACTCTCTCGCGCCTGCGCACTCTTCTAGCGCAACTGGATTGACAGCGGAACTCTTTTCTTCTGGCCACTTCGCTCTCTCTCGCGACATAATTCGTCTTCGCATAATCAACGACGTTCTCAACAAGACGTGCTCAGACTCGGACGTCTTGTCCGGAGGCCACGTGACCGCAAACAAGATAGTTTACTTCGTCACGAGGCTTGGAACTTCTTGCGTTGACTGACCAATCAAAAGATTGGATTTAGGCCTGCAAAATCGATATATATAAATTATATACATATATATATATATATATATATATATATATATATATATATATATAAGTAGCCAGCCAATTTTTCTATGTCATTGGCGTAGCTTCGGGGGTGGGGTTGAGGAGAGGGGGGCTCGGGAGTCCGCCCCCTTATTCAGGCTGTGATCAGTTATGGGATTTTTTCCAAGATCTCCTCGATGACGTTTTCCATGATTATAGTGTTTTGCTTGTTGCCCTTTTACACTCGAAAGTGTCGGGGTGTCCCCCTATGCTGGAAACCTGGCTACGCCACTGTTTTATGTCGCCAAACACTTTTTTGTAATAAGTCAAGTCCCTCGGGAACTAAGCACCGATCGAGGGCAGTGTGTGTGTGTGTGTGTGTGTGTGTGTGTGTGTGTGTGTGTGTGTGTGATTTTCAACTATTCGGCCTTGGGGTAGGCCTACCGTTATAGCGTACAGTACAGTCAAACCTGCATAGTTTCGTTTCTGTAAATTTCGCATTGTTATTTTCCGACTGGAGTAATTGAAAGTTGCGAAAACGACTGCGTTTAAAGTCAACTGATTTGACTGGTAATTTCAATGAGATATTGAACAGGCTACAAAGTCAATGCCTTATTCTTTTATCAATGCCTACGCAGTTGTGCCTTGGTGTATTGTTCTTCTAACCATCTCCGTTTGTTTGTTAAAGTTGTTCCTGCAGTGTTAATAGTACAATAACACTGCATGCAGGATTGGCAAAGCGCGGACACGCTTCGTTGATTATTTGTGATATTTTTGGACATTTTCGATATGGCTTTATAAATTCTGTGATAGTTAACGGCTGAAGCCATTTAACATGAAATGCACGCGTTTTAAATATCTTGTGATAATTTCAGAAACCTGTTGGCTTAATATAATTTCATTAGAAAATAGGCTGTATTAAGTCAAAACAGTCTTTATGAGTCAAATCGCTGGGATGTTAAATCATACAGAATGTTTTACCGACAGGCAGGGGTGCCGAGAGGGGGGCAGGGGCATTTGCATAGGGGCCCGGCGGCCTGCAGGAGGCCCGGGGCCGGTGATGTTGCTACGGTAGGGGCGGCTGCGGGGAGATATTTTCTGTCTCCACTGTCCTCAAGACCTCACAGCAGTTGAGAATCAAATTTCCCAAGGCAAATATTCTGATTTAACTTATGTTTTTTTATCAGCGAATTCCTATTTACCGGATGCCTATAGTTGTGTTTTTGCTGTATTTTAGTAGAATACTGGTTTTTGAAACGCCGTTGCAGCAGCACTGATGATGAAACAATGACGTCAATAAAATAAACTTAATTTAAACAACGAGCGTCGACTTTTCTTCCATTTAAATTTTAAAAAATTAAACCAATTTCGTAATCCGGGTCTTCTAATTCGTCAAATTCGTCAAATATTAACGTATTAATTGTGCTATTAGTAATTTTATTCGCATTTATTCACGATATAGCCGTACAGTGAATATATGACTTAGGCCTACATAGCGCAGGAGTTGGTTGCCATGGGAACGTATTTTCTAATTTAGAATTAGAGAAAGTCATTTCAATCTTTATTTAATAATATTGGTTATTTTTGAGTTATTTAATTGTGAGAATATTAAGAGTTTGAGTGATGGTTATAATGTTTTCATGAGACAATAATTTTAAATCAAATATTCATGGACAAAATTAAGACAAGATTCTAAATTTTGCTAGCTAATCGCCTGTTTGCAAATGAATTAAAATATTTGCTGTTATTTTAAAGGTGAGCCTCACGAGCGAAATCCTCTGACCAACATGTCTGCGGTACAGCAAAATTGAAGATTATTGCTCTAATGTGACATTCCACAGAACTCATTAATTTTCCATCTTTATAGTTATTCTCTTCCCGTTTTCAGTGTATTTGATTGCAGGAACAGTTCACACATATTGTTTCAACTGAAGGTAGTGGCGTAGCCAGGTTTCCAGAATGGGGGGGGCACATCAGTGTTTTCAATTGAAAGTCTTGACAATAAAACTCGTCGTGCCAAACGCGTTGACCTTCATCTTTCATCATTCTCCTCAATCTCATAATTATCACCCACTCCCTCTCTACTCAATTGTTTTGCACAAATCCCACAACCGGTCCCAGCCATAATAGGGTGGCGGACCCCCTCCCCTTCTCCCCCGTGGCTATACTAACGGCAGAAGGTACGTGAATTTCATGAGTTAATGACCAGTGGCTGAGCTTTGCAAAAGGACGGCGGTGGAAGTCGAAATATTTCCACTGGAAAAGTTTTACCAGGTTGGAATGCCGTACAAGAACTAGACCAACATTTTCTTTGTCCGCCAGGGGTCTGCCTTGACCACTTGGGTCGGGTTACGCTCTCGTAATCTCGTCAGAGATTCTACTCTTTTTAGGACACAGAGCTTCTACAGTAAACAGCTTTTGAGTGATTCTCCAGTAGAAGCGCTATACAAATATTCTGTTACATTACAGTTGTTTGCATTTGGATTTTTGCAGAAACCAAACAAGAGTGAATCAAAACAAAGCCGAATTAAATCAGTGAGTTTACTTTGAAGTGTCAAGAGTTTAAGCGTCTACTGAAGTATTTTCTTAGCAGCTTTAGTCGTCATCACTTTGATCAAGGTCCATCGTGTTAATATTCTGCTTCAAAGTAAAGTAAAGTAAAATCTCGTAAACTTCTACAGCGCCCCGGAAAGCAGCACAGCAGTAGCTGCTTATTCTTATGCGCTTAATCTTTCTTGAAATAGCTATAGCCTCAGAATTTAAGAACTTGATTTCCACTCACGAAATCATGACACTTTACAGAATTCAAACAGAGGAATAGAGGAAGCATTTGGTATATTTGTACGTATTTACTTTCTTTAAAATAATATTTGTGTCACAGCCCATTTTTTTTCTCTGCGTCTGTGCAAAGACGGTTTCGGTTGAGTTGTGTTATGTTTGTCTTTTGAGACTTATTTTTAATAGATTTTTGCCATTTTGACAAGCCTTTTATGAAAAATACTGAAGTTTAATGGGGGTTTTTACGTTTTAATGAAACAGGAGAAAGGCCCCGAGAAAGAAAAGCGAAAAGAATCTCTGTCGAAACTGAAGAAGTTAGTCGTGCAGAGATCTGCGAAATTATTCTTATTTCATTTGAACTTAGCAAATGTCTCTTGCTCTAGCAATTCCGCATTTTAAGATTATTGTTTCTCGGAAATTTGATGGATGCAATGAATATGATGGAGACAATCCATGTCCATCAGACCAATATTTTTAGAGAAATTGGCTTCATTTTTGTTTTTCAGATGACCACAATGGTAGCATCCCTGCCCCTCAGATTCATTATAATTATTAGACTTTGGTTCATGTTTTGATAGACTTCATTAGACACAAACTATTATGACTAGCAGTCTAGCAAGAGCATAGCCAAAAATTTGATTTAGGGTATACATTTTTTGGGGAGAGGGGTATTTGTTGTTATATATTATATTATATATATGTGTGTTATACTGTATATGCTGTATTATATATAGACTGATTTTGGGGGTGTATATATATACCGATATGCATAGATGTTGCAAACGTTTTTTCGTTTTTTTCTCTCCAACAAAAGGCCGCGTTTTATACGTTTTTTATATTTCCAGAAAAACGCGTCTTTACATTTTTTATTTCCTTTTATACGTTTTCAACACCTATGCCAATATATCCCCCGCCGCTACGACCCTGACGACTCCATATGCATAAACAGTAATGCATATGGAGGATGGGGCCCTGGGAATTTCGCATTGGACTGTATATGGCCTGGCTGGCTGTTTGGCATTTCAGGGATGATAAGGGCGGCACTGCTCCCGGAGAATCCACACCCGGTGCGGATTCAGGCGCCCCGGCGGCCGCGGCGGGAGCAGAAGCCGGTGCCAAGGAAAACGAGTGCCCGCCACCCTGCTGCGAACCGTGCTGTGAGCCGTGTTGCGAGCCCTGCTGCGATCCTTGCTGCATGCCCTGTTGCCCGGAGTGCGAGGATGAAGACCAACAGAATGCGAACGATGGCTGCGGCGGCGGCGGCGGCGGCGGCCAGCAGGATGCAGGGTGCGACAACAACGGCAAACCTCAGAATTCAGGTCAATACGTCGTCAAAGTAAAGTAGTTGCGATATATAAAGTGACGTAGAGGCGAGGTTCTTTCCTCTTGAGTTGTTGCAAGTCGATTGTTTTTGGATGAATGATGGCGAAAAACGTTCTTTTGCGTCCTCTAGGATATATAATGTCCGAAAATTCTGTAGACATTACATTCTTATAGAGAAATGCGGCTGATCTTATTTATGCTGCATTATTTTCCTTATGTTTTGATCATCAATTTTAGGTGAAAGATGTTTGTAGTTGCTTGCTAACCGGTATTTAAGTTTTGTGCGATAGTTATCATTGTGTATAGAAGTCACTTGAGCAAGACGCAAGAGAAATGCAAGCAAAGCGGTTCATGTGACCCTTATTTTCTCCGGTCTGGTGTTAGTGTAATAAGTCTATAGATGTTAATACCGTTGAATTTAATCCCAGCCTTCAACAAGATGTACATGGAGACAGCTATTGTCTGTTCAGCTATACTGTATATGAAATAAGTGAGTATGTAGACTGTTTGCCTGATGGGAGGATGTTCCAAACTTGCGAAAGACAAACGAGTTTGAATGCCTCAATTTCCAATCTTAACTTCAGAGATTTACAGAACCAATTTAGTTGACCTTTTTCTTTAAAAGCGTTAATTTCCTTTGATTTTTTTCAGCCCATCATCACAGAATTGAATTTTTTAACATCAGCCTTCCCAGCCAGCATTCTGTTGCTGATACCCGTAGTTGGAAAATTTTAGGACTTTGCTTTTTGCTCTCAAAACTTTCAAATATTTTGTGCATATAGGCGATTGTGACGATGATTATGGTGAAGAGTCTTTGGTCATTCTGCAGTGTAGATTGCCAGGCGTCGAACCCGAAGTGCTAGAAGATTTGTTGCAGCAGACTGGAAACGACGATGTTGAAAGCGTCGAGGAACTTTTCTCAGTGTAACCAAGCGACGGTTTTTCCTCCTGGCCTTTGGAAAACTTTGAATGAACCGTCGTAGCTAAAAATCCAACTGCTTATAAATTCTGTTTCTTAAATACTGTCACTGGTTGTTTTAAATTTTATGTGTTGCTTCTGTGTAGAATATATATCATCACAATATGTACGAAGACACAGATCTTTTTGCAAATATATACAGCAATTATTATTATTATCATCAAACTAGACAACGTCATATCTGGAAACATCAGAAATCTTACAATAAATTTGCTCTGTGTTGACAGAGAACTCAGACATAGTTTGTTATGTTTAAGCAGTTTTTAACAGTAATGGAGACTGGGCGGAAGGGGATCTCCCGCGCATGCGCTTTGCATCAAGCCACTGACGCCATGATTTCCCTGTTGATTTCTCTGTTTCCCTGTATCTGTCATGTCCTCTCTAGTGATCGAAGACTTGGATATTATTAGACTATTATTATTATTATTAGTCTTAAAACGTTGTATCGCTTCTAGAAGTCCACGAACATTTTCTGTTCGTCTCCTGTGATTGGTGGAACGGCCTGGCGCCAGTTTTCATCGTCGTAGGCTTGAAAGTTTCTCGTATCGCCGGGTCCGCTGACCGGAGGAGGGGCAAACGGGGGCTGAAAACAGTCGACAAACATCTTAAAAATATTCAAGAAACTGGGGTTTATCCAGACCCCAGGCCTCTGGGGGCGGGGCAAGTTGACTTGGCTGGAGGAGAAGTGCTGTCAGTGCTGAAAATTTTTGAAGGGGGAATTTGGAGGTTTTTCAGGGGAGTGGAATCTCTGCTCGAGAATATATGTGCACGCTTCTAATATAAGCATGCACCCGCTGGGCTCGAGCCCCCAGATTTTGTGAGGCTATAGACTAAGGAAGGGGAACAGTATGGACATGCACCCGGCCCACACGTTTTCATCTAAGTTGAAGCCTCTGCACAAGGCAGAATGGTGTCGAAATATATGGTCTCTAATATATCAGTTGTGTCAACAACCATGTTTTGAAGCAGAGATATTCAATTAAATTTTATGAAGGGCGACATTTTTTGTCTGGTGCCCGAGGACCAGGTGGTCTTGGAAGCAGGAGTTGTCATTTGTCAATATTTTGTAAGTATTAGAGAAAAATAGTTTGGTATCCTCTCAAGGCCATTTCACACTCCTTTGCGGGTTGAATCTGGCCTGCGGGCCGCCTTTTGAATGTCCCTGATTTAAAGTTAATTAGACCTAATAGGGATAATAAATAGGCTTAGAACATAAGACAATTTCACCTTACTTCAATATTTCCGTTAATTAGGTCATCCCAGTTGATACTTGAAAACCATTCTTTGTTTTTTATATCAGCGACTCCATTCTATAAACAGAATCCGAAATCTGGCGCTAGATAACTGCTTTGATAGGCCTGCATATTATATAAGCCCTAAGCCGACTTAATTGACTTTAGTAAGTTTAGGCTATTCACTTTTAAAAGTGATACCGAAGACCTGATTCTCAGTAGTTTAACTGAATTTCCATTTACTGCAATGAGAAACTTATCGTAATAAACATTTGAAACTTGAAAGTCATATTCGGCCATTTTACGAACAGAGGGTGAAAATGTAAGATGTCAAAATTGCGCACCTTCATGTTGCCCAGCCTTTGCGTTTTATCAACTACTAACAAACCCTGTATTAGATCTCTACAAAAAGAAAGAAATAACCTTAAGTAGATTGTCACACGGTTACCGATGCGTGCTTATAACAATAATATTAATGCAGCCATTTCGATTTTTGACGCAGATGTAATGAAACTCCCAAATGGCGTCTTTTCCAAGATGAGTCTGTGGAGAGGTCAATAGGTTAACGAGATTAACTTGATGATGATGATGATGATGATGATGATAATAATAATAATAATAATAATAATAATAATAATAATAATAATAATAATAATAATAATAATAATAATAATAATAATAATAATAATAACAATAATAACAATGTGATTTAAATTATGTGGTTTAGGAGGCTAAGTCAGCGTGTATGAAAACCATTGTAGCCCTACTTGCGCCTATCTTCTACAATAGGCCTAGAGGGCCTACAGCATTTAGGTAAAGATAAACAGTGAAGCTGTGGTATAGCTCTAGCTGTCTGCTAAGAATGGTCGCTATAATAAATACCTGGCAAAGCAGCCGCACACAAATGCCAAAATACTAACAAGTTGAAGTAACAACCATTGTTCACAACTTCACACGAATACAGGTCATGACAGAAAGGAGTTGAGGCTGAGGGAAAAAAGCGCTGGGGAAAAAGATACTTTTTGGGCATCGAGTGAGTACCAGCGCTATAAAAATTAGGTTCATTACATTATATTCTCATGTCTGTGAAATAAACCAATGGTCGTTAAACAAAGTATAAATATCTAAAAATTCCCAATATTTAGGTCTATTAGGCTAGCAGTGTTCAATTTTGGGGGGAAAACGCGTCCCCGATTTTTTACCTCCAATGGGGAGGGGTTCGGAAAATTAAAACCCAAAACTGTTTGCTTTTCCTCCGGTCTGTATTTCTACGATAATGACACGAAGCCCGCAAAAACTTGTGATTTAGAAAAAACCTCTGCGGCAACACCTACTTTGCTTGGGCGTCGACTCCTGGTGGCCAAGCGATCTTACAGGTTAAGATCTTCTCGTAGAGCTGAGCTGTGTTCTGGGTGAAAAATGGCGTCTGCCTGTTAACAATGGAACACGGCCGTAAGGTTTGTGATGACGACTTTAAAAGGGAGGTTCGCTCCACTTTTTACGCAAGGGGTCAAGTACTTGATTTTGATAGGTTGGGTTTTGTAGACTGACTTGCTTAACAAGAGGGTTCGTAGTAATTATAATAATTAAATGAAGTTTTTAGGTTATTGAGGAGAAAATCGAGTAGGCCAAATTTAGTTTTCGGCTTTAAGATATTCTAAAGTTTCCGCCAAATATAAATCAAATACTTTTGAAATCGCTGGAAATTATGAGTATGATGGTGATAAGGAAGATGATCAGGTCCTTTAGAAGCTGAAGGAGGCCCGGACCATGTAGAAATTTGGAGGCCATGAACTCCAATAGTTGCGGACCATTGAAATTGAAAAGCAAGTCAAATAACACAAAGTACCGGTATAGTATTTTTACATTGGATGTTATAGTTGCAGCCCAGTGGCGGCTCTAGGATTTGGCAAGTGGGGGGGCCGTTGGGGTGGCAACTTCTAATCATGGGGGCCAACCATTTGTTGTTTAATGTATGTAGCATTAAGTATAGGGTCCCAACTGGGGGGCCACTAGGAGGGCAGACACTCAATAAGGAGCAGGGACCTCCTCCCCCCCCCCGGTGGAGCCGTCACTGTTGCAGCCTGCATGTGAAACAGCTATTGTTTACAGATCCATTCGTTTCGAATGCACTTTTATCGCCTTCTTGTGCGCGAATGAACTAACCCGACGATCATTTCGTAAATGAGAACTCCTAAAGACCACCAATCAGCGGGGAAGCTGTGACCTTGATTCTGGATGATTTCCGGGGCTATGTACTCCGGAGTTCCACACACAGTCCACGTCCTGAACAGTTCATAAATATCACATCAGAACAGACTAAAACAGATCGTCGTTATAATTATAGGGAGTTTTTCCCTTCCGGTAACATTTTTCGCTCTCGCCATAATCATGAATCTCTCTCTTTCTCTCTTTCTCTCTTTCTCTCTCTGTCTCTGTCTCTGTCTCTGTCTCTCTCTCTCTCTCTCTCTCTCTCTCTTTTTATTATTAGGCCTATTTGACATTAAAACAGTGACAGTGCTAGTTAAAATAGTGATTCTTGGATTAATTTGCCCAAGTTCTTTTACTTTAGTTTATTAAGTGAATTTCGCGTATTTTGTTTTTGCGTACAGTACTTACATGTAGAGGGTCTGTGAAATTCAGTACGTCATAACCGAAGTAGGCCTACGCTATGTCCATTGTCCAATACGATAGCGCATCACACGGGACTTTGCAACCGTGCATACGAAGTTATAACCGAGTCCGTTATAACGAAGATCTATATACTTATTTCTTTCAATCATTTTTTACACGAATGTAGGCCTAAAGAGAGTCGAAAAACAAAGTTTCAGTTGCCAAATGGCGCTATAGAAGTTCTCCGGTTCGAAGAGTCTCTTCTTGCTCACCGTCCGGTGACCTTTTTGGCGAAACCAAAGTCCGTGATTTTGATATTTCCGTCGATGTCGAGCAGGAGGTTTTCCGGTTTGAGGTCCCGATAGACGATCGATTGGTTGTGCAGGAAGTCGAGGGCGAGGACGATCTGTGCCGTGTAGAACATGCTGCGGTAGTTAGAGAAGCGCCCCTCCGTTCTCAGGTACGTGAACAGTTCGCCGCCGAGTATGTACTCGAAGTACAGGTATAAGAACAGGTCGTCCTGGGTGTAACCCAATCTGAGCACACGGCAGACAGGTTCAGGGGCGGCGCTGGGCTTATCTGGCTGGCTGGCTGGGTCTGACAATTTAATCAGTGGGGTCTGAACACGACAAGGACCAGGGGCTCAGACTACCGCCACCCCTCCCCCAAACAAAATTTCTTTACGGATTTGCGCTGTTTGCTCTGGTACCTCTGCCCGAGGCTGCGTGGGTCCGGACCCGCGGACCACCACCCCCACCAGCGCCACCCCTGGACAGTGAGCACAGTGTTTTATCCAGATTCCAGGCCTTGGGGGGAGAGGTATAGTTCAATGCAAAAATATTTTTCAGTGCTGGGATTTTGATGGGAATTCTGATGATGTTTTTTTTTGGGGGTGTTCCCCCTAACAGGCCTGCATAAAACAGTGAGTAAGCAGAGCTGGATTTTTTCAACTTGCCATACACTTGAAATACCTTCGCCGGTCGTAGCCTATATATCTTGTTAAAACTCCCGACGTGATAAAATCAACATGCTATCTAGCACCCCTCCCCAAGACGGCACCCGGGGCAGCTTCTTCCACCCCCCCCCATAGCTACGGCTCTGGAGGAGACGAGGGGTTAGGGGGATGGTAAGCGACGGTGCTTACAGACTGACGATGAACGGATGTTGAGCGACGACCAAGATGTCCTTTTCGCTCTTAACATGTTCCACTTGCTTCATCTTGAGAATGCGTGCCTTTGCCAGCGCCTTCATAGCACAGTATTCGTTCGTCATTATGTTACGCACCAAAAGGACGCGTCCGAACGTCCCAATACCTGAACAGTTTTCAAGACAACACCGGTCGATACAAACAACAACAAGGCCGGCGCCGTTGTTGTTGTTGTTGTCGTTGTTGTTGTCGTTGTTGTTGTTGTTGGAGCTGCTTTTTCGAAGGAAATTTTTTTGTAGAGCCTTGCTTCTGCGAGAACAACCGGCAGAGTTTGACGGTCGGGCCCCCAGTGGCTGTGATCGACCCAGAGGAAGGGTAGGAATGTTTCTGGGTCTGCAGTTAAATTAAGGTTAGGCCGCTTAGATTTTGTAAATTATTATATTCACCGTTCGTCCGTCCATCCATCCATCCATCCATCCATAAATCATTAAATGCATTAATTTGTCCATCAACCAATCAATCACTTCGAACAATCAATCCATCGATCAGGATGTATCAATCAATTTGTACCAATCGTAACACCGTCCTCGAAGTCGTTTGGATTTAGCTTTACGGCGAGTGACATAGCCTCGCAGCGGCCTCTGGCGGTGGGACCTTCATCGGATTAAGAACTCTTTGCCGAGGTCGTCAGACAAGGTCGAAGGTCGTTTACAAAGGTCAAGGTCGAACGATTGGCGCAGTCGCATCCAACGATGACGATAAGAGGAACGAAAGTTCTCGGACTTAGATTTCGATTCACTGCAATCATGCCAAAAAGAAAAGCGCTATAGAATTATGCGCTAATTGCAGATAGGCATGTAATACATTGCTACTATATATGTCAGTGGTTCTCAACCCTCTTTGCCTCACGGACCACTTTTGAAGTTCAAGAATTTCTTGCGGACCACCTGATACATTGAGCGGTCATCTGCTCCTTAAAAGGGGTAATGACCTTTGGCAAATACAAAAAAAACAGTAGCTGTTTTCAAAACTTACCATAAAAACAGGTTGACAAGCAAAAAAAGGTCATCCGCATTCACCGAACATATATATCTAATTTTTATTTACGTTTTTTCAGACCGCCGCGGACCACTAGACCCCTTATCGCGGACCACTTGTGGTCCGCGGACCACGAGTTGAGAACTACTATACTATGCTACCAGTTACTAGCTACTTTACTCCTATTTGATAGCTTTTCGGTTTCGCTGTACTAGATTTTTTCAATGTTACTTCGTTTTATTGCGCTAATCACAAATGTAGTGAACAGTTTGTGTGCATCTACCAATCTAATATAAATTTATTATTTAGCTCTGAACTTCGCAAGATAAGATGCAGAGCACAAACTTAGATCACAGTTCGGGAATCTAATAATGAACAGAAATGACTTTATTGCCAAAATTCCTGTAATAGAAGCCTAAATTCATCAGCTTTTGATCGCAACAACTATAGGCCTACTTACACAGCGTTCGGTAAGAAAAAGAAGACGCGGAATTGTCTGAAAACGTAACTATCGAAATTAGTCTTCAAAACGAATAGACTGATGATATTAAATCATATTAAGTCCGTTCAACTATTCAACGGGGCAGTCGAGAGTAGAACAAACGCAGGATTCGAATACGTCTGCAAAACCTGAGTATATTCTCTTCTGCTGTGACGTGGCGTGCTTCGCGAAGATAATGAGACAATGACGCGTCTACTCTGATTACAATCGATTTATTTATGATATTTTTGCTTCGCGGCTAACTCCGCATATCAACAGATTGGAAAAGGTCATCGCGTGTCATATATTCGTACCTCGCCAGTGCCCCGACAAGCAAAAAGGTCGTCACTTAGCCTACTTAATTGTGCCACTACGCCACTGACATGGAAATAGGCCTATATAATATATCTCTAATTTTATTAACGTTTTTTCAGAATTTGCCGCGGACCACTAGACCCTCTCTCGCGGACCACATTTGGTCCGCGGACCACGAGTTGAAAACCACAGTACTATAGTGAATAATGCACATATCGTGTCGATCATTGTGAAGACTGAAGACCATAGAAATTGTAATAATCAAAATCTATGGTGCATACAACCTTGAGTCCTTGACCTTGACGGACAACATAGAACGGGGTCAAAGCATAGACATTAATACTCACGAGATAGAGCTTATCTATGATTAAGACGGCTAACAGTTTAAGCAGGTTTTCACCTTTTATACTTAGGGTTGTCATGGTAACAATTGTCTAGATGTCTACAAACTATAAGGATATCATTGATACACATACTGTATGCAGAATGGTGGCTTCATCTTTTAGATGCCATACTCTATCTGGCGTTTATTAAAGTCTATGGGCCAAAACAACGTACTTCGTTGCTTAGTAACCAAAATTAATGAGAAAAAAAATCGTTAGAAAGTGAAGTAAATGGATATCAATCAATTCAACGTTTATTCATTAGATAACTTGAATTCGTCTCAATTATGCGAATAAAGACAATGTCGCAACATTCATTTTCAAATATTATTATTATTAAATATTATAAATGGCAGTCCATAGAAATGAGAACTCAAAAATGGATTTCTGCACACAATTTATTGGGTTTCAAAGCTGTACACGAGTGTTAGTCATACGAGTGAATGTACTTGGAAAATGCCTTAATAAGACACGAGTTTCAGTCATAACCAGGGTTTGGAAGAAATGAAACCCCCAAGTCAAAGCTGTGCATATTCCTTTGAAACAGCACTTTCATGCAGTTTGTTAAGAAATGTGTCATGCCAACTAGTTACACTAATCTGCCTGTACAAATAATGAGCATGGCCATTTGTTTAAAATTAAGAAAATCAATTTGCAGTGTACTGTGCTCAGCATCCATGCTCTAAATACTAATAATCCGTACTCAATTGTGAAACTTAAGAACGTTTTATTACACTGACAATGAATGATACATTGTGCGAAACTACATCTCAATCCGCTCATGACTACGGTGTATTTGTTTTACGTGAACTTTTAAATCAAAAGCCTACATTACATTACTCATGTAAACTTCCATAAAAACATTAATCACCTGCACGTAATTCCAATTTATTCTTCTTCATAAGAAATTCATTTACAAAAATGGAAAAAGAAGAATGCCAAGTCAAAACTCAGGTTTCCGCAGTCACAAGCCATGTTGAGGAACACTCGTACCAGCAGGCAGTAAACAAGCGTAAATTACAACATAAGTGGCAAACGTAACCAGCTAATAAATTCAGTCCAACACAGCCTACCACTTTGGGAGCCACTTGTGGATAAGTTTAATTATCAAATTTCCAAAAAGACAAACATCAGTGGTAACACACGAAACTAAAACGAGTACTGTAATTATGAACAACTCGAGTGCAGAAACCACCCAACACAAACCGAACTTAATAGTAAATTGAAATTACACAGTCGTTTAGCTATTAACACAAGTTGTTTTTCTATTCAGCAAAGAAACCGAACAAGCCGTCGTCATTTTTGGTGCTCAAGCAACATAAGTGTAGATTTTCCTGTCAATAAGAAACAAATATCATCCAATGGTTTCAAGAATAGTGCCAATTTACAATAGCTAAGGATATCCCGAATGGTAACACAAGCACTTTTTGTGCGCTGCAACATTCCAAATACATATTTTCGTCGATTACGAATTTAACATAACCACCGTATAACCACACAGTCAAATTTTTACACCGAATTAATACATAAAAAATTATAGACGTGTATCGTACCTATCTTCAGCTGTTCTTGACAAATACTCCCTCTCAATCAGTCCTTCGATCCGCTTCTTGATAACAACTGGACTGGGCAAAAATCGAGCCTTTAGCTGTTCTGTGACCTAAAAGTACAACCTCAATCCCTTAATACAAAGAGAGAACTTATACCAAATATTACTTATTTAATCTCAGTTAACAATAACATTGAAGACCAGGTTTATTTCTAGGATTATCAATTGGGGAGGGGGGGATGTTGGTATATTCTGGGGGTCCCCTGCAGAAAAAGTCTGACAAGCAAAAAAATGTCATCCCGCTCTCAGATTGAGGGGGTGTCGGTCTCAGCTTGGGGGCACGGGGCGGGCTGGGGTATTAGAGGGAGGGCGTAAAAATATCCCAGCTGAAGACTATCGCCAAGGAAGCTCACCTCAGCCACTAGGACGTTGTGCTGCAGGCGCTTTCGTGCCTTCATGATCCGCACAATGGCAGCCTCGATCGTACAAAATTCAGTTAAGAATTACAGAGTACAAAGTAATCACAGATTACACAAAATACTAATTTCACTCACACGCAGCAGACATCAGGTTCTAATAATCCTGCATTGGAATTCAAAAATATACTTCCATAACATATTCAGAGGAAAAATTTTATTCTCAATCTCAAACCAAACCGAAGGCAGAACTAATGTACCGATAACTGCTAAGATAGCATAAGATAAGCGTTGGTACATCAGAGGCTAACTTAGCATTTCAAATTCTAATAGCAACATCTAAATGTAACAACCACTAAGTCACTGCATGACTGTCTGTCCATTTTTAAACATGCTCAACTATAAAAATAAAGCAAACTGGCTTCAAGAAATAAAGCCCTATCTAGTAAGACACCTATTCATCATAACATGACCCATCTGCTTCAAAGCAAAAAGAGAATTCTGATAAAAAAACGAAATTAGTGAACTCCAATTCTGGCGCTGAAACTAAAGGATATTCATGTTTTCTGTCTTCGTCAACTTTATTTCGGGTTTCGTTTCTTTCGGGTTCCGTGTCTCCCTTTGTGGCCACTGAAAAAAGCAACAATTGCACCAAATTATGAAGATTTGACTGTCAGAATGTATATATTCAAGTTTTGTTTAATGTCTTTAAAACTGAGACCCAATGAGAAGCCTAGGACGAAATATGTAAACTTTCAAATCCGAATCGATTTGAAACTTGGTCTCAACAATGGCTGTCACCGGGCTCTACTTTTAAAAAAGCACAAGATAGAAATTACAGAAGTACAGCATTGTAATGGTAACGTAAACGTTCAAAAGTTGACAAGGTCGTCGCGGTCACCTGACTGGATCTTAACTCTGAAGAGTTTGAGGTAAACTGGTCGTTGACGGTGAACATGTGATCAGATTCGATGTCTTTGGTCTTCGGATCTTTGCTGAGAACCCGCTGCGTTATTTTTCCCAAACGCCAACGACTGGAGCGCGCGCATGAGGTCGCGCTCGGGAATATCGGTTTCGTTTTTGATTTCCTAAAAGAACAATTCATCAAAAACAGAAACTGAACTCGATCGACAAATTTTAAAAATATTTTCTTAATTTCATGCTAAACACGCAAAAATAAAGGATAACCTAAGCGTATAATTAACACATTACATTAAACACACACACAACCTCACACATACATATAAAGAAGATGCTTACTGTATAAGGAAATTGAATTTACAGGTTTTTGTATATAAAAATTATTAAGGGAGAAATAAATTCAAGCACATCATTGTCTAGATGAATGACAGCAATAATTTGAGTGTAACATCGGAGCTCACATCATAGCTCCAAAGGTCCTTTTTGTTGAAGAGCATCAGTATGACCATGTGGTACGTTGACACCTGGATTATGTGTTTCCGAAGCGATTTCGCCGAACTGCTCGCGGCTCCGTCGTCCACGAGGTCCATCGACCCGGTGGTCGACCGTTTCACGCTGAAGAACGTCGCGTGCAGGTCGGCCGACCCGTGCTGCGGCTGCAGACTGAGCTGTCGGCCGCTGTGCTTTCCCAGGTAAAACCTGGAAAATTAACAAAACTTACAACCAATGTGCAGTAGTTGAATAGACAACATACGGTCAATCGTTGGTCATGTCCTGCAGACCCTATCATATGAGGGGGGGCAGGAGGGCCACATGACCAGGGTCGTTGCTTAAAAAGGAGCCTGAAAATAATAGGCCTATAGAAATATTTTTTCAAAAATCTTTTAAAGCTATAGATTCAAATTAAGAGTTGGGAGGTTGAGGGGCCTAAAATCTGTAAATGGCCAAAGCCTCCTACGACCCCTGAAAGTACATCATACATAAACTAGACAAGTATGCAAGAAGTTGTTTCATTGAAAACAAAAGACAGTAACAGTAACATTTATGTGCTTGTTAAGTTATAGCGGATAGCATTAGCTTCACGGTGATGGGAAATAACTTGCCTTCGAAAAGCCTCAAAAGCCATGTTTGGTGCCGACGGCATGTTGCATTTCGAAAGCGAAGACTGAAAAGGCCAGAAGCCGGTCGTAAGGACGCGTACAAACAACTCCACTCCGTTCAAATTTGTCTGAACACAAATCGAGACAAAACATCGCCGTTACACAGATTAATCGCATCACAAAAGGAAGTTAAAATTTGCTGAAATTCAGGTAAATGACAAAACGAGGCTGGGTATATGTAACTTTATTACGCAAGTACAGTTGGAGAAATTCGACAATCAACGTTCTTAGTGGAAAATGTCTTGCCTTAACCCTTAACCGGCAGTCCCAAGTGACGCTCGTCCATCTTACATTGAGTTACAGATAATTGGCCGGTTAAGGGGTTAACGCATAACATGTAGCTTACCGCTGAGAGCTGTAGATGGTGCTTGAATTCCTCCATGATGGTATTCGACACCGTCATGTCTTTGAACATTCCTTCAAGTTTTGACGTGAACTGACAACCGCACTCCGTCTGTAAAATTACACGATTTCAGATAACCATCAAAATACAGTGCATGCCGTTGAGGTACTAATTTAATTTCACGTGATTTGGATCACGTGACAAACCTTGAGCTTCGAGATCATGTTCTTTTCGGAGTCGTCGGATACGCTCTTGTTAAGAAGCAGCCGCTTGGCCAGGTGCTGTTTGTAGTAGCGCTCAAATACGTCCTTCTCCTGCAGGAACCGGAAGAGAACCATGCTCTTGTCCAGGACATTTTCTATCTCCTGTTCGGACATCTGCAACAGTTCACAAATTCACAATGATTATCATCACTACCACCATCATCATCAAAATCATAGAACAACTTGCCAAACTCACTGATTGGCTATGAATATTTTAGTACAGCATGTGTCCAGAAAAAGGGCACCCTTTGCTAATTATGAACACCAATGTCAATTATTTATAATTTTTTTTATTCCAGATATCATTTCAATTCTAATGTAAAATTAAAGTGAATATGATCTTCCTTTGAAAACATTATGTCACACTAAATGATGCAGAAAGTGATGTCAGTCAATAGATAGGCAGAAACAGTGACAGCTGACTGCAAAAGTTACAAGCTGCTCAAACACAAATGAACAGGTTCCAATGAAGTCTTGCACTAACAACACAAATAGATGTCTCTTTATGCATTTATAATTTTGTCTAAATCGGTGCAGATTCGAGGTAGTTATTGCGATATGTTTCGGGGGTTCCCTTTTTTCCAGACACAGCGTAGTTGTGCATGATTTCAATAGGACATCCACTCACTCCTTTGACACCTTTACGTAGTCGATCGTCAATGAAGAGTGACAGGTATTCGGGTGACCTTGGGTTAAGATTGATGAAGTGCTCGAAATCTGATGAGACCATCTGCTTAAACAGTCGGTCGTTGCTAAATGACTCGTGTAGGAAATGGTCAAACCTATCTTTCAAGTCCAAAAGACTCTGTGCCAAATAAACACACAATGTTCTAATATTAACTTCAATACCACTATGATGCACTTCTATTTCAATTCCATCCATGCAATTTTTAATCGTGCAGAACGTAATACATTTTCATTTTTAATGCTCACATATGTAAACTCACAACAAGAAAAACTGTTAGATGACTAAACCACAACAAGACACAATGCTGACTCCTCCAATGCTGGTGACATTAAAATTTCAAAGAACAGGAGTAACTCTTATAAACTCCAATTTTACATTACATTACAAAATGGCTGCACCTCATGAAGGTAACTGCATCTACCTGGATGAAGGTAATTGCATTTACCTTAATGAAATTAATTGCATCTACCTGGATGAAGGCAAATGCATCTACCTGGATGAAGGTAATTGCATTGGTGCCACTGTCATCTTCAGTAACAAGGGCCTTTCCTTGTTCTCTGAGATAGGCGCTGATGCAGTCGCACATTGTCCTCAGTCCATCGGGCACACGGCAGAAAAGTTTGTACATGCAAGCCAAGTCTACAAACACAAAATTAATACCGCATAAGGCCTTAATAAAAAAAGACATATAAAATAGTTGTAAGGCAAATAAGCTCTATTAATTATGATAAGCAAATTAACCTGCAAAATAAATTAGACCTTTAATTACATTTGATCCTAATACTGTCAACATTATTGCCTTATTATTATTATTATTATTATTATTATTATTATTATCATATTATTATTATTATTATTATTATTATTATTATTATTATTATTATTATCATCATTATTATTATTTATTTATTATTATTATTATATTATTATTATTATTATTATTATTATTATTATTATTATTATCATCATCTTATTATCATCAAAGTCAGTGCAATAATGAATCTGTCAATTTATTTAGAATGACATAAACAATAAATAATAATCAGAGAATCAATACTAAACGTGAAGCACACAACGTCACAGCAGTGACCTTTGAACTTTTGAGCCAACAAAAATTTCCCCATGAAATTCATTCCCAGGATACATGAACACATGAAACCTATTACTTGAATCATAGAAGACAATTCTAAAATTGAAAATATTGCTGAAATCCAGAAAGTACCTTCACTCTTATTATTTTTCAGCATATGTACAACCCCTGAATTTTCCATCTGCAACAGGAAAAAATGCACATTTTGAAAACCATTTGCAGTATTACAGGCATTTCAGTTAGAAGATGCAAAGGCCATGTACAAGGAATGACAAGATGACCGTGAATTACAGAGTACCTTGGCAGCCAAGTTATAATAATTACGTATGTTCAGAGTATATCCGCATGACAAAAGGAGAGGTAGAAAGAGAAATAGGTGGGCATATGGCCAAAATAATTTAAGAAGAGCTCATATTAACATACAATTAAAACACACAACAAACACTAAATCGAATACTTTTAATGCATTACTGGCAATTAAATCTTCAGCAAGAATAGATATCAGAAACATACTTCAACTATGGTCTTCATGTGCTTTCGAATTAATTCATCTTCTAAGACCTGTGCAAATAATCACAAATAAGCACAATATGAATTCTATGGTAGCAGTCCTAAAAGCATATTATAATAATAATAATAATAATAATAATAATAATAATAATAATAATAATAATAATAATAATAATAATCATCATCATCATCATATTCCACTCTGTTAAACATCAACTTTGATTAGAAGTCACATGATTTAGTCAGTACCTCAGGGTTTGGCTGTACCTGATCATTACCTGGTGGTAAGACATCTACATATAGATGACAGTTACCTTAACTATCGGTTCTTCTGTAGATTTGTCCAGGTAGTGTGTTGCCCTCTCGGCTTCCTCCAATATTCGAGCTTCGACCTTCTTTATGTAGACCGATGCGCTGTTCTCGGCCAGAAATTTCTCGCTTTCCAACTAGATAAACAATATTTTTACTCAATTATAATTTTCATTTTCACAGCCAAAGTCAATACTTACAATTCTAATGCAGAGTTATTTCCTAACACTCAATCCTCATATAGCCACAGGAAAGTATGTAAAGTAAAGTATGTAAAGTAAGAGAGCAAAGTGCAAAAAAACGTATAACACGTGGTTATATGCAAGAAAATATGGACTACTTAAGCTGATCACTGAAATATTATGACCGACATGACCACATACATAGAACTTGCTATTAAATGAGGTGCCTTATATATGGAAAGGTTATTATATTACATTGCGTGACTGTACAGCACGCCATGCAAGTCACCTATGGAGACACCGTGGTTCAAAATTCACTAATACCACACACAAACTGGGAAACTGAATTATATGGAAAAATATTAAAACCCATTATTTATTCTCAATAAATTAATAAATGATAAGCAGAATAAAAAGTTAATTCTTTTAACAGACAGAACATAAATTGTATTGAAAAACACAGACAATATCTTCACCAACAACAGGAAAATAAATACCATAAAGCATATTGAAATATCTCTTCTCACCCGGTAAAACTCGGCCGATTGGATCAGGAACGGTTTTTCAAAGTCTTCCTCGTACACGGACCTCGAGTCAATGCCAAGTATCATGAGCATCTGACACGCATTCTTCACTGCTCCCCTACAACAACCATTGTCAAGGCCACCAGTCACTGGTACTTGTTATCCTGACAACAGCTCACCTATTAAGTACCATTAGGGACAGGAAAGAGGGTAGGTAAATGGTTGAGGAGCCCTTACTCATAAGCAAGGCCATCATGGCATTATAACAACTTATACAGTAATAACTCTTTTATGAAGTTTATTAAGTATTCTATATTATTATTAAATTATTTTTTACAGTAATACAACGGAGACATTATAAAGCAATGCTCTTTAGAAAACCTAAGCATAACCTAAGAATACACAGCTAATGCTGTACTGCTTCTGAAAGCGCTATATAAATTCGTGAGATTTCACCTACTTACTTTTACAAAAGTCACTGACTAAAGAGAAACTGCAACACCTGTATCAGAACCAACGCACCTGTCAACAACTTCGCCCTTTCTCTCCTTAGCGACCATCGTCAAGAGCGTATCTCGCAGGTGTGAGTGTACAAGAGGAAAGCGAATTATCTGGTCGCGGAAGATCATGAGCCCAAGATTATATACATTTTCAACGTTGTTCTGTTGAACATAAACGCGATCCTACGACAAGAAAACACAAAATGAAGTTTCCAATGCCAGTCACACCCCTTATATACCAGCAATGTCATTAAAATTGGCTCTAGTCAGTAAGTCAGTAGCACTGACCAGTTATTCATTCAAAAGCTATAAAATTTAAATATTGAAAATTTGTCAACTTTAGCGCGTAATGATTGTGCCATCAATGTAAAACATTGAAATTTAGACTGTGCAACATGACAATATCACAATAAGTCTTCTAAATAAAGCATCGCTAGTATGCTACACCACCAACAATATTACTGACAACAGGCATATGATATTATCAATTTAGTAGATGACACTGTAAGTATCTGCATATGTGCTAATTCAATAGGTTCTGATGTCACTTTTCAAACTGACTTTGTTGATCTGATTTCAACCCAATGTTCCAGCTGCAACTAAGTCAATGGCAATGTATACATGTTCCTTTTCTACACAGAGACTTACTCCAAAGGCCTACTGCCAACATTGTTAACATACCAGACAATCTTCAAACCTCTGTGAAAGTGATCTCTAGCAGCTAATATATGCAAAGATCTTGATAACGTTGGATATAGTAAAGACAATTCAGTAATTACCATGTACATTAATATGTCACGTATCATGACCATTGAAGTCTGATGGTCGTTCCATGCATTGTTTAGAACCTGTAGGAAATTGTTGTGAAGCGCGTCGACCACTTCAGCCCGAACCTAGCGGCAAAAACCACAAAAGTAGAGTATGAACTTAATTTTAGGAGCAAACGAAGCTGATGTGAAAGAGACAATTTCTTGCGAGTGCTTCTAAAGCGAAATCATTAACAACCGATATCGAGTGTTCTTATAAAGACCCAAGCAAGACAATAGTCTAAAAATGTCTCAATTTATTTCAGTTTATCTATCTCTGATCAATTGCATCTTACTTCATAAGTTCACTCCAAGAAAACTGGATAGAAGTGTCAAAGGAATAGTGGCACTCAATTATTATTAGTAGTAGTAGTAGTAGCGGCAGTTGTAGTAGTAGCAGCAGCAGCAGCAGCAGTAGTAGCAGTAGTAGTAGTAGTAGTAGTAGTAGTAGGAGGAGCAGCAGCATCAGCAGTACTAATCCAGAACTCAACCTCAGAGAACTGGAGACAAGTAAACAGCATGTGAAATGCATACAATGACAATTATGGGAGAGCACATGGAAATTGCCAATTATTGGTTTTGCACTAGCATTCTAAAGTCTAGCTATGGATGACATGGAAGAGAACCGAAATAATCCGGATAAGAAGCAATGAAAGTGCAAAGGAGAGTCTTAGTCGTGTCATTATTCTAAGCAAAGGGAGTCAAAGAGTCACTTCCACATCGGTCAAGAAAGACGTTCATAAAATAATGAAGAACAGTCTTCAAAACTTTCTATAAAAAGACAACAATGCGATTTAAAGAGGTTTAGGAGGCTAAGTTAGCCTGTGTGAAAACCATTGTAATAACACTTGACTTTTAATAACCTAGTTTTCCCAGATAACTTTTGGTTCTGTTTACTGTTTCAACTGTTATTAACTATTCGTCCAAACTGTCCCATTTGTCCAATTTGGATGAAAAGGCAGAGCTAGTTTGGGAACTCCGATAGCTGCTTGAAATCCCCGCTCAAGTCCAAAGTAACTATCTCTTCTCACCTTAAGCACCAGATGCTCTGTCACGACGTCACGAAGTCCCGTGTACAGTTTTTCTCCATGTTTGTGCAAAACCATTGTGTATGCATTTCTGTACAGTTCCTCGAAACTTAATCCACTGTTGTTTTTCTTCTGAATTTCTTGTATGGCGTTCTTCAGCAGCGTCCAAATGTTGTTAACGTACTTCTCGTCCATCGTAATCTGCACACAAACTCAGAAGAGTAAATCCCTTGTGTCAAGGATGTGCATTTTGAAAAAATTTATGCTTAACCCCTTAACTGGGGGTCCCGGATATATCCGTCCATTTTACATTGAGTTACAGTTAAATACACGGTTAAGGGGTTAAGTGCTGGTCAATATCTGCAAAATAACTGGTAAATAATAGAAAGTCTATCCCATAAGCATCAGTGAACTCAATTTTGAAAATGGTTTTACATTAAGATCAATCAACAAATGGGTTTAGAAGTTAGAAGTATCTGATAAATTTTGGTGTGTGTGTGTGTGTGTGTTGTGTTTGTTTATAATCGCATCCGTATCAAAGACAATGAGTGTTTATGTGTTTGTGTGTGATAAATTTTGGAATTCTGTAACTGGTAATATCTACATTAGATGCGTTTCGGAGTAATCAAACCAAGAATGTAAATGGCTTAGTGTCATGGTAAGGGGTCATTAACCTGGTTAGAGTTCAGGCCAGCTTAACCCATAACCTGAACTCTAATCAACATATGGCTTTCCTAATCTGAAACTCTAGTGTCAATTATATCCATTAATAAAACTTCAGGTAAGTGTACTTTATTCCAAGGTGTGTCTCCTGATAATGAATTTTTTACAAACAAATATGTAAACTGTGGCCACAATGTATCCGCAAATCCAAATCAAGCATATCTAAAATTACGTTTCGGAAAAATGTGTACTGTGAGTCGTTCATGCAATTTACTCATCAGAGTGAATCAGCTGAACGCATTTACAAGTCTCTACACAAACAACTCAATGTAAATCAATCAACCAATATGTAATCCGTGATTGCTTTCATTTTCAATGAAATATTTTACTTACTGGAAACGCTCTGATTCGCATCTTCGTGTCTTTCTTGCCTTTCGTGATCCCACTCATTTTTACACGCTCAACTGGTCGGCGGTATTCTCGATTTTAGTTCAACCCGAAGGGCAAAAATCTATTGCCCTATAATTGATCAGATTAAAAACAAGGAAAGAAACTGATTTTCCCGAGAAAAAAACTAATTTAAATTATATTTTTAATAAAACGACGCTGAAATGTTCGAAAGTGAATATCACTTCTGAATGAAAAGTAAATCGGAATTAAGCGCAAAATATTCAAGTTCTTCTTCACAGATCTCTGGCAGCCATTGTTAATATGTTGAATACAATGAAAGAAATAGTCCGTGTTTATCTTCAGTGATCCTCGTCTGAACTTTAATTCAATTTAATTACCTTAATGTGAGAAATGATGACAGGATTTTCATAATATCGATGGTAGACATCAGTTACATTAAGGTATGGACTATCGTGCCTTACTGGAGCGTAGTAGGCTGGCGGTGAGGCGGTCATGGCAAGTTGCCTCGTAGCAATCTTGGAGCAGAAACCCGAAGTAAGTAAGATTATGTAAACGGTCCTCACTCGGATGTGATGTGATGTAATGTAATTGTATTCAATCTTATTCAATGCTTAGCAGTCAGAGGTTTACAGTATTTCTCGTGCAGTCACATGTTCGCCGGCGCAGAGTAAAAATCAAAATGGTATATGTATTGTATCAAGGTTTGCTGTGCTGTTATATGCTAGCGGCGACAGACAGAGAAGCTGCAGTAGCTGCTTCCAAGAAGAGGTCCCTATAATCAGTGCGGAGGCCACGGGGGTTTGGGGGAGTTTGAACACTCCCACTTGCTATCTGACAGGGCAACCCGTTAGATTCGTGCAAAATTGCAGAGAAATTTTTGTGAGGGGAGTAGGGGATGGTCGGCTCTACTAGTTTAAGTATCAAACGTTCTCTATATATCTAATTATCTATATAACAAGTTCTCTATAGTCTATAAATATTATATATCTATATCAGTGGTTCTCAGACCTCTTTGTCTCGCGGACCACTTTTGAGTGTCAACATTTTTTCGCGGACCACCTGAGACCACCAGGGGCGTAGATCTGTGTAAAAAGTCCAAATGAAAATTTTAAATTGTGCTGTCACAAAACAATGTTTATTTTCAGTGCTCAGTGGTAACAATTCAATACATTATTATAATTATCCTTAAACCACGTTGAACTAAAGACCTAAAAATGACAAAATGGAGTCGTACGGATGCGAAAATGTGACGTCACGTTTATCCATAGAGCTAAATAATACCTAGATAGCCAGTCAGACGCGAGGATAGGAAACATCGCAGGTCTTTCTGAGTTACATAATTGGGGCAAAATAAAAGCTGTTCTCACTGCTTTTAATTGTCTCGCTAATAATAATAAACAATTCATCTTGGGTGGGTCCATTGCCTGGTCGGACCCAGCTCCTAAAAAAGTGGGTGGGTCCGGACCCAGAAAAACACATAGGATTTACGCCCCTGTCTGCCGAAAAAGATCGACAAGCAAAAAACGTTATCGCCTATCAAAAAAGGCTGACACGCAAAAAAACCTTATCCGTATTTTTGGGTTTTTTCACAATATGCCGCGGACCACTAGACGCCCTCTCGCGGACCACTTTTGATCCGCGCGACCACGGATTGAGAACCACTGATCTATATAACAGGCAGTCGTGCGTCAGACGGACTGGAACCCGCCATATGGCGTCTATGTTACTATTTCCAAGAAATTTTATCGGCAGTGTTGGGAGTGATCTTAGATCAAATGACGTTAGATCTGGATCACTTTTTAATTAATAGTGATCCTTGACTCTGACTTTCTGTCTTTGTAACTTTGTTTACTTTACTAGACGGTCTCATCCGTCACATGGAAATTGGAATAGACGACAACTACAGTCACGCCAGTCAGATTCCCCAGATGGCGCTGGTGCTACGTTGCAACCAGCACACGTTCCTCAGCCACCACCAACGGAAGAACAACAGAGGAGGGCGAACCCAGACCCAGAGCCAGTGTAACAACCCTATAAGACTCGCTCGGGACGAAAAATCATTTTTTCAAAAAATCACTTTTTCTGTGATTTTTATCTTTATTATCAACAGAAGTAGCCAAAGATCAAATTATAGGCCTACGTATTCCCCCAACTAAGTGATCGCATGGTAGGCCTATAGGCCTACTAGTAGGCCTAAGGTTTAATAACACCTGAAATGTAACAATGTTATTTTAAATGCCAAAAGAATTGATAACTAAACCTCTGAATCATCACTAATTTATTACCAACTATTATTATTATTATTATTATTATTATTATTATTATTATTATTATTATTATTATTATTATTATTATTATTATTATTATTATTTACCAGCTCTGTGTCCTCAATAGTTCAGTTGCTGAGAAGCAACGCGCATTTATCGATATGTCATAAAGTCATAGCCTGTCTCTGCATGATGTCTCTGTCTGTCTCTGTCTGTCTGTCTCTGTCTCTGTCTCTGTCTCCCATGTCTCTGTCTGTCTCTCTGTCTCTGTCTGTCTGTCTGTCTCTGTCTCTGTCTGTCTGTCTGTCTCTGTCTCTCTCTCTCTCTCTCTCTCTCTCTCTCTCTCTCTCTCTCTCTCTCTCTCTCTCGTCCCATCATCCGTTCTCCGTCTTAAACGCAACGGTGCAGTTCCTCGCCCTCTCGCTGGCGCTGTATAAATTCCGTTCGCCGATTGCATTGGCCATCGTCGTCTCTGTCTTCGAAGGAAGGAGCTCTTGCAGTCGATTACAACCCAGCGAAGGGTCTCCCTCTCCCTCTCTCTAACGATAATCCAAGATTCGCTAGCGGCAGCATCCTTTACTTTTCGCGCTGGTGCGCATTATTAATATTATTGCGCTAGAAAAATCCAAACGGCAAAGACGTTGACAACGCTTACTGCTAGAAATTCGAAAACAGAGATCAAATACGAAGAAAAAGCCGAACAACGCGAAGTTTTTTTATAAATGTGAATTATAATAGAGAATTCAGCGAGTAGGACTATCCGAACAACTCTCCGAAGGGTAATGATGGAAAATTTTCGTTACGTTTAAATAATAGCTAAATTTCTATGACCACGGCAGTTCATTCGATCGTTCGTTGAACAGTAGGCCTAGAATTTCGTTTTAAGTTAGGCATATAATGTAGGCCTATTTAGGGGATCTGTAGAATTTAGTACGTCATATCCGAAGTATATGTTATATACAATATTAAAATAAAATAAACCTAGGCCTAAGTAATACTAGGTGAGTTCAGGATGCTAGATTGGTCAGTGGCGTAGCCAGGATTTTCCGGGGGGGTGCGAACGACCACTGTCAACTTCAGAAAATCCTGACCATAACAGGAATGAATGGATAGCCTTACGTGGAGCATAAAGGTTCTCACACAGGGGCATACCCCACTGAACCACGCTAAACCTTATTAGGCCTATATTAGGCTATATTATCCAATACAATGCCATACAGTAGCGCATCATGCAGGACCGTACAGTGGGGTACCTGATAACCGAGTAATCGTTATAACGAAATTCTACTGCAGTCAATGGTTTAGTTCGTTCATTGTCAGTCGAATAATATTGTGTTATTTGGTTTAGTCAGCGTTTAGGATTTCTGAGAGGACGTGATGCCTCCTCTGTCAATCACAGGTATCCATGTTCCCTATTCCAGCGTACGACCACCTGTCACCTGCAACCTCACAACCTACCAGCAGATAATCCTCATCATCAGCCTCATCTCAACGGTTAGAGTCTCTATTCTTTTGCAAAATGTCGAAACTATGGAAACGACCCTTTGAAGTCTAAGAACCGAGATGCAATACTTGAGCGATAATAGAGATTACTCGTTGAAAGAATGAAATTAATTCCGGAAACTCTTCGATGAAATCGCATACGATTGATTCAATTGCATATTTTAGGATTTACTAGTCTATAGCTAATAATAGCTAATAATCAGTTAGCCTAATCGAATATTAAAATTACCATTGGCGTAGCCACGGGAGCGGAGGCAGGGGGAGGCCAGACCCCCTATTCGAACAGGGACCTGTCGTGAGATTCAGCGAGTAGTTGGGGTGAGGGGTTAGTATTAAATCGAGGAAAACGCATAAAGCGTTTGAGGCGACGCCCCTTTGTTGCTCCTCAAGACTTTGGGCGGAAAACGTCGAAGTACCCCCTATTCTGAAATCTTGGCTACGCATCTGAAAATTACTAGGGTTACTAATCAATTGGTTACTAATCAATTAATTAATTATATAACTAAATCGACGCTAAGCGCTGACAAAGTTAACATCTAAGGTAAAAATGCAGCACAACAATTTCCCAAAAGTGTCTAGTGCAGATGGGGGAACAGAGAACGTGGTGGTGGTGGTGGTGATGATGGTCATTCCTCCATGTATTGATCTCACGTCGTCACGTTCGATGACATGCTGTCATGCACGTCGGGTTCAGACGCCATCAAAACACAGAAACCGATTCATGCCCCCTTCAATCCCAATGTATTTCCTCCTCCTCCTCCTCCTCCTCCTCTTCTCAATCTTCTTCTCCTCCATTCTTCGTTCCAACTCAGACTTCCTTTCGTCCGATTTTCGCCAATTTCATCAGTTTTATGGGTTATGCGCAGAGAGAGAGAGAGAGAGAGAGAGAGAGAGAGAGAGAGAGAGAGCGTACAAGGACATTCCGCTGTTGCCGCTGTAGATTTTTTTACAAACATTGCGACGCCGAACACAAACTGTCAATCATCGCAATCACTGAAATAAACTTCTGTAGCGCCGTCGTCATAGTAACGATGCACTTTCGCATTGTTGATGGGTCGCTCCAGAGTGAGAATCGTAGTCAGACATCGTGTCGATGGTAACGTGGTCAGTTCGAAGTCGATCGGACTGAAGACGGTAGCCAATGGGGGCGAGGGGGAGAGATTTCAAGGCGAGACCTAATATAGAAGCAATCTCTTATAATCTACGTGTAAATGTATTTAGTCAGAATTCTGCCAAGCGCTATAGAAGTTATCTTCGTTCTTATCCGTGTCTCCCTTGTATCGTGTCCTAAAACATTAAGATCTTACTTATTGATCTCATTTTGTGGCGCTCTGTCCCAGCGCTGGCCAATAGCAGGGCGATGTCTTCTTTGTGTTGACAGCAAAAATAAATTCCGACGGATTACTTTGACTCATGCATATTCATTATTTAGACTTCGTGCATATTCAATTATTCGTTGGTCGTTAATCCAGGAGAATATCGAGTTATTCATGATAAGTAAAACAGTTTCTAAGTGAATTTCTCCTGGTAATGTCTCCAGCTACTGGATGATTAGACCAATGTCTTGCTACTGGATCTTGTTAATAGCATTTATTTTAACTTTCAGCTCTTTTTTCAACTTCAAATTTGCGCCCACAGAAATTTTTCCAGGAAGGGCAAAACATAATGGTCATGGCTATGCCACCTAAATTTTTCCAAGAGGGGCAAAATACATCTTAACACAATGGTCACGGTTAATATTTTAGCAAGGTTTTCAAATGTCAATGTGAAATATTGGCAATTTTATTTTCCAGGAGGGGCAAGTGCCCCCTCTTGCGGAGTCTTGCCCCAATGTGCGGGCGCCCATTGATCGAACTATAAGAAAATCGGATGATTATACAATAAGGTGTTCTGGACTTGAGAAATTTTGGAGGCTTTGTGTATTTTAAAGCAAATTTTGTATGTATTTTAACCCCTTAACCGTGTATTTAACTGTAACTCAATGTAAAATGGACGGATATATCCGGGGTTCCCAGTAAAGGGGTTAATAGTTTTTAACTTTCGTTTCTCGTAGGTATTTTCGATTCTTGTCTGTTGCCATGAAGTTGTCATCGAAGGTTTGTCAAAGTATCTCATGTATAGTAATCTGATCTTAGACTTCTATAGCGCCACTTCATAATGCAAAGAAACGTCAGCCGATGGAACACCAATTCAAAATCGTTCAATGTCCAGGTCAATTCCAGAATATCCGGGTGAAATAACAAGGTGAAAGTATGCGTTTGTTTCGCCTTATAACGTTTTTATGTATTGCCAATGAAGTTATACTTTGCAGATGTTTAACCCCTTAACCGGCCATTGAGTAACATTGTAACATCGAGTTGCAAATAAATGGCCAGTTAGGGGGTTAAAGGACTTCCAATATCGACCATCATTCATCTGCTAGGGTTAGGGTTAGGTTAGGGTTAGGTTAGGGTTAGAGTTAGGGTCATATAATTATATACGCACCACTCCCGTGGCGATATTTTTAGAAGCGAAAGGCACCGAAAGAGATTTTGAATTGCTTTTAATTAACGCCCTCTGCCGAAAGACTACGGTAAACTGGCGCTACAAAAAGACGATCCTCTTAGTCTGATCGATGGGTTTTGGTGATGAAATCTTCCGTAATCAATCATTACACCGGCTTTTAAAGTGCTGCGAATGGAGTGAATGCGCTAAAAGCACAGGTGATTTCAAGTCTATTTCATTCAACTCTCTCTCTCTCTCTCTCTCTCTCTCTCTCTCTCTCTCTCTCTCTCTCTCTCTCTCTCTCTCTCCCATCCTCGTTAATCATTGAATCTTTGCTTCCCGTGATGAAGGCTAATTGCCTATAGCGATAAAGCAAGTAGATAGGTAATTAGATAAGCACCGAACAGAACGAAAGAAGAGGGAACGAATAGCATGGAACGATAGAACCAGTGGCAGGAGAAGAGAATCAAAAGATGAGGGAAGAACGGACGAGTTCGCTGCGTCGCTTTGCTTTGACGCGCTTTTGACTGTAGCTTTGACGTTTCCATGTATGTGGCGTTAGCGGCCCTCCAAAAAAACATTCCGGTGTCGAACAGTTTTTGTTTGAATAATTCGCCAAATTTGCTCTCTCTGACTCTATATCTCTCTATATATATACTCTATATATATATATCTATATATATATATATATATATATATATATATTATATACAAATGTATACAAATGGGGATTTGCGTGAGTGACTCGCATAACTGATATTTTCATGTACTTGTATATCTGTTTTCTCTACTAAGATCTAATATTTTCTAATCACGCAATTCTTGGCGATATATGAATTTACAAAAGCGAGCATAGACATTGCGTGATAATCTCTCTCTCTCTCTCTCTCTCTCTCTCTCTCTGTGTGTTGATTGATTCAATCATACTTACTTCAAATTTTCCCAATATTTTGGCCAAATATTGTAACGAGGATCTGTGGCAAGAGAAGATGATTGTAATCGGCCCTTTTGTTGATAGAATTCTTCCATTTTCTGAACTTTGCAATACAACGTAGAGTGTTAATATTTCTGATTTTCTCATCTCTTGTTAGCTACGCAATGCTGTTGTTCTAAGCGACTCTAGTGCTCCAAAGCATGGGCGCCCAGAGAATTTTTTCCACGAGGGGCAAAACACAACGATGACGGTTACGCCACATAAATTTTTCCAGGAGATGGCAAAACACACTTTAGCACAATGGTCACGGACTCACGGTTAACATTTTAGCAAGATTTTCAAATTTCAATGTGAAATATTGGTATTTGCATTTTCCAGGAGGCAGCAGCAGCAGCAGCAGCAGCAGTAGCAGCAGCAGCAGCAGCAGTAGCAGTAGTAGCAGCAGCAGCAGTGGTGGTGGCAGCAGCAGCAGCAGCAGCAGCAGCAGCAGCAGCAGCAGCAGCAGCAGCAGCAGCAGCAGCAGCAGCAGCAGCAGTAGTAGCAGCAGTAGCAGCAGTAGCAGCAGTAGCAGCAGCAGCAGTAGCAGTGGCAGCAGTAGTAGTAGTAGTAGTAGTAGCAGTAGTAGTACTCAATGGTCTTACTGAAATGGTACGCAGCTAACACGGGATATAGGAAAGATATCGACAGATTGAAATAACATGGGAATTTGGAAAAGGAAGTGACGTAGTTTTGAAATATTTAGCGAAATAAGAGATCGTCGTACATCATTGATGAGCTTTGTATTTCACAATTTCAAAAGACTGGGAACTGTACAGCGTAAAATATTTCCGGATTTTTTCTCTCTCTCGTCGCCTCTAAGAAGTCGGCAGTCGCCAGTATCGACTCCTTTGTCTGTTCAACGTCGCAGCAAAGATGATGTATTACGGCAAGGGGCACCGCTGGCAGCGGGTCGTTTGTCAATGCACAGTGGCGCCTCTAGCGGCGTCAGAGTTTAATTAGCGAACAGGGTGACAACGAACTTTTGCTTCTATACAACAAAACACGCAGAAAAAACGTAGTTTGGCGCTTCAAAACATCTCAATAAATAGCAGAACCACGCGTTTTCTGTCCGATGTGCACTAGTTTTGCAGCTTCTTCTATACTAACCATTGAGTCTATTAATAGTTAATTATGAAACTAACATACTAATATCAGCATTCAAAATTGTTCTAATTTTGAAGCAATTTACATGTATAAATGTGAGACTATTACAGCAGTGTACGAATTCGAATAATTTATTGGCATAGGCCTATAGGCCTATAATCTTCGCAATGATAGGAAAATAAAACGCTTGCTCGATTATTATTATTATTATTATTATTATTATTATTATTATTATTATTATTATTATTATTATTATTATTATTATTAGAGATAAAATGCAATAGGTTTTTCCAGAAATGTGGGCGGTAACACATTTCTCTTTCGATGTCCAATTGCGAATGATAAAGAAACGTTTATCAGAGACTATTAGACTTGCATCCTTGTATTATCAAAGGGAAACTCGACCACGAGTGGGCGTTATTAACTTATTAGTGGTCAGGAAAAACCGATAATAATAATAATAATAATAATAATAATAATAATAATAATAATAATAATAATAATAATAATAATAATAATAATAATAATAATAAAGCTTGCATTAATTATCTTAATTAAGCGTAGATACTTTTAATGATTTGATTTTTGTCTTTTCAAGGGGGCTTTGACATTAGAAACTACGTTGTCATCGCATTCTGTTTCGTCTGGATCATTGTAACCGCTCTACTATTGATGGGAGCCTACCTGGTCAGTTAACCAAACAGCAACTTTATTATAATAATAACATGGAAATATTGTAGCGCCAGTTGAAATTCTTAAGTATAGCGATCGACGGTGTTTGATATGCATCCGTAAAAACTCCAGAGGCCATTGAGAGTGCGCAATGCTTTATATCGAACAGAGATATCGTCTGTGTAGGCCATTAATATTTCGCACAAATAACCAGCAGGGGAGTGCCACCTGATCCCCCGCCTTCGCCGCCGTCTTATAAGCCATTAACACGAACGACACAGCCGCGTCTCCACGGCACAGAGACACTTCGACACACGCCGCAGTCTAGACACTGCTTTGGCCGTTCGAGAATTTCCGGCCCCTCGAGAGCACCGTAGTGGCATTTACAGTGTATAGCTGTGCCAATAAACACAACCGCTGTTGCCTGTATACAGGATCAATTGCTTTAGTGTTTCCTTGGCTTAAAGCAAATATATAATTAATAAGACTGTTAGCGCTGAAAGCAGAAAATATGTAAAACCTACTTCCTCTCCAAATCAGGACAGCCTAAAGCCACCCAATTTCTTAGAAGGGTTCTGGCCAAGCCCCCACCAAACAGTGGCGTAGCCGGGTGGGGCAGAGGGGGCGAAGCGCCCCAGGCGGCACTTGCCCTAGGGGCGGCATTTTCGAGATTTCCTATTTTTTAAAATAATTATTAGCCTTTATTAGGGTTTTTGCTTGTCAGACTTCTTTAGAGACTTGATTGGTAAGGTTTTTCCAGGAAATTTTGAAAATTTTCCGCCGCGAAAAGGCGCACTTTTTTATTTTCTCCTTTTGAAAATTTTCCGCCGCGAAAAGGCAGCACTTTTATTTTCGCCCCAGGCGGCACTTTGCTTAGCTACGCCACTGCCACCAAAGTATCATTTGTCTATGTAAATATCTAGTAATCTCGCATGCGTTAAAAATGTATTAATTCGTAAGTCTTGTTACGACTAATGTGCTTAGCACTGCAGGCCAGCACTGAAATCATTTGGTAAGACTTTAATTTCATTTAGGTGCTGGGCGCCATTGGGGTGGCAACTTCTAAGCACAGGGGCCAACTATTTATTATAAACCTCGACTAGTATAGTTGTTTAGAATGGGTGCATTGAAGCATGGGGGCCACTGGGGACAGACATTCAATAGGGGGCCCGGTCCCCTGTGGACTGTGGAGATATATATATATATATATATATATATATATATATATATATATATATCAATATATAGCCTACATAACAGATTATTTGTAAAGAAAGGTGAGCTATATGTCTTTGTTGTACACTAATGTCTGTGATTTTTCCGCCCTGAGCAAGCAGCACGGGTCTTTCAATTGTCAAAGTTCTCCGGAAATCATCTGTTTTTATGGCGCAGTCGGTAGCCGTGGAATGTAAGTCACGATTAGCGACACAGGGGACGTCGTTGTAATTTCTCTAATTGAGTAATTAACCGACTACTGCGTGGATCGTAAATAAAGTGATATCACCGTCATCATCATCATCACTCGCGATATTAAAAGAAGCAATAATGTCAGAGAGAGAGAGAGAGAGAGAGAGAGAGAGAGAGAGAGAGAGAACTTGCCGTTTTACATGTTAAATAGTGTTGTATTATTCCTTATTTTCTCTCCTACTTTTTACACATGTTTATCAATTTCCAAAAGATCTTTCGCTTTTTGCATGAAGACAAATTCTGCATTTTCCACCCCAATGCCAAACTAAGACATTCAGATTCTGTTCTAAGGAGACTGTTCTATCGTCCTCATCCCCGTCAAGAGCCAACCGCTTGTTCTATCCGTCCACAGGGAGTGACCAAAAGTCTCAGAACATCAAACGGCATGATTACATGACGAAGACGGATCGTCATTGGCCAGTAATGTCCAGTCTTTTGATGCTCCATAACCCGCGTCTCTACAGTAGATGGCATTTCCAAAATCACTGTAATCAAATTCTTCGCCAGCTGAAGACAGGATGTAAGCCACTCCGCTGTCAATCAATAGTTCGATAGAGAAGGAGACGACTGTCCTAGAAACTGGTAGAAAATAGTAGACATGTAGAATTCGATACAATAATTTTCCTTTTCGCTGGCCATGGCACCTTGTCTAGCTATTTCAAGATAGACTATAGGCGCTTAAGAATAAGCAGCTACTACGGTATTACTTCCTCCGAAAACGCTATATAATCCACGAGATTTTGCCTGCTTACTTACTTAAAGTGTAAAAAACTTACATATTCAGTGTATACTGTATTTTTTGTATCAACATTCATATGCGACATTAACCTAATCGGATCATGTGTTGGGCGGGGGGAGGTGACATTGCAAGTGACCCTGCCTCTAATGGGGGGGGGAGTCTTATGTGGGCCTCCTAGCGTACTCTGTTCGGAGGCAATGTTTATGTTGCGCAATTTGCAACCCAGCTGTCGATCGGTGTACGGGCAAACGCTCCAGTGGGTTTGGTTTTTTTATTAGACCGTAGCGGCAGCCTCATTATCGACATTACGCGGCATGTTTGCCGGGTCGAGTTCGACCATTTTACGACCCGATTCGGTTCCGATATTGCGTTCGTCCACGAGACCCGGATGCGAAGCGTCTTTCGAACGAACGGAGTCACGTGATCAGACGAACGCCTCTGTTCTATTAACGCCTTCGGAAAGAAAAGTTATGTGTAGCGCATTTTTGCGTCAAACGTCGGTTTTTAAAAAAAACTGATCAGCGATAATTTCTCGGAAGCGGAATTCGGTCGCCAGATGGCCCGATGCCGTTCTTGTTCCCGGTCTCTGTTGACAGGTGTCCCTTCGAATTCGTGGAAACGAGAAAGTGCTTATTAAGCATTCCCTTTATACTATAGCGCTAGGTGCAATATTAATATATACACAACCATACATTGGCCCAGCCACTGGGGGGGGGGGTGATGGCGGGACTGGGCGACCCCGTACCCCGTATTCTGTATTCTGGGTGAGACTGGTAGTGGGAATTGTACAAGGCCGTGTTGAGAAATGGGGGAGGGTAAGGGTAGGTAGTATCTTTGTACGCGAAAATGTCGATGTAGCCCCTATTCAGGAACCCTGGCTACGCCGCCGCAATCGTTTTAATTATATAATTAATAATTATTGAATGCGAGATTTTTTGCGATCGTTTTCAACCGACGGAAGGTATGCTCGGGGAGGGGTAGAAATCGAGGGGAAGGTAATGTTTGTTAACACATTTTTTTAATTTCTTCCCTCTCGCACGAAAGCAAGACAGCAAAGACGACGGCTGATGATGATGATAGTGATGATCGTGGTGGTGGCGATGATGATGATGATGATGATGATGGCGATGGCGACGGTAACACGAAACACACAGAACAAAATGTTATCCTCCTGGGGAACTTGTTGGTCATAAAAAGCTCTGCTCTGAAGAACTGCATTCGAGCGTGATGCGAATACGAAGCAGCGAATTGCGCAGTCCGGGGCATTTAGGAGCTTTAACATTCGCGGGAGGAGAGGGGGAGGGGAGTTAAGGAGGGTATGGAGAGAGAGAGAGAGAGAGAGAGTGACGCATTTTCAGGGAAAAGAAAAGTCAGGAATCGACCTTGAGATTCGGACACAATGTTTCCAGTCAACAGCTGGACGATATACTGTATAAGAAGTGTATACGAGATACCTAAGTTCTTCCTAGATTCCCTAGAACCTCATTGAAACATTCTCTTATTTAGTCTCTCTCTCGAAATCGAATCGACCATTTCTCTGTCCCAGTTTTTGCCAAAGTCCCACAGGTCTCCCCAATATGCCTACGATGACGTAGAAACTTGACCGCATTGTATACCCTACTTTTACATCGGCTAATCGGTTTTTAAATTCTTGGTTCTCACCCCCCCGCCATTTTCCACCTAAGAACTGATGAGCGATCAACCTTCCAACCGCCACTTCCCCTCGACTACTTTCATTATCCTCCGCAGGTCGCCGGGGAATCTGTCTGGCCGAGGGACGTTTGGGGGCGGAGAGGGAGAGGAAGGGGCGCACAGATATGAAACGTGATGTTATTACGTTGCGTTTGTAAAACGAGAACTTCGAGCAAAACGAACAGCGAAGCGCTTCTGGCGACAAACGTCCCGGCCTCTTGATTTACCGCGCTGGCCGTATGCCGTATACACTGTACGGCCACAGCAGTTATTTATGCTTCCGAGTGCCTTACAGGTTCCAGGACTGCACCGTGAGGTGACCTCGGGGGGATGGGAGTGGGGGTGGGGGGTCTGGAGCATCTGCGAACTTCGTATTTCTGCCTTTTCCGCGTGTGTTTTGATGGATGCAAATGGTTGTGCCCGTCGCCGTTATAACACATCTGCCGTGTTTCGCTCGGTTATGGAATATATATCCGACGTTTTGATTCATCGAAGTGGAAACTTTTGCGATAAATTCCACTACAACAACGCTCTCTCTCTCTCTCTAATTCGCTCGCTTTCTGCGGATTTCTGGCGCCATAGAAGCTGTTCTTTACGAACTTAACCGCCAACATTTTCAGAGCTGCACTCCGGCTGTTCGACATCTTCACTTCCCAAAACTCAAGCCTCTTATTATATATATATATATATATATATATATATATATATATATATATATATATATATATACACTGCACTGAAGCATTTAGAATACATGCAGACACTAATTTACACAAGAAATTGCGTCAAATACAGGTATTCGTCCGAAAACACAGGTAGGATTAAAGATAAAGGTGCTAACCCACAATTAACAGATGCATGACAGTAATGGAAATTTTACCAGCTGTAAAAAATAAAATTTCAAGGTTTAGCAACTTAAGTTCAACTCAGAAAACGATTCGATCAATTAAAATAAAAGGAGACAATGGACTTATATGATCTTATTCCACGTCTTCATTTTCGATTATTATGTTTCTAGTCCGTCTGTCTGTCGGTCTGTCTGTCTGCCTGTCTGTCTGTCTGTCTGCGTGTTTGTCTGTCTGTCTGTCTGTCGCTTTGCATTCTATTCGGGTCTGTCGTTGTAATATTAATCGAATTGTTATTTCCAAACGCCTTTTTACTGCTCTGTTTTCATTTTCATCACGAATTCGCAAACAGAGTCGACAAAGTATAGAGATAATAATGAGACCAGACAATGAATGATTCTGACAGCGAAGCAGAATAATCGAGTAACTACTGAGTCACGAAAGAAGATAAACGACTCTATTATCGCCCATTCAGTTTCAATGAATGTTTCATTCAGGGTAATGAGCCGAACGTTCTTTTCCGGCTTAGTATAGGCTACATCTCTCGTGGCGCTATAGAAGTTGATTTCATATAGCATTGATTGATTGATTGATTGATTAATTGATTGATTGGTTTTCTAGAGAACGTCTTTCCTGTTAATACCGTGGCTGATTCTAATGGTGGCCTTTTCCCCTATCTTCGTAATGGCCATTGCTGTTGGTTCCAAAGTGATCGGTACGTCAGTTTCAATCTCTGTTATTCCTATAATAATTATTATAGAGTTCGTTAATCAACATTGTTGGCGTAGCCACGATGGGGGCACAGGGGACCCGTCCCCCCCCCAATATTCAAATCTAGAATGGTAGTGAGATTCGTGCAAAAATCGATGAAATAATGTTATCATTTGGGGGGTTGGTTGGGCGATCACCGATAAATGCTGTTATACTGTCTAAAATTATGCTCCAAATCTACTTTTTAGGGCGTCTAGGCCAATATAACCTGATTAGCTTAGATTGCTAATGAACTATTGTTATCAATGGAATCAAATTCTACTTCTTGTCAATATTCAAATTAATTCGCGGACAAACTAATTCGAATAAAACTATCTATTCATAACTGCATTTATACTGGGTTTTAAGAATTTACTTTCCAAACGCAAGAAAATAATATCAGTACAATGCAAGTCCCTCAATGACCAAAGGATGAGAACAATTGCGATGATGATGATGAAGACGACGACGACGACGACAAGAGTTCTACTATTGGCGATGATGATGACGACGATACTAGAAATGCATTCGGACGTCTGAAATTGCGTTTTCTTGTATAGTCTATTATCGCGCGGCCATTCTGTCCTGCGGCGGGCGTTGGCTTGTCGTCGAGTAGCCCTGAGAGCAGTTTTGCGGGTAATCGCTTAAACGCCAGACGATGTGTTCCGGTTGTTGTCTATCGTCTGTGCTGCGTTCCTTTGGAGCGATCGCCGTCTGCGATAAAGGACTTAGTGTATATCTCTATTCCACACGAACACAGTCCCAAAGGCCACAAAGCCAATCTATATCGCATCTCTCCCTCCTTCCCTCTCTCTTTCTCTCTCTTTCTCTCTTTCTCTCTCTCTCTCTCTCTCTCTCTCTCTCTCTCTCTCTCTCTCTCTCCCTCTCCTCTCTCTCTTTCTCTCTTTCTCTCCCGAATAACTCCATTTCAACATGATAATTCTTTGGTGACAAGTTGCTTCTTCGACGAAAACAACAAAATTCACTGTCTAACAGCGTTATATATATATATATATATATATATATATATATATATATATATATATATATATCCTTATAGTTCGGTAGCCTTGAGAGCAGTTTTGCGGGTAATCGCTTAAACGACAGATAAGATAACGTATATTAGTGTAGGCCTTAAGCCTTAAAGCCTATATATTTGTAATTCCCTTGTGCTTTGACTTTGCAAAGTCACTTTAATATTGAACCAGCGTAACCTCTTATTGCGCCTATTTAAGCCCGAACATGGAGATCAGTCCAATTATTATAATTACTATTTGTCATAGGAATAAATTAAGAAAAATGCTATGATTGGTTTGTAACGCATGATAAAAACAAATCACATTAATTGAGAAAATTAAATATTATAATACAAAATAGGCGCAATGTAAGATTAAATTAATTGTCGCGTTATCAGTATTAGTTAGTTATAACTTCCTAGATTTCAAAAATTTCACCTCCATAACTTCGTTGATAGGCCTTTGAAGCCTATCTACTGCGCATGCGTGGGGTTGTTGGTGTCTGCGTCGTGCTTTGTCTCGTTAAGTTCAAGCAGGTTCTTAAAGTCTTCGCCAGGAGTTAGAAAACCGTTTGCCTTGTGTGAAAACCCACGGATGGGGAAAACCAGGTAAAGTAAGTTAAATAACGGACGTCATCGAGTTCACCAACTGGTCTGCATAACTGCATAACAGTTGAAGAGGCTTCTTTATGGGTTACTAAAGGAACCAACATCTGTTTATTTGCTAAACGCATGGCTCATGCTGAGACAGTCAACAGTTACTATTATTATTCAGGAGGCACAGAAGGTATCAGACGTCAACAGCGGCGTAGCCAGGGTTCCGGAATAGGGGGGAGGGGGCACGTCGACATTTGCGAGTGAAAAAGTGTCAGACGAACAAAACTAGATCGTCATTATGTTCCTCTTCGTACGTTCAAGTAGTTCACGTACTTTCTCTGTTCATCCTACCTACCCCCTCCCCACCCGCCCCAAATTTCTCTCCAGTTTTTCGCAAATCCCACAATCGGTCCCAACCAGAATAGGGGTCTGGACCCCCCCTGGACCTCCCCGTCGTGGCTACGCAGATGAACTTAAACGTAGTGGAAAAAGACGCTTTTCCCAGCAAAATGGATAATAATAATAAATAATAATAATAATAATAATAATAATAATAACAGTAATACGGTTTAAAGTGGTTCAGGAGGGTCTGCCCCGTGTGAGAACAAGGTCGGGTGTTTCGATTGACCTTTGAACCGTTGCCTAAGGTCACGTGTTTTCCGTATGTGTCTTGAGTGCCTATTGTACGTGAAGGTACTTACCGGTACATGTACTGTATTGACGGTTTTCAGACAACTGTGTCCGCGACAGTTCCGCTGAGATGTGTCTTCACGAGTACCACCTGTTCGGTACGCTGGACCACGCGACGGCCGCCGCCAAACTGGCTCTCCTGCTCGGAATGCTCATCTTCAACGTCAGTCAAAGCAGACGATGATTCCTTCTCCAGCAGATTTATTATTATTATTATTATTTATTATTATTATTATTATTATTATTATTATTATTATTATTATTATTATCTACGACAATTTATATAGCGCAGTAGCATAACTGGAGCTAAAGTCAAGAGCGCTTTACAAAGGAGTCACTTATAAGAGATGTTAAATAAGTGTGTTTTAGGAGCTTTTCAAAAAAACAGCCGACGGACTTCGCATTAATAACATCGCTCGGCAACGAGTTCCACAGGGCTGGGTTTCCCCGCGTGATCTTTATGATCTTACTTACCTACTAAACTAAACGGTTTAAAGATAAACCACAGTAACAAGTCTCATTGTGCTCAAGATGAATAAGATGACTGACTGCATGGACGATGGACTGAAAGAATAAATGAACGAATATTTACTATGGGTCCGCCACCAATTTCTACACAGTACCCGAATGACTCTCAATCAATCAATCAATCAATCAATCAATCAAAACTTCTATGGCGCCACTATAATAATGCCCGGGGCATCAGCCGATGGCGCACCAAATCCAAATAGAATTAGAGCCAGGTCAATCCGGAAGATCAGTCAGAACAGCGGGGGTAGCAATCTAAGGGGGGGATAAGTCAATATTTAAGACCTAAATAATATCAAGATTAGAAACCTGGTTAATTATTTTCCTCTTAATTATCCTAAATTTGCTAAATCATTTTTACGATTCTTCTGTAATCGTTGAAATGCGAAGAGAAAGTCGATAAATGTAAAATCCTTGATATCTGTTACTAAGAGCGAATTATTGTAATTAATTTGCCGGTTTAAAACGAGGGCGTCTCTCTCTCTCTCTTCTTAGGCTATGTCTGTGCTAATTGTCTGTCGATTCTACCGTCTCCTCGTAACAAAGAATGACCTACAGGTTAGCAGAGCTAATAGAGTCAAACGCTTACAATACATACACACCTATATCACGCGTAAACGTGCATATAGGCCTACACATGCTTAGAAAAACACGCAATTAGTAAATTTTCATACAGTAGAATATCGAAATTCTTGGGAAAATGGAAAATTGTTCGGTATATGGTGAGCTTGCGTGTTTTATAATTCGTTAATTGTTGATTTGTCAGATTGAGACGCCGGACGTTTGCGAGCAGATCGTAAAATTCAAAAGGTTCTCCAAAGATCGCGACCTCGAAATATTTCTTCCGCTGTGCGATAACATGGAAGACAGCAAGGACACGGCGGCAGCGACGACGACGTCGTTTACGTAGTAGACGCACTGCATTAGTTAGTTTAACGATTCGCAATCCTCAGATTTTCTTCCCCACGCGGAAAATAGTCCACGCAGTGAACTATAGAAATAGATGGTCGAAAATTTATTTCGTGATATACCGTGCTGACAGTCAACGGTCCTTGTTTCTGGCCGTTAGTTACACTGCATGTATTATAATTTGCTAGAAGCATCTTATCGCTGCGAGCATTTACAAAACAGCGACGATTTCCGTGTGTCTGGCGGATAGGAAAGGCAGCTAAGCTCCCCCGTCATGCTTGACGGGAAAAGGGCTAGTTCCGTCATATATTTACAAAGCCGTGTTATCGTGAACAGGTCAAATACTTTTGACGAAAGACTGCGTTTGCGTTGACTCCGTTGAGATAATGACGGGAATGCAGACGTGATTTGCTGTGACGTGCTCTGCAATGAGGTGAATATAGGGTCAATGCCCTTTCGCTATCGAATTGACCCATTTTTCCTATTTTCTCGGTCATTCCCACGAGATTGGCTTTGAGTTTGTTGTCGGAAAAAGGAAGTTTGCTGAAGATCTTCACAGATATTGATTGCAGATCTATCGTTTGTTTTGTCCTCGGGCTTTAGAATATTTCGTACACATTGCTTTTGATAGTAGCTTCTGTCTGTCGTTGAACTATTCAACAGTCATAAACTCCGTTGCAGATCAAACACTTAGCGCCTGCCTGTCTGCCTGCAAAGTGAGGCATGACGTCAGCCTGTCGTGCCTGTCACACCACTTGACGGGATTGGCTGATAAAGCATGTCGGAATTCTAAGAATACGTAAAAACATAGAAACAAGTTGAAACGACAACCCAGCAATCCCAGACAACTCTTAACCGGGCGCACTCAATTATCTAGCGTATAGCTTACTTATTGGAAAGCTCTTGATTTTGGTGAGAACTAATCGCGAGATGTTGCATTTCATCTGCATTGAAATATAAGCTGATAAGAAACTTGCGAGGTTTTCTGTCTGCTGTAGAATATTCCATAACAACAGTTGGCAACTGGTTTCCGCCAGTGTTTATTCTAGCCACTTTGACATCGGGGGGAGGATTTGAAATGTTTGGGGGCAAGGTCTGAGTCTCCACATTTTGGGGATTTACATTCCCAGCCAACATATAAACAATTTTGGTGGATTTTAAAACTGTGGGTGGGTGGGGGGAATTCTCCCCAGAGAAGGCCTAGAATAAACGCTAGTTTTTTCCGCCTACATGTCCAAAGATTTACGATGAAATACGCGGAGTAAGACTACTTGAAACGAATTCACTGCGTCATGCTTGCTACGGTCATAAATACAAAACAAAGAGGTTCAATAGGCAAACAAACTCATTCACAATTTGACATTACATCCCTGCAGTGCATCAGTTACTGCATCCGACCGCTATAGAAGTTTGACGAACAATGGAATCCGGTCTAGGTTGGTCTTGATGGTGGTATTAATTACTCTTATTACACAATTATTCTTTACCGTATTACGAGCCTGTAATCACGCATTACCTTTGATTACAGCATCGTGGAATCAGCAATTTCGTCACAACTACATTTAAGTTTCACCTTATGTCAGAAACAGGAAGATGCAATGCGTTCTAAAGCAAAATTGAATCTACTATTTTCTAATATATTTTGGAACAGTCGTCTGCTGGGTTTTCTAAAAATTCAGTAGGGGGCCTATATCAGAGATGAAGATCTTGAATAGAGGTAGTTATAAGTCCAAATTTTTCTGTAATTGGACCTATTTATATTATCTGTGTAATTTAAAATTCGACTGAGAGCTTGAGAACCTTTTCACAAATCGCGATGATCAGATACCGCTGAAGATCTAGTCATATCTCTATCCTTCCCCTTCCTCTTCCTCTTCCTATCTCCATTGCTATAAGATGGGGCGTGCGTAGCACTTGAAGTCTTAGCAATAGCAGTCAGTATTAAGTCTACAAATCGAACTAAATTCATAAGCTGTCATCTCTCAGAAAAAATCAGTGATTTTTATTTTAAAACGAAAGCGATTGATTCTTATAATAGGAATTTACGTATGTACAGACCAGTCTAGGCGCTGATTGGGGGCTCGATCTGCCTCGTAGCCCCCTGTGGCTACTCCAGTGGAGGTAATAATAGTTGTTTAGGTTGAGATGACAATTAATTACATGTACTAATTACCAACGATGTTACCGTTATGCCTAGTGACTGTGCGCTGATTTCTAGTTGTTGTTGTTGTTGGTTCACAATTGCGAAGGATAAACGGTCGTGATCACTTGGCGTCGCCCAATGTCTTTCAAGTCGTGACACTAGTCACGTAGTCACGTACGACACTTGAAGATGATATTGACACATAGAAGTGATTCCTGGTAACAAGGCATTGACTAATACGACGAAGTACAGTCAACCAATTAAGATATTAGCGATAAAATACAAGACAATGGGCGGGGGAGGGGAGTATTACGACTGTGGGCGTAACTAGGGAGAGCTTCTTGGTAATCAGGACAATTAAATTAACCATCAAGGACAGAGGTTGAAATGTTTATTGTGCTACTGTCCATGCCGCTATTAAAAGCAGATAATAATAATAATAATAATAATAATAATAATAATAATAATAATAATAATAGGTTGAAATGTTTATTATTATTATTATTATTATTATTATTATTATTATTATTATTGCCGCTAGTTAGGTCAAACATTCCCATGGAATTCTTAGATTAGCGCTAAGTTTAGATGCACGAATGACGTAATGAACATAGCATGGGGCTGCCTGCACATTAGGGCAAGAGGGGGCACTTGGCACTTTGGAAAATGCAAACGCCAGTATTTCACATTGAAGTTTGAAAACTTTGCTAAAATATGAACGGTGACCATTGTGTTAAATTGCGTTTTGCCCCTCCTGACAAAATTTCTGTGGTCGCCCATAGAACATATATATATATATATATATATATATATATATATATATATATATATATATATATATAGTAGATGATGACGACGACAATGACGTTGGTGAAAGAAGTTCTTTAGTGGAAGATGCATTCCGGGCAGTGTCCAGGTTAAAAGGTTCGCTTTTTTGCATTGAGGTGTGCTACGTGATAATTATCTGTTTGATTGTTTAATATGTCCTTCATCAGCATTCGATCGGTCAGTTTTCATTCTAAATCCTATTGTAGATTCATAAAGACTCCGACAATAATCGTGTAAGCCTTTGAGTTAAATATGTCGCGTATATTGGTTGGCAGGTAAATCATCAGATCGATAGCTATATTTAGTCAATGGAAAGTCCATGCACATGACCGGTTGGGGGACAACATCACGTGTCGTGTTTGACACGTGCTGTTAACACTGACTCTGAGTTCGGTCAGACATTTCATATTTAGGGTGGGTTGGGTTGAACTGGGACGGAAAATAAGGCATGGTTTAAGAAATTGCAATGTTTTACGTGGGGTTGGGTCTAGTTACCCTATTGCTTTCGAGGGTTGAGTCTATCCAGTCATCGAGCCATTTCGAAATCAAATTCGCACTACAGCACTTGACTTATGCGCAGAAAAGTGATATTGGCGAAGTGCAATTTGCACGGAGTGGAGTACGCTATGTTAAGAACACATCGCAATAGCCCACGTGATCATTTTGGCATTGGATGCTTATTTTGAGTTCGTATTTTCGTCTCCACTCCCATACTCCTCTTTGTCAGCGTAAACCAAAATCGGAACCAAATGACTAATAGAGAAATTCCATTGGATCCTGTACGTCGAAAGGAATTACGTGCAGGATACTGTATCCAATTCATACGTTTACATTACAATTACTCTCAAGACTGGAGAAAAATATTGAATAGAAAGCCACAAAGACATGAGTGACAACAAAAAACAAAGACAATAACAGAAATAACACGTTAATCAAGATCATCATTATCATAATCATTGTCAGAAAAATATCATCATTATCGTCATTGTCGTCCTCCTCCTCATCATTATCGTCATCATCGCCATCTTAATCATCATCGTCGTCATCATCATCATCATCATCATCATCGTTATTTAATTATCATTATCATCATCGTCATCATCATCATCATCGTCATTATTTAATTGTCATTATCATCATCGTTATCAGCATCAATATATGAATGACTAAAATTGCGATGATATTCGTTGTAATATTGAGATACTTTGTCTCATTTACAGTGAATTTAGATTCCAGGTTTAGGTTCAACAAACAAAGGCGGATTTAATTTTAAAGGGAAATTTCCACAAAGGACAGACCCAGCGCGAGACCTGCGCAGTGCACAAGTGCCGAGTCTGCCTACGACGCCCACGCGCCGCCATTGGCCAGTGGTTCCTAGAGCGCCTTCTCACTTCCTTCTTCTTCTTCTTCTTCGGGATTTTCAGACCACTATATTAGCTTGACATCTGGCATCGGTTGTCGTTGTTGAATCTCGCGGAATTATGCGCAGGAGTTTCAGTTTTTCAAAACTCACCCTAGTCTCTGCGCGTCAATGTTCTGAACAAACTTAATGTAACAATCTTCGGTTGAAACATTAATATTGGCAAAGAGTGATAGAGTTCGGATAAATAAGAAGCACAAATAACGGAAAATAGTAAAGAATCCGACAGAAGAACGAACTTCAGATGCATTCGAGATTTCTATTTGACAGTCCAAAATGGATATTCATGGTGAGTAATCTGTACGTTGCTGACTCATTTTCAGTTGTTCAACTGCTACAGTAGCAACTGCTACAACTGCTACGCTACTTGAGCGTTTACTGTAGCATAGGGCCTAATGTACGAAAATTTATCCTAAGCACATTATGGTGTTAATTATGTGTCCATTGTTTTTTGTTAGTCTGCTCAAATATGTTTCGTTTTTACAAATTAAAAAGCCTAAAATGGAATAATTGAAAAAATCGTAGAACCTTACACTTCTCTGCATTCGTGTTGCTTTGGTCGTCTTCAGTGGCGTAGCGTTTGCACTTCTGCCGCGTCTATGGCTCCTGGCAAATCCGCCGCCCCAAATTCACTCTTATTGCACATGACTAACAAGAAAAGGTCGTCGCCGCTAAATTTGCCGGCCCCTTCTAAACTTTGCCGCCTTCGCCAAAACTCCCCGACAAGCAAAAAAAGGTTGCCGCCACTTATTTGCCGCCCTTCGAAACTTTGCCGCCTTCATTAAAACCTAAAGCCTTCCCCGACAACCAAAAAAGGTCGCCACCAAAATTTGCCGCCACGTCATGTGTGCCGTCCATGGCTGAAGCCACAGTAGCCATTGGCACGCTATACGCCTCTGATCGTCTTAGAGTAGGAACGCGCTTAAACGAAGCTAACATGACTTTAGACAAACGCAACGTGTAGACATGAACATCATTGATTATAATATTCGGCGATTTTTCAGAGATAAAACCTTCCGTCCGACCAGGGTCAGATTATTAGAACCTAAAAGTTTCCAACCTCTAGTCTGAGGGCTGAGCAACCATGGTTAGCCTCAGTCAAATGGAGAGTAAATTATCGAAAGCCCTGCAATTCTAACATGGGTAACAATTCCTTTAATGGGTTTGATGATGATGATGATGATGATGATGATGATGATGATGATGATGATGATGATGATGATGTCTTGCTGCATAAGCTATATGTAGTCACAATTTCCACGTACTTTCACTTTCCCTATAGGGTTTGTGGCTGGCGGGAAACGCAGCTCTATTTGGCTATACTTTCTGGAAGTACTACGTATGGGATGACTACCACTACCTACGCGTCATCACCGGAGTAAGTACAAGTACGCCCACCCGTCTAAGTACCCTGATCGGAATTAGTATCCAATTAACTACAACAGAAACTACGCTATGAAAATTTCTAATAGTTAACAGGAATGTCTTAATTTATAAATTCCACAGAAATCCACTTTGACCCCCCCCTCCCACTTGCCAAATCCTGGTCCTGTTCTTGGTCTTTTTAATATTTATAAGTTTTGTCAAGTTTAAATCTTCCAAATGTTTAAAAACATTGCTACTTCGAGTGCTTCCTCATAAATCTGATGTCGTCATTTTTTAAAAAAAAGTATCGAGAGCGATAGTTCGAGTAGCTTGAGTCAATAGAGATCTTGATCTTGAGCAGAGATCGCTAATTGATTCGCGTGTGAATTGTAATCAATTGTCGTGATTCTAGATTCCGATTGCTTTTTCAAGAGCGTCGGCGGCAGCACTTAATCTCAACATGGCTCTGATTCTGCTTCCGGTTTGCCGCAACCTCATTTCACTCATTCGCAGTTCATTTCCGGTGAGTCTCGAATCAAAACAACTGCTTTGTTAAACTCTTCCGTCGCATCAAATTACCACAACAAATCACTTAAGATAAACGTAGTTTCTTCCAGTCAGAAAATGTTCATTACCCCTACCCCCACCCCCACCTCCACCCCCTTCATCTGACAGACCTAGCTCTAATTCTTATTGGATTCGGCACGGATGCCCTGAGCATCGTGATTGTGGCGCTACAGAAGTCGATTTTTGATTAAGCGAAACGGACACCAGGGAAGAGAAGCATCCGTTAAGTCCTGTTCTACGGCTTGTGGCATTTCAAATATTTTAAAATGCATGAGGATTTTATCCTCTGTCTGAGTGGTGCGCTTTCTTTGCTCTGGTAACGACAACAGAAGCTTAATACCGTAATACGCAGCAGACAGTAGTCAATGAGCTCAATTACAAAGACGCCGATATTTTAACTGTCTGGCAAATTATGACTAGCTGCAATCGACGAATATAAGTCAGTTATGTTCAGCTCTTTAGAATTCTTTACCAAACGCAGTGCAACTTTCAATCCAGACCGCTGTATCCGTCCATTCCCGCGTATATAGTTTCTGCCTACAAACCGAATGCTGGGTAATTACACAATTACTGTAATTAGCATTTTAGACGGTAAGGTCCTGGTGTCTGCATTTACATCGTCTCAGGTAGACGACTGCCTGCGTCAGATGGTTCTAGACCTATGACTTATATAACAATAATAATTAGGCCTACATCAGTTCGTTAATTGATCTTATTGCTCTATTCGTCATGCATTCACAGTATTCAGCGGTTAATAGCTTATTAATTAATTAGACTTCCAATTAATTAACTGGTAATAACTCATTTCTGCGATTATAATAACCAAACGTCGGTCACTTTGGCATCTTGATTGAATCAGATTTTAACAGGTCCACCCACCACCCCCACCCCGCCCACACACACACACACACACACGTAATCGTTGAGATCCTGTTGGTCACAAATTTCAGTTGCACATAAAATGAGCAGCGGCAGCAGCTCTACAGAGGGACCTGAGGGAGGAGCCCGTGCCCTCTAAGTAAGTAAGTAAAATTTCGTGAATTTATATAGCGCTTTGGAAAATAGCACGGTATTAGCTACTTATTCTTATGCTCCTAGTTCTTTTTGGAATAGCCATAGGCAAGGCGAATTGTAGGCCAGTCCTATCGAATGCCTGCGTCCTCCCTCCCCATACATTTGCGCATTTGCCACCTCATGATCGCCCCCCCCCCACTTGCCAAATCCTGGAGCCGCCACTAAACAGAGAAAATAACGTTTGATGCGATTTTGTTTCATGACGCGCAAAAGATAAGAAACGGGACACTGTAAAGTTGATGCTTAGGACAGAGAAGGTCCAAGATATTTTCAACACGACTCAAAACGTTTCATACGTACATCAAACAATCAAACACGATTTGGTCTCTTTGCGCCATACACTCTACTTGTTTTTTCTTACTTACTTAGCGAGAAATGGGGGATTTCCAAGGCCAGTTTCATCCAGCATTTAATTGGTGCATAAAACTTGAAGTGCTTTTGAAATGAAATCATCCAGTAGTAAAAATCTCTTATTAATTCGATGTTGTTCTTTGCTCCCTCAATTCCTTATCGGAGGCAGTCTACATGGGTGTTTCTCTGCCTTCCTCCTCTTGTTCTTTCCCCTCCACTTTTCCGGTTGTTGCCAAATGCTCCAGGTCTTCCTTCGTAATTATGTATTGTGGCGAAATCAGCAATTTTACGGATGATATTAATTGTATTTTTAGTGCGGAAGAACGATGATTTGGAGACATTTAAACAAGAACATTGCATTCCACAAATTGTGCGGATACGCAATTTGCTTCTGGACAGGTATTGGAAACACCTGTGGCTACCTGAGCGCAATCATACAGCTGCGTTCATTGCATTTCAGTTCACATCTTAAACTATAATACCTAGATACCTAGTGTACCTAAATCTGTCAAATGCAGAGCAGTTGCACTGTAAAGCAATGCGGAGGGTGCTGAGGGTAGTGGCGTAGCCAGGATTCTGGAAATGGGGTGGTACTTCCATATTTTTCGGCCCAAATGTCTTGGACAAAAAAGTCATCTGAAACGCTTTAAAGTCTATTGCGTTTTCCTCGAACTAATACTACCCCCCAACTACTAACCGGTTTCGGATGGTTCCGATCGAAAAGAAAGGTCGGGCCCATCTCATGGTTGCGCCAATGACCGAGGGCATTACCTTCATAGCGCTATATAAACTTGGACGTTGGATCATATTATGTGCATAAGTCTTTGTGATTGAGAAATTTCGCTTCGAATCGATGAACATTTTCTCTATCCTATAGCCATTCATTTTGTCGGCCACACGTTCAACTTGGAGCGGTTCATCTACGCACAGGCGCTGCCAGATGAACCCAATGACCTTCAACATGAACTCAGTGAACTCCCCATCACACCGAACGGTTCGTGGGTCAACCCGGTGCGAAACAACGACACGGTGAGAGCGACAACTTCTTCTCGCACGAAACGACCATTCTCTCACTCTTTTTTCATGGTTGCTGTTTCCGCTCGGGATTTTGTAAAAACCAGTAGACGGCTATCCCGGAACATGATGATGATGATGATGATGATGATGATGATGATGATGATGATGATGATGATGATGATGATGTTCTTGTAGAATCCACTTTACGAGCTGGTCATATTGCTTCCTGGGTGGTCCGGGGCCATTGCCACCGTGTGTTTGGTCGTGATGTTCGCAGCGTCGACAGAGTTCATCAGGTACATCATGACGTCACCCAGTAGATCGTCTATAAATAGATACCCCCAAAACATTTCTCCTTTTCTTTCGCAAAGTAACTTTAATGCGTATAAGATTTCCAACAGTTCGATTGACAACGGCACTTTGACTCTTTGATGAGAATTAACATTCTGCATATAGTTGGCCTTACAACTCCTTGAAAATCTTCTCTTTTGGTGTCTAGCAATTTCATTCAAAATTTCTCATCGGTTTAATTGCTTTGTTCCTCTGTGACGTGGATAAAACCGAAGGGGAATCTGATTTTCATAATGATTTTGAGATGCAATGATAATCTGATCTTAATGCTTTTATTGCAGCACACACACAGGGTAGACCCTACTGAACCACTTTAAACCTTATTATTACCTTAATAATAATAATAATAATAATAATAATAATAATAATAATAATAATAATAATAATAATAATAATAATAATAATAATAATAATAATAATAATAAAGGAATGCGTAGTTCTGCTATAGACAGGTTCCAAAATGTTTACGGTGTTAATCTGTGGGTGGTTTTATTCCTGTTCGACTATCAGCGGATTCGTGTTTTCCAGCATTTAACGAGATGTGGCTTAAATTCAGAAAGACTATTTCTTTACTTTCAGGCGGAATTACTACGAGATATTTTGGTACATTCACCACCTGTTCATCATCTTCTTCATCACCGTTATCGTTCACGGCTTCGGGTGAGCTGAACAAGTGAACATCTCTCTCTCTCTCTCTCTCTCTCTCTCTCTCTCTCTCTCTCTCTCTCTCTCTCTGGTGCATAAAGAGAGCGCATTGTTGTAAATGTGTAAATTTCGAATTTAGCCAAAAATTTAATGATTCGAGAGTTGATTCATGGGACCTGCTTTGTGACGTGCCTTTGGTCGTGTATTTGTGCATCAGAGGCATCGTGAGAAAACAGTCTAATCCTGAACAACACGATTTTCACTTCTGTCAAGACAAATCCGCCAATTGGACAAAGATCCCGGAGTGTCCGGTGCCTGAATTTGTACCGAAGGAAGCCGAAGTGAGTAGTGGACGACGCTGGAAGAAAACTAGTTTTTATGGGGAAAAAATTAAGGTATCTTTGCTTTTAGGTTTAGGGCGTATGAGGTTCTTATTAAAGACGTTATGTAGGTTTTAATGTGTGGCATGTCAAAACCCATAAAACCTTCTCCTTATTCTTGCCACTGCTGTGTTCTGCTGTCTGCAAAGAGTACAAAACTTGAATTGAATTGAATTGAAAACATTATTTAAAGCATTAAAGCAGTAAAGACGAATTTCACGTCTCGACTTTAAAAACCAAAAAACCTAACCACGTAGGTTATGTCAAGGGCTGTGTGTTAATGAATTGATTTCGAGGAATGATTCTAATTTTTCTCAGACTTGGTTGTGGGTGATCGGCCCGTTGTGCCTCTACGCTGTCGAAAGATTTGTTCGATTCGTCAAAAGATTCCAGAAAGTTACTCTCCTCGAGGTCAGTAGATTACCCGTACCTGTGTTCGATTTAGACTATATAAACTGTTGGTCAATCCGCTAGACTAGAGGACTAGGATGGATGGAACGATTGACGAAAAATAGCGAATTGACAGTCTTAGGAGATATCGAAAGCATGATTAATACAGAGAGAGAGAGAGAGAGAGAGAGAGAGAGAGAAAGACAGACAGACAGACAGACAGACAGAGAGGATGACCATATTAAAGAACCAGTGCTCAGCTGACGATGGCAACTTGTTTTGATATCTCGCCAAAGCAAACTGCACCTAACTTTTTTATAAATAAAAGGCGCTATAGCAGCACACATTTTGACAACGAGAACCATTTTCGATCGAATGTTCTGCCGCAGAATATTCGACCAGAGCCAGAGCCAGAGGAGGGGTGTGATGGAGTTGTTAATTGGTTGGCATCACACCCTGTCGACCAGACCGCTGACGAACGCAGTTCATTTTCGATTTCAGGTCATTCAACATCCGTCCAATGTGCTCGAACTGCGAATGCAGAAGTGGGGATTTCACGCCGAAGCGGGTCAATACATCTACCTCAACTGCCCGGCCATTTCTCACATCCAGTGGCATCCATTCACCCTGACATCGGTCAGTACAACGCAGACACAGCACGCCAATAAAATGGCCGCCTATTTTACGCTATTTATTAATTATTTACAATAACCGGTGTTACTGCTGCTGCCTTTTTAAAACTAGAAACGCGTGATTTTTTATGTTAAGTGTTCTTTGTTAGAACTGCAAGAAAAGTTTAAAAACACTTACAGTAGAAAGTTCGTGAAATTTAGTTTTGCGAAATATAGACAATATGTTTGACAATTGTATTTGCTTTATTTTATCATTCCTGAAATTTTAAAGTCGTATTTTAGAAGCTGGATTTAAAACTTAAAAATTACTGTCGGTATTTAGGCGCCAGAAGACGACTATTTCAGTGTTCACATACGTCAGGTGGGCGACTGGACGAGAGAATTGGCCGACAGGTGTCACTGCAGTTCGCCTGCTCCAGTAGACATCAGTCAGATGCCAAGGTAAGAGAGACAACCTGCCTTTCCCGTTTAGGTTTGAAAACAGACGAATCTGATTTCCGCCAAGTGGCGAGCTGCACCGCTTCATAGACTTTTCCCATCATGCGTTTCGATCGCTTGAGTTGAGACAAATTTTTGGGTTGCTTTCAGAATTGCTGTCGACGGACCGCTTGGGACCTGCAGTGAGGTCGGTTCTATTTCAATAAAATAGGTTTTGGCTTTTCAAATAGTTCTCACATTTTACAGTGTGTCGCGTATTTTTCGACAATTAGAACGAAATCTACAATCATTTATATCAGGTTTAGTTTTAGTTTTTAAGTTTTAGTTTCAGTATTAGTATTAGTGTCGCATACTCTGTGAGCAATGTTTTCGCTTGCTCAGAAGCCTTATACATATATTTGTATGTTTATCAGGATGTTTTCCAGTACAAGGTCATAGTTCTGATTGGGGCTGGAATTGGCGTCACTCCATTTGCCTCGATTCTCAAGCATATATGGTGAGTACCAGACTTCAAATCCACAATAGAGGAAGGGCGCGTGTGATAATGACTGCGCATATTGACCTGACTATTATTCGGATTATGCCATAAAAGTTTTTAGATTGATTGATTGATTGATCTTTCAATCAATCAATCAACTTCTATGGCGCCACTATCATAATGCCCAGGGCATCAGCCGATGGCGCACCAAATCCATATAGCATTAGATCCAGGTGGTCAAGCCAGAAGATCAGTCCGAAACGGTGGGAGAGCAATCTAAGGCGTTGACCTGATGGACATGAACTGAGTTTGACGGCCACAATTATGTTAAATTCATTGCCAAAGTGTCCATTCCCTTTACAACAACAACAACAACAACAACAATTACAACAACAATTACAACAACGACGATGATGATGATTGTGATGATGTTGTTGTTGTTGATGATGATGATGATGATGATGATGATGATGATGATGATGATGATGATGATGATGATGATGATGATGATGACGACGACGACGTGATTTCAAGTGATTTGGATGGGTTGGCCTGTGTGAAAACCATTGTAATTAGTACATATCGGGTCCCTTGAGGCAGAAGTTAAAAGCCAGTATAGAAGTTGACAGAGAGCAGCGCATATTATTCTTATACGCTGTCTTTCCAAAGGCACGAACATTCTCACCCCGACAACACGACTCTGCAGAAGGTCTACTTCCACTGGATCTGTTCCGATACACAGTGCTTCGAATGGTTCGTTGAGATTCTGCAGTCACTCGAGGACAAGATGGAGGCCGAAGGAACGCAGAGGTTCATCGACATATCAATGTACTGGACCAGAGGATGGGACAACGAGGAGGTGAGGCGATCGACGCCAGTCGCCCGGGTTCGATCCGGGAGATCGGAGCTCGCTCGGTCAATGCTCAAATGCTTTGGAATCGAAATAAAATTTGATGAAGTAATAGTAGACTTAGTAGTAGTAGTAGTAGTAGTAGTAGTAGTAGTAGTAGTAGTAGTAGTAGTAGTAGTAGTAGTAGTAGTAGTAGTAAAACGAAATTAGCAAGTAACTTATACAGTATATTGCAATGGTCTAAATAAATGTATTCATGTATAACCGAGTTGTTTATTGATGATTATGATAGACCTAATCACATCGGATAAGAAGAATGGATTTTTAAAACTCTTTCAGAGGGAATTCATTATAGAAACCGTGTACGAACCACGTGACTCCATCACTCGACTGCGAAGTAAAACGAACTTCGGAAGACCGAATTTTGGAGAAATCTTCAAGAATCTTGCATACAAACACGCAAAGTAGGTTTGGGGCTTCCAGGGAAATTTCTTTAGAGTGGCGTCTCCAGGGAGTCTCATTTGAAGGCTCAAACGCTGAATTCGACTATATATATATATATATATATATATACATGTACACATATATACTGTATATAATACACATGTATATATATAATTGTTATCAGCGGCTGGGCCGAGATAGATTATTGGTATTATAGGGTATTGGTAGACCCATTCATTGGCGTAAATTCGAATAAATTTTGGGGGCCCAACCGCGATACCTTTTCCTTTCCTTATAGTAGCCTCTCAAAAAGTGGGGAGTTCGAGCCTAGGGGCCTAATAGAAGTTTACGCCGATGAACCATTAGAAGATACATCCCTGTATCTTTACGTAAAGAAGAATAGAGTTAGTTTGTTCTTCTTAGAATAGACACTTCAATATTATGCGTTTGATTGAGTATTGATTGCGGTGTAATTGATTGAATGTTGATTGTAGTGACCCCTCACCCTCCACAGAAAGCATCAGGGTGTTCTTCTGCGGTCCTGAATTGCGGTGTAATTGATGTTGAAGCAGCATCTGAAGGCAAGCTGATGTCAAAGCAGCCAAGTACTCGAACTTCGATCAACTCGGAACACGTTTCATATTCAACAAAGAGAACTTCTGAGCACGTGACCACAGTATGGGCCAGAAAATGAAAGAACAACTCTCAAGTGTATAATATATTATAACGGCGCAGAAGTAGCTACACTGAACTTCACGCATTTCTACCCAGAGGACGTGGAAATATTTGCAAAGAAACAGTGTGGTGCCGGTTTTCTTTCGGCCTGTCCTGTATGTCCTGCATCGTCAGAGAGACTCATCTTGGCCTTCCCTTAGCGCATAATCCATTGGCCTTGTACAGTATAGGCTACACACGCACGCAGCTAATCTAAAGAGATTCTGACCTCTTAAACTCTTAAACTTAGGGAAATTCCAAGTTCCGGTCACAGATAATCTCTGAGAAACAGACACGTCGAAAGCTGAAACCAGAAGTTCTATTCTGCAGAACATTTTTCCAGCCAACGTATTTTTCTCTGTTCAGGATAAAATCTGTTAGATTTGCTAACGTTAAACTGCACCTTTGATTTGTAAGTGTTATAATTTAATAAAGCCGACTATTTATTTAGCTTAACGCAAGCATTCTTAAATATTTTATATTATTATTATTATTATTATTATTATTATTATTATTATTATTATTATTATTATTATTATTATTATTATTATTATTATTATTATTGCAGGCATCATAGATATAGGACGAAATAGCTAATCCTAATTCTACAGTTGTAAAGACAGGCGTTTCAACGTTAAAACGGTCATCTTTGGCATCAAGTATCTGCTGTTGCTAAGTATTGCGAAAGAAATAGAGTTCGAGGTATAACGAACAAACGAACAAGCAAATTATACAAGACCTACATAATGGATGTACACCAGTGGCGTAGCTAGGGTTCCGCAATAGGGGGACACGTAGACATTTTTCGGGTAAAAAAGAGGCCGAACATATTATTTACGTGGCATTCCCTTTGATCATTCTACCTAACCCCCTCCAAAGTTCTCAATGGTTTTCTGAAATCCCAGGACTCGTCCCAGGAAGAATAGCGGGGGGGACGCCGACCCCCGTGGCTACGCCAATGATATGCACATGCATTATTGTAGTAGAAAGCTGCCTTTGAGGGAATAACGGATGTTAGAGCTTCAAGCGAACTGGGGATGACGATTGATAACGACGGTTAGGTCAGACATCGGTGATTGTCTTGAAATCATTTTCCGTCGTGGAGAATTCTCTCCGGCCGGAAGTGTCCGCGACGACGAAATAATTCCCCTTCCGGTCCTTGGAGTTGTCGTCGTCGTCGCCGAGGTTGTTCCGTAGTCGGTGGTTGAAACGGGCGGTCGGCGGAGGGTCCCGAGCGCCGCCGCTGCCCGGGGAACCGCCTTCCATCTCGTCGAGCCTGAACCGAAGCTCTTCGCACCGCCGCGCCACCTCCTTGGCGGTGTCCATCACGGACGACGTCCGCTCCGGACGCTTGGGGGTCCTCGTCGAAGTAGTAGTCCGGACGCGCGCGATGTCCATCTGGCCGTCGCCGTCGAGGAGACCCAACTGGCGGAGGTCGAGATCGGCGCTGATCGGACCGAGGGGCCGGAACACCAGGCGGACGGCGTCTCGGGTGTACGCCCCGCCCTGCGTCTCCCGCACAAAGTCCGCAAGACTCGGGAAGAGCTGCACGACGGCCCCCGCGTCGCAGCCGGACTCCGTCCGAGTCCGCAGGAGGTAGGAGTGGACGACGTCCTGACCGACGAGGCGGTGGTAGGGGCAGTAGAGGCGGTGGAAGTCGTCGTAACGCCAGCACGCCTCCTCCGCCATCGACGCCTCCTCATCTGGACTCAGTCGGAAGTGACCGTTGACGAAGTCCCACTCGACGACCTGTCCTCGATATCCGTACAGCATCGGTTCGCACTGTCCGGACACGTAGAACCGCCACGGGACGACTGGAGTTACTCCGGCGAAATCCGGCGACGATCCGGACCCGTCGCGGACCGACCTAGCCGCCTCCGCCGCCGCCTCCGCGGGACAGCCCCCGGCGCCGCCGCCGCCGCTCAGCTCCTTCCTCAGCGCCGGGCGCTTGAAGACCTCGTAGATGTTCCACTTGAGCTCCTTCGAGCCGACGATGACCGAAATGTACCTCGGCAGGTGTTCCGGTATCCGGGGCCGGCCCCTGAGGACTCCCTGGACGACGGTGTTCCGGTCGAGAAGCCGGTTCCGTCTCTTCAGGACGTGGACGATGCAGTCGACGGCGTGTCTCGCCAGGAGACGCAGCGAACGGTCTCGATGACCAACGCCAGCTGGTATTCGAAGATTCTGCCCAGCTCGACGGCCGCTTCACGCGCCAGGTCCTGCAGGATTCCGAGCGCCGCTCCGAGGCGCTGATCAGCCAGACGCTCCGTCTTGATCTTCCGGATCAACAGGAACTGTCGGTCGAGAATCGTCAGGACGTATTCGCGGTTCATTCGCGCGTCCGTCACGGACGGGAGGTCGGCGGGAATCGAATCGGACTCGAAGTACTGGAGCAGGGACAGGGACTGGTTGACGCGGTCGGGGCGTATCGCCACCGAGATGGCGGCCAGCTGGTTGAGGGGAGGCAGGCACCGGAAGGCCTCGATCAGACCGGAAATGAAGTTCGTCTCGAAGTCCTTCAGCTTCCGCTTGACGGTTTCCGTGTCCGGGAACTCTTCCGGAGTGACTAGAATGGGAAACTAAATCCATATATCCGCCGTAACAATAACTAGATTGTATAAGGATGACTTACTGACGACCGTTTGGATGAAGTGACTCCGACTGACTGCAGTCATGACCGGTGACCCCCACCCTTTTTCCACAGCTATTACTCCTCCAAACGCGCTACATAAATTAACGAGATTTTGCTTCTAACTTATTCATTGCAAATGCTCAATTATCTACAGTTTTCAAAAGACAGTAATCATTGATTATGAAATTTAGAAAAAAATTTAAAGCAAATTATGATGCAATATAAATATGTGTCTACATCAGATATGTATAGACATCAAACATTTGCAGTCCTCGACAAATTTTTACAAAGCAGACGGGTGAAGATGACCCAACTGCAAATTTTTCGATTACTTGTGAGGGGTCCAGACCAGTGTTTAATCTAGACTCTGGACTCCGGGGGGTGGAACTGACAAAGCCTGGGGGTCGGCTAGGGGTCTGCTGTTGGTTGACGTAGTATGCCAAAATTTCCTGGGAAAAGGGCAATTACCCCCCCCCCCGGGAACGGCCTAGATTAAACCCCGATTCGGACCGCAAGAAATCACAAATTTTTCTCCCCCATTTGTTCGTTATCCTATCCCTCTGGAGATTAAATCTCGAAGACTCACAGCCAATCATCGAGTTTCGTCGACTACCCTGAGAACAGCCTCTCGGCCCATGCATGGACTGACCTCTGAACCCGATGCTGGCGACGCTGCAGCGCGACGAACCGCGCCTCGACGATCTGGCGTCGATGGCGCTGGTGCACTGGCGGGACGCCGGGCGATAGTCGGTCCCGTTGGACGTGTCCGAGTCGGTGCCGCCGGTCAGCGTGCGTTCCATGCCCCGCGGCAGCGAGATCGCCTTCCCGGCGCTGGCGGCCAGACCCTCCGTGCTCCGCCGATACACCCGGATCTCCAACTTCGGATGAAGCAGCTCCGTCGACGGTCCCCCGGCGATGTCGCTGTAAGACCGGTAGATCTTCAGCTTCACCGGTCTGTCCTCCTCCTCCGTGTCCGCCTTTGACGGGGCTCGGCGGCCCGACGGGTCGGCGCGGATCAGGTCCGGACACGAGGAGTTAATCTTGCCGCCGTAGTTACAGGAGGCGCCGGTAGAGGATCGAGCGGCGCCACCGTCGTCGTCGTCGGCCCTCTGGCGACTGTTGCGGCGGAAGAAGTCTCTGACGTCAGAGGAAGTGCGGCGCTTCTGTTGTTGTTCCTCCACTTCCGGGAACTCTGTTTCCCATTGTTTTTCTTTTAATTCGAAAAGAAGACGAGGCAACTAAGAAGGACAACAACAATAACAACAACAACTCTGGGATAATTAGCAACAACAACATAGGAAATGGTAAATACCAGATTCACTACTGCATATACGCTTATAGACATATTAAAACAGTACACCAAACTCAGTGAATGCGCTTAGAGAGACAGACAGACAGACAGACAGACAGACAGACAGACAGACAGACAGACAGACAGACAGACAGACAGACGCTCGCTTATGAATTATTACCAATACGTGCAATGACTCCACGTGGCGCTGATGATATATTCTTGGGTCCCCGTGCTGCGCGGGGAAAGTGCCGCCCGGGGCCCCAAGGAGGTGCCAAGGGGCCTCCAACAACAGATAGGACCACGCACGCGTTTATTCATCATCCATCGACCGGCTGTGTAATGTCCAGTCCAGCATCGCTCATGAGGTCCTCTTCTGCTTGCCTATGCAGACGCTAACGGCTAATCCAACCAACTGATCAGATCAGCCAATAGCCACTACTATGTCCACTTTATTAGCGAGTATTTAAAAATATGGTAGCATCTGCAAAACGGGTTGGAAAAGTCGAAACGTGCGTACCAACGAAAGGTCGAAACACATGGTTCTGCATTGTAAAAACGACGGCGGCAACATCTATATTCCAGACAGCGATGTATACAGGCCTGTCTGCGTCTTCATGTTTTCCATCTTCGTTTGGCGTTCTCTTCTCTCTCTCTCTCTCTCTCTCTCTCTCTCTCTCTCTCTCTCTCTCTCTCTCTCTGGTTGCTCCTCGTCGGTTTGGCAATCTGATGTCCGGTCTTCTGAGGAAACGAAGTATCGCAAGCGATGCACATTGGGCCTCTGTTGACGTCGCGAGAGGAGAAAAACGCACCGGGTGCCGACAGTTATAATATATTTCCCCTCAGCTGAGTGCATGTGCGATGGAAGGCGGCCGTTGGGGACTTTGGCGAAGTTTTTGCGCTCAGCGGATGAGTTGAAAAGGAGAGAGAAAGAGAAAGAGAAAGAGAAAGAGAAAGAGAAAGAGAGAGAGAAAGAGAGAGAAAGAGAAAGAGAGAGAGAGAGAGAGTGAAAGAGAGAGAGAGAGAGAGACCCAGTCTAAATCACCATCTACAAAGACATATTGTGGTTTTCACACAGGCTTACTTAGCCTCCTAAACCACTTAAAATCACATTATTATATTATTATTATATCTATCGGTCTCGATCTTTTTTATCAATCATTTTGCTGCCTATAATATTCGCAGCAAACCTTTCACCCATTGATTTTCATCCTCCTATTTTGCATAATGCTGTAACAGTCTCATCTTTACCACAGGAAAACTCAGTGGTTTTCAACATCAGTGGCAGGGGCGAAGCCAGGGTGCCCGGGGACAAAATATACTGATGGCGCCCTTCTCAACTTGACGAAAATCATAAAAAGTAAAAAGGGCGTCGTTCTGCCCATTTTGGCGCCCCTTCATTCTTCATTGAACTTCGCGAATACCCTGACAAGCCAAAAAAGGTCATCACCCTCTGACAAGCAGAAACAAAAGTCATAGTCCGTAGCCGAACACCCTACCTTAAACCAATTTTGGCGTCCCCACCTCGGCGCAGGGAACATTTGTACCCCCTGCACCCCTCTAGATCAGTGGCGGCTCCACCGAAGCCAGGGGGCCCGTAATCTTCATTTGAGTGCCTGGCCCCCAGTGGCCCCCAGTTGGGACCCTATACTTAATGCTACATACATTAAACAACAAATGGTTGGCCCCCATGATTAGAAGTTGCCCCCAACGGCCCCCACTTGCTTGTTCAAGTTCAACCCTTCCCCATTTGTCGAGACAGACGAGGGGTTGATGACTGGGTGTCTGATACGACAAATAGGAAAAAGAAATGTTCATGTTCAACTTACAACCTCCTTCCAGTCCTTCCCAGGGACACAGCCAGGAATTCAGTTTCTAGGGACACTTTGTGTTCCATTCCCCATTTTTGTTTGCCTTCAGGGGCGTAGCCAGGAATTTTATTTGGGAGGGTATACATATTTTGGGTGGGTATAAATCTTAACTATAAACCACATAAACCATATAAACCACAGATGATATAACCACATGTAATGATGTAAATCACATAAAAACTTTAAGGTAGTCTGATTTTAGGGAGTATATATACCGATATACCCCCCGTCGCTACGCCCCTGCTTGCCTAGTCCCTTTCCTGTGGATTGATGCATGTCAATAGAACGTCTACAGCGAAGAAAATGCGGTAGTCTACTCGATAATTCCTTCGTGCCTTTCCAGCTTTCGGTTTTCGTCATGATGAAAATGTACCCAAAATAAAATGTCGTGAGTTTTTTTTTTGGGGGGGGGGAGGCACGTACCCTCTCCTAATAATAACAACGTGATTTCGAGTGGTTTAGGACGTATAGACCCTACGCCTGTGTGAAAACCACCATAAGCAGTGAGGTGAAGCGTGGCGGGTTGGAACTGGATGCGGGGAAGGGGGAGAAGGGTGGCCGAAGCTAGACAGAAACGAAACGTTGCAAGAAAATCAATCGAAAATTTATTTTAATTTTTATTTTATTTTAATCGGGCCTTACCTTCTTTCCAAGGCTGGCAGTCGGTCGGCAAGTAGGTGTCTTAGTAGGTGGTAAGAACCATCGTTGAATGAACGCGAACGAATAGACTTATAAGAGGCGAATGTTGTGTCGATGGCGGTTATTAATTATTCCATCTCTACGACGGTTTTGGGCCTCGGTGGAGAGAAGAGACGACGAGGGAGGACACGGAGAGAGGCGCATCGCTCGCTGTCCTTCCCGGCATCGCAAAAACACATCAACATGGAGCTGCTGTTTATTATAAAATATACGGCGGCCTTGCTTTAGCGTCCTCTCTCGGTGCACACTGCACAGCAGCCAATGAGCCAAGGCAGCCCGGCGGTCGAGGGCTCGAGGCGAAACAGGGACGGACGCCGGCAGACAGCGGAAGAATTTCATGATATTGCGCCTCGTTCGACGGAGTAGACGACCAGATTGAATTGCATCGGGTAGATTGAGATCTATACGACCCAAGCATTCGACGCCCTGGCCCCAAAAAAAAAACCCACTAAATTCGACATAATTTTCAACGAACCCACCTCTCCCCTCCTAAATATCTATCTCCGCACCCATTGTCGATTGCCTCTTGGGGTGATATATGGTCGGGGGAGCTATTAATACGCACGAGGAGAGCTAGGGGTGTGCGCCGTCGCTACTGATCAATATTATGAAAACGGAAATGTTGTGATGTCGGCCAATTTCGACATTACAGCTTTGATCTTACGCAAGAGCGTCTTTCTTTTCGACGAGTACAATGTTCGATGATGTACTTTCGCGTCTTCGCCTATCCGCACTGCATCCGGTGCGTTTCGTCTCTGATGCTTCGAGGACGTTCCTGTCGTTGGGTCGGATAACAACATCTGGACGAGTACGGTGCTAAAGAGAGGACCATAAAATCTACTTGTAAAAGCCGTCTACGGTGCAATTAGTTGGCTTCAAGGGAATGTCTGATAGTCAAGAGCTGGAAGAAGACGGACTTCGAGAGTATTCGGAGAAGGAAGGCTCCAATCTAGACAGTCGACCGATATTAAAAAATAGTTATATTATATTTATTTATTTATTTATTTATTTATTTATTTATTTATTTATTTATTTATTTATTTATTTATTTATTTATTTATTTATTTATTTATTTTGTTTGTCGACAGACTCAATAATGTAGAAAATGACGTCATCCAATAATTAGACAGAAAACTGGAACCTTTGATAATAATTATGAAAGCCAATGTCAATTAAATATAATTTTTTTATTCCAGAGCTCAGTTCGCTTCTAAATATAAAATTTTATTAGAGTATGTTCTTCATTTAGGCCTATTTGAAAGCATTTTGTTTGTCCACACACTCAATGATGTAGAAAATGACGTCATCCAATAATTAGACAGAAAACTGTAACCTGTGACAGCTGACCATACCTGTAGAGTTAATTGCTAATTGTTATAACCCGCTCAAGCGAGTAAACAAATAATTCTAATGAAATTTGCGCTTACATAAACAAATGTCTCTTTCATCACCACCACCACCACCACCACCACCACCACCACCATCATCATCATCATCGACATTTCTATAGATGTACAGGACAACAAAAGATAATATAATTTTTTCCACAAACTGCTTCCAGGGTTCTCCGTTTTCGTCTGATGTTTTGAGGATTGAATTATTGTCCGCGTCCGCAATGCTTTCGACGTCGCAGAATCCAGGACCAACGCCAATGTCTCTTTACGTGCATAAAATGTTGTCTAAATCAGTGCGGATTCGAGGAAGTCAGTGTTTATTCTAGGCCTTCTCTATAGGGAAATTCTGACATTTTGGCAAGTAGTATGACCTTCCAATGTCTGTTCTCTCCCCCAAAAAAATGAAAACACCCGGAATGTATAGATGGCTAGAATAAACACTGGAGGTAGTCACTGCTATATGTTTAGCGCAGTTCCCCTTTGCCAAACACTGTAGGAGGGCCTATATGCCGTACACATAGGCGAATTTTATTAAAGGCTAGGGTAGGCTTAAGCCTACCCAACTAATCTCACCAAAACTAAAAATTTTTTTCCATCAACACCAGGTCTGTCGCGTACTGAACGGCACCCCCAGGGCCCAGACCCCATGATAGGCTACCCAAATATTAAACTCTAAATGGAGAAAAGCTTTTGCGGGGACGGAGGGGATGGGGACAACAGTCAGTCCCCGTGCACACCTCTATATATATATATGTATATATATATATATATATATATATATATATATATATATATAATGGCATTCTCACCAAAACTAAAATTTTTTTCCATCAGCCATGGGGACCCCATGATTTTTGTTTGTCGACACTTTTCTGCTGAAAACGTCATGGCGCAGCCATGGGGAGGCCTCGACACTTTTCCCCTATTCAGTAATCCTGGCTATGCCACTGATAAGATGGGGGAAGGGGGAGGGATGGAACATTCGTCAAGAGGCATCTGTTGAAAGAGGCTGAATAGATGCAATATTTCTCGCGACATTTTAAGCAGCGCCAAAAAAACTGTTTATGGCCAAACCTTCGAGCGCATCTCATTCCCAGTGCGGTTGCCAGGCAACCGAGTGCCATTTGGAACGCAGAGAGAGAGAGAGAGAGAGAGAGAGAGAGAGAGAGAGAGAGAGAGAGGGGTACTGAGTGTACTTCAGGATGTTCCGGTAATAAAAAAAACTGGAATTGCCACACAATTACAATACGATGCGTCATAAGATGAGGCCTAGAAACTTGAAGGCGCGCCCGCCCAATTTTCAAAGACACGATACGCCTTTTGTCCGCCGATCAGTCCATCCGCACCTTGCGAAGTGGAAGGCCCCCCACCCCCGCCAACCCCCGAGTGGATCATAAATTTTAACGTCTATTTGTATGCAAAGAATAATTCCCTCGCTGCCTCCGCCCGAGAGGCATTAATAACACCCCGACACGAGTAAACTGCATTGGATGGCGTCAGCCAGCGCACGACTGCGGGTAATACTGTTCCACAGAGGCGTGCAAATGAACTCTGTGAACCTGTAAACAGGCGTCAATGCACGAACATCGTGGGACAAAAGCAATGGATGCAGTAAGACAAGTTTCAGCTTCACCCAGTGTTTAATCTAGACTCCTGGACTCCGGGGGGAAACTGAAAAAGCCGGGGGAAAACTGACAAAGCCGGGGGGATTCTGCTAGGGGCCGCTGTTAGTCCATGTAGTATTCCAAAATTTCGGGGATGGGATTTTGAAATTTCCGGGGGAAGGGCAATTTCCCCCCGAAACGGCCTAGATTAAACACTGGCTTCACCTCGACACAAAACAACTAAAGCAAATAATCACAGAACAGGTCAGACTTATGGCAAAGAGAAATTTTAGAAATGCCAGAAAAACACATCATTTGGAAAAGATATTTTATACAAGTAACACAGGCCTACAAGGTGATTATATGGAAACTAACAAATTCAGTTCACTTCTGATACGTTATCTTTCCAGTCAAATATCGCGTGAATTTATTAACACAAATCAAACACGAAATATAACAAATACAAGTGAAAAAGAACACAGGTGCTCGATAAAAGAAACATTCTCTTATGTCAAACCTGACAATAGTTTAATAGCAATCACCTGTGACCCAAATGTACTGCATAATCAATAACCTGTCAATCATAGAATTGACACTTCTTCCACGATCAAACTTACATACAAAATGATGCCACCACAACACAATCGAAAACAATACTTTAAAGACAACTTCAATGAAAAAAATAGCGTACTAAACATTTTCATTATTCTTGCGGGTCGCAGAAAAGGTCATTATATAAAATATTTCCAAGCTGAAACGTATCAAAGTATCAAATATAACAGTGACTTATATCTAACTACAGTAAAAAACATTCGACCACTAAGTTTTAAGCAAAGGTCCACGTTATCCAAGAGTCCAAGAAATAGAAGTTTCACTGTAGGTATTTACGGTACATATGGAGCTACATTCAGAGATGCATCCATCAACGATACTAATCCAATTTTTTTAGACAAATCATTGCTTCGTCAACGCATGATCAAAATTTGAATTTCTCCGCAAGGTAAATAAAACCGCCAGAAAAACGAGAACCAAAATCGTCGACCAGACTCGAGCGCTATATTTCGCTGGCAGACAAGAAAATCCCGAGCTTGTCTTCGATCGCCAGCATCTGTGCCTTGTCCAGAAAACGCACAAAATGGTCGGAAACATTCTTGTGGACTTCGAGCGGTCTTACGAGCATATCCTTCGCTAGGTTTTCAAATGCGCTCGCCAACAGTTGAATGAAAGAACGCCTAAAACGAAAAACAACGAATACAATACGAATACAAAAGGGAAAATAAAAATAAAGTGCATCGTTCTAGTTTGGGTGACAACATCCTACAGCATCTACTAAACAGTCATTTCCAAATTGTGAAAAAGCAGCGGCAACTTAAGTAAGCCCAACGATTGGATGAAACCAGAAATCAGAAAAGATTTCAAAAACTCTTACCACATTTGTTGTACATCTGCTTCTAGATCGAGTGGTGATTGGGTTGAATAGATGACTTCACCCTGGCTTACCAATGCCAAAACAAGCGAGATTCCAAGCTGAAAAAGATTTAAAATAATAATAATAATAATAATAACTATTATTATTATTACTATTATTATACTACATGTTTGGCCGACAATGAATAAGATTAAAGATACAAAAAATTTTTAAAACTGCAATTTTTCCAATGAAAATGGTTATGTAACAAAGCAATTACCTTATTCTGTAGCACCGACAATATGCTGTTTAGCTGGTTTTTCGAATTTGATTCCTCGTTAATTTCAGAAGCAAATCGGAGCAAGACGTCCAGACCGACCGTTCGGAAAACGAAGACAATGGCCTCGTACAGCTTAGGCCAGTCCTTTAGAAAACAAAAGAACTAGAAAAAATAACGACAAAAACCGACGGGACACCAACACAGAAATTTCACGTCAAATTGAATCATTTCATCGCGGTTTATTCTAGTAACAGATTAAATGGTAAAACCAAAAGAAATGCTCGACACTTTTCAACGTTATCAAGGCACTCAAAATATTCCACAAATTTTCTAAATTACTGAATGATTAATAATTCGTTTCTTTCGTCAGTTCACGAGTACCTCTTGTTGCCAATCTTTCTTCATTATAAGAGGAAGCTTTCGAAGAAGCAGGCAGGAAAACGCTATCGACTCCGGCTACCACAAAAAACACTAAATTAGAAAACCAGGCAAATGACTAAGCTAAGAGCAGACAAACTGAAGAAAACAACTCTCGATAGGACAAGAAACATTCTGATCCAGCACAAAAACGCGTCCAATCATGTACAGTAAAATATCAAAAGACATTCGAAATCAGCACAAAATTGAAGCCCAATCACGTCCCGCCAAAACAGTGTTAATGATACAGGAATCGGATATATTGAACCTCAAAGAAAGTATTTATCACGGTCCCTTGAACACGATATAACGAGGTTTACTTTTATACCAAAGAAATCATAACATAGCACATATTTACTTTTATTTGTGTATGATTACAAACAACAACAACAATAACAACAATAATAGGTGCTTAGTAAAAGTCATCTCTTCTGCAAAAGAGACTACTGTAATGATTTGTCTTGTACTTACGCCCTCCAACAAAGGCAGTAGTCGAATGGCCAGCATTAGGCCTTTGTGGATGGATATGAGACTGGATAAACCAGGTCTGCTGGAGGCATTGCCATCTCCGCTTGCCGGCGGTATGCACAAGCGCTGGTAGAGACTCTTGACATGGGACTGGCGCTGCTCGAGGTGGACCGATCTGCAAAAAACATAAATGACACCAATGGAGCTAAATAAAAATTTGGTCGTTTCTACTTGCAAAAACAAAACAAAAATTGAAATGCACGTCAGTTGTTATTTTTATAAAGGAAAGACGTCAACACCAACCGAGCGTCCAGAGGTTGAGCCAATGCTCGCTTTTCAATGTCGTCAACGCGCAAAAGGACGTCATAACACTGAAAAAGCAAAGCACAAACTGAAACAGCACATAATAAAACTGCATTTTATGAGTTTTAACAAGTTCTAAGCTTCGTCAATGCAACTTCTGCACAGCTGGTCAATCTCAAATTCTTAATAAGACCAATTTCAAAAAAGTTTAACAAATTTGATCAAGACAGACAAGGACAAAGACCTGAAATTATAATGTAACAACTTTTCAGATACAGCAAAATCAAACAATAATGACTATAGTTACTCGTATCAAATGGTCAAAATTTTAATAGAAATAGTTGCAGTTTCAAACGATCTACAAAACTTGACTAAAGAAAATCTTGTAACCAGCAGATGTCATATTGCCATATTTTCATTTGAGAATTGAATTTTTTTACAGCAACCTTTTCAATTTCAATAAGAATTTCTTTGAATCGTTTTCTTTCCATGTGAAGCCCATCCTCGTGCTCTGTGCTTACGGGAACGTGGAAATCGAGGATTTGACGCGGATTGTGGATGCTAGACGCGGTTAATCTTCCCAACGAACCTTCAAACTGAACTGGGAGTCATAAAAAGATGAAAAATACATATTTGCAAAAAGATCAGATTAAAATAATATTAGACAAATTAAAACTAAAATATTTACTTCAACATTTTATGCATCTATTGATTTGGTTTTATTAACAATGAATTTCAACAATTTTTAAAAAAATTTGCTACAAAGTAAATGCTAAAGAGACACTACCTCAGTTGAAAGAGATGTAACAGTGCAGAGAATTTTCAAATCAGGAATTTTGAATTCACAATGTTTGATGACAAGCATACAGTCAATGTAACACAAATAAGTAAGTAAACAAAGTAATGAGTCTGCTAGCCTGGAGTATAGGCTTTTGATTCCACTTTCGCCAGTTCTGGAAGGACCAAAACTGGTTCCCCGTTGCTCCTGTCTCCTCTGCCAGAAATTCCTTCCTTCTGTTGTTTCTCTTTCAACATCTTCTTTATTGACCAACACTAAATTAAAGAAAATCAGTTGAAAGTTTAACATACAGTACAAAAATAAGAAAACTGTAGTCACATTATCACACCACCACAACCATCATCATCCTCATGATACATCAGGCGTAAATTCACTGCCAATCTATGCAAAAAGTGCCAATTTGAAACATATCCGAGTAGTTAAAAAAACAAATAACGTAAAGCGATGTTCATAATGACTACGCACTGTGTAATAGTAATCATCTATGTAAGGGTTTTCTGTCTGTAATTGAAGCAGCTGTATTTTAATGATCCAGTCTTTTTCCCTTTGTTGCATAAGTCCCGCGTATTCGTCCGCTGCCAACTCTTCCCTTCGCTGCATGCGAGGCGGTTGGTCCAGCCGGGTGCGTTCCCACGCGGGGCTGCCGTGGTAACCATGCTGCTGGTAGAACATCTGCTGCTGTTGGAACTGTTGCTGGTGCTGGAGGAGATGGTGGGGGTTGATGGTTGGATGCGTGGTTCTTTGTTTGCTTATGCTAAACGACACAAAGACAACCAAGCGGTCAAAAGGCATTGCGATCAACGATATGAAAAACAAGTGATATTACTCAAGTCTATTGTACGACCATAAACCAGTTTACCGTGAATAGAAAAAAATTATCTGATGCGAAACAACCAAAATACCTCATTGGTCGACCGGGTTGAGCCTGACCCTGGCTCAACAACAGAGCCATGCCTGGACGACAAGGAAACTCTAAACTCCAAAGACAAAAAAAAATTAAATTATGCGGCAAATCCGTACATTGCCGTCAGATTTAAACACAAGTACACGCCAAACTTAGGAAAATGAAATCACCATCAGAGGGAAAGCACGTTCACCTGGCAGCCGATGTGATGTTTGTCGATTCTGGCCAAGACCAAAGCCAGTCAGAGCCGCTCTAGAGGCAAGAATATAGTCAAAGCTATTGACTGGAAAACGTGGACGCAGCATTGGCATCATGGAATTGAAACCTAATAACAGGTGAAGATATAAGTTCCAGAAAAAAATGCAATTCAAAGCAATAAGAGGCATTTCTTTCAAACATTTTCATCTAATTTTACCAAAAAGAAAACTAAACTACAGCAAAACCCTGGTAATCAAACTCCTACAGTTGACACACAATTACTATCTCCAGTTAGAAACTATAGAATAACATAACTTCTAGAACCACTTTGCGTTAATCTGGGAAAATGGATACATGAAAATTTCCTAAATTTACTGCATCCAGTTGTCATTTAGAGGTTCATCTGTTATACACATCCGTAGAGAAACCAAACGCATAAATCAAGTCAAGGCCGGCAGAAATAAAAACCAAATGTAACACCTTGACTCCAATGCCGTACGTCGATGCCTGGAGGAGGATGCAGACCCGGAAGCGGTGAAAACATTCCCAGCGGAAGAGGACCACCTCTTCCAAATCCACGGAGTGGAAAAGGCAGCCCAGGTAATGGAGCAACTCCAGGCATGGCCTAGAACAAGATCCAAGGCTAACAAGAGTTCTCCTTATAACCAATTGGCAAAAGTCTAAGAGATTCACCGCATCGTGAAATACATACGTCCATTATCAACACCCGTCTATGCCCAGGAAAAGTACAGGGCAGACATCTCACGGCCATTTTCAGTGTTTTAAACATAAATAAACCAGTTTTAATAGCAAAAACATAAAATTCTAAGCACATGCCGACAAAATTTATCAACTTTAATTTAATTAAAAATCCAAAAATCCTAAATTACCGGCATCCCTGGATTGATCGATGGGCTTCTTATGGGTGGATGGGTGACACTCGAAGGCTGATCAACATCAGGCATGACAGGACTGCTGCCTGGGTGCTTGACAGGAGAAGAATTGTCGGTGGGCGACAGGAAGTTAGGAGTAGCATCGCCCAAACCCTCTCCGATCAGAGCCCGCTCCACATCCTCAAGTGTCCAGCAAGTCTTGGCTCTACTGCCCTGCAGCAGTTCCTTCTCCACCTCTTCCACGGTTTTTGCATTGCTGGAAAGGATGACTGGAAGAGGTGGAACAACAATTTGGGTTCCCTGGAAGATAATTACCATTAAATTGCCATCATCATCATCATCATCATCATCATCATCATCATCATCATCATCATCATCATCATCATCATCATCATCATCATCATCATCATCATCATCATCACTGTACTTAGAAGACACTTCAAATCACTAGACTTAATACAGATCATACTAAAGCACTATGAGCAATCTCACTTGGTCTCACTTGATTGGACAGTCTAACGTACACAAAGCACTCTTAACCTGTGTTTGACATTGCTGACCCAATGTCCCATTTATATCAGAAGAAATGCTGTAATATTGAAAGCACACAGTAGCTGACTAACTGCTGATTCTGACACAAACACCTAATAAAACTTTTGAGAGGGAAAAAAGGAGGAGAAAGACAGCTAGATACATAGACAGATAGTACTTAGCCAGAACAACCCTAACCTCCTGGAATTGGATAGAAAATGGCTGCTCCTCATTGGACGTGCAATTCTGAAGTGATTGCCTCAAAGACTTGGGCCCCAAGCGATCCCTCATGTAGCTATCGCGAACTGGAGAGCCCCAAATATTTGGGATGCCCGTGATCTAAGACAAAAGCAAATAACTCCAATTAAAATATTCTGAGCACCTAAGAGAGAGTAAATAAATTAAAAAGAAAACCAAGTAAAACATCTATCAAAACTGCTAAAAAAGTAGAGCAAAAATCATCATTTAATCATTAATACATGACTCACAATTAAAAAAACAATAGCAAAATAATTACAAACCTAATGTTATTCCAGCATCAATATGTTTGAATTTATTAACTTAATTTAATTAACTTAATTATATTAATTAGAACAATCAAAGTTCAACTAAATTCATACCAGTTCGTCAGCTGGAAATAGACCGGGAGGTGAAGATGGGCCAAACAACTCTTCCAAATCAACCGCCTTCCTCTCCTTATCAAAAACATGATCAAAAAACATGATCACGAACCATGTTAATCAAATCAGCAACGTTAGTCAAATCATATCAATGGCATTGTAATTTACTCATCAGAAGTGAGTGTTTACTCAAATTGTTTAATTTTTGAAGACTTTGAAAACTATTGATTTGATTTGAAATTTGAAATCACCTTCCATTATCACAATCATTGTCTATGACATGAAAATATTTACCTTGACATTTCTTTTCGTAAAATTTTCATCTTCATCGTCTTCGACTATCAGTTGCGACAGATTGTGCTTCTTGAGGACATTCTAAAAAAACAGGATAATTAATACCTTGAATCAGAGGAGTGTATTGACTCTGTGTTCACAGAGCTAAGATAACCCTTTGACCATGATGATCCACATTACCAATAGGTTGTGAAGCCGAAATATCGGCTTACTGAGTGGAAGGGTTAAATGGTTTTATGGCAAATAAGTTGATACCATCAGCATAAGTCTACGCAGACAAATATCTTTCTTCAAAAAAGAATATTTTCCTACTTTAAAACTGAGATGACAAATTTAAACTACATCAATTTCAAAACATTCACCACACAACCCAGCAGTGCCAAATACATTCAAAAAGAATAACAAAGTTTAGAGAATAGAAATCACCTACCTAATCTACAGCATGGACTATACAAGAAAGCACAGTACAAAAGAATATTAGAAACTGTGCATACAAAATTTAAATCATGGCCAATAAAGCAGATTTACTTCGTCTAAATCAAGTTCTTCGTCGTTGTCATAGTAATCCAAAGATGGCTGCAATGGCGTTTCCATGGAGATCCTGCTCCTGAGCGCCTCTGCCATTTGTTCATGATCTTTTTCCCATTCCCAATCTTCGTCTAAAACATTTCCCGGGCACCGTTTACCACCACTGTAAGAGATGATGATGATGATGATGATGATGATGATGACAGTGATGATTAAAATACAATATCATGCAAAATTCAATTAAATTATTCATCAAAGCAATGATGAATAATACATGAAAAATAATAGTTCTGCTTGACAAAAAATCAGAACCTACTTTAAATAAATAATAACTAAAATACACAATTCAGTTTCATCTAAATAACAACACTGTGCCTACCAAAGGCAGTTGAGTTTCCGAAAGTTTCATCGTTGAATTCGTTCACAGCCTCCTCGTTTTCTTCTGCCTTCACAAGTTCATTTCCAAATGTGTCCATTATTGCTTGTATTCGTGGCTAATGGCAAAATCATAACAATAACAGAGCATCCAACCCTTCACAGATAAAATGCAGACAACCAAAGCAGAGTAAGACCAATCAGGCATGCATCTCTACCTAATGAAGTGAAACCCGACTGAATGATTGAATGTTCCTAGTGCTAAATAGTTTAGGTTGCAATTAAAATTCTAAAAAAATTCAACTTTTCATAAATATTTTTCATCCTTCCTAAGAAACGGTGAATAGGGTGACCAGACTGGTGTTACACCATTCCGGAACGCCACAATACTGTTTACAATCCAAGACTACACGACTTATGGCCTGATTGATAAAAGTAGGCGCTATCTCACATGAGCCAATAGCACAGTTGCAGCTGTTTCTCTGACCCTCTACACTGACCTACATTTAGAAGGCATAACTTGTGGTTTGTAAAAAAAATGAGTTGACAAAATTGCTAATTTTTAAATGTATTTCTAAAATTAAATATAAAACTGATTCTAATTAACCACTGTTGAAACTGACAATAATGTCTATGTAAAAATACACAGGAGCTATATTCACCCGTCTCACCATAGTCTACCATTTTAAAAAGATTTTACTTATATAGAAACCTTGTCTGTCATTACCGCCCGCTCAAAGGGCATCAATCAATTTAGCCGAGTTAATAGAACAACTGCTGCTGCATATTTATTAATATTTTCTGAATGTTTTATCAATTATATTAATTAAGTTCTAGTGTTTTCAGTAAAAAATAAGAAAACTATATGCATATACGTATACAGTACTATACGTATTTAATTATGGATGGAAGGATGCGAAGGATTCATGCCATGGACGTCTCATTGTCCCGGAATGGACCTCACTGGGACGCGAGACATCTTGATTGCCCTAATGGTGAAGCCATTTCCGCATGACTGAATTTTATCATTATTCTCTCAAACAAGAAACGCTCTGCCCAAGGCGCTGGGCACGTGAATGCTCGAAACAAAAAACGTTCAACAAAATACAACATCAATAAGCAACAATATGCCTTTGGAAACTAGCGCTACATAAATGTCGTTCCGAAATCAAATACCTTTAAACAAGCAAATCTCATAA